>CM040242.1:129675352-129875352 GCA_022545495.1 Chrysanthemum lavandulifolium | reverse complement strand
TGTTTAAAATATACACTAGAATGCCTAATGACAAACCACAAGATACTAACGTGCTTCCTTCCACTTCTACAGGAGTAGTTTCCTCTAATTCTAACGTTAGCACTTCACAGCTTAAGAGCAAAAACAGGAAGAATGGGAAGTTGCAACGTAAGAGAAGAACAATAAAGACCTCCGAAGTAGAAGAACACCTTAGGACTTTGAATAAAACTCATGTTGCACCCACTTTATACATTGCGTTAGACAAATGTAATAGAAAAAGTGATGTAACGAATGTTGAATCTTCAAGTACTTTGAATGTTTTGTTTGAAGCATCTTGTATTGGTTGTCGTAAAAGCATGTTTTCTGGTTGTCATGATAAATGTGTTGCTAAAACTATCTTATCTCGTAAGCGGAATAATAGAAATCAGATTACCTCTTGGCCCACTAATGCTTCTAAGTCTGTGCTAGGTAAACCGCCTTCTAGTGTTGCTGCAACTATCATTGATGTACCCATAGCACCCACTTCAGCTCCTATGAAGAGAATATCACCTAGTGCATTCACTAAGACCAAAGCACAAACTAGTTGGACTTGGCATATATGGTTACAAAATACACCAGTAAAATCATTAACATGTTTGTTTCAACTGTAACTATAACGGAACCCTCTAACTCTTCGGGTTCCACTTCTACTTGTATTCCACCTGTGTTGTTTGTGTGTAATGCAGGTGATATAGATCATCCTTTGGATTATTGATAGGGGATGTTCCCGACACATGACAGGCAATCTCAAACTTTTATCAAACTTTGTCTCAAAGTTCATCGGCGCTGTCAGGTTCGGGAATGATCACTTCGAAGCTATCATGGGTTACGGAGATTACATCAATGAGAACATCGAAATTAGTAGGGTTTATTATGTGGAAGGTCTCTATCACAATCTCTTTTCAGTCGGTCAATTGTGTGATGGTGATTTGGAAGTTTCATTTAGGGAGAAAACTTGTTTCATTCGTGATCTACAAGGAAACGATCTTATGTCTGGAAACCGCACATCAAGCCTTTACACAATCTCAATGCAAGACATGATTGCTTCACCTCCCATCTGTCTACTTTCTAAGGCATCATCTACAAAATCTTGGCTGTGGCATTGACGTCTTTCACACTTAAACTTTCAAACCATAACCAATCTTGCACGACACAAACTTGTTGAAAGTCTTCCAAGATTTCGGTATTCAAAAGATCACTTATGCTCAGCCTGTGAACAAGGGAAAAGCACTCGTGCTGTAACACCCCCAAATTTGGCACAGAGGAAGCATTCGGGTCGTGGGGTGCTACTAATTGGTATCACAACACAAAGTATAGAACAACAGTTTTGCATTAAGAAAATTTCATAAACAAATGTATAAGGTTTACGTTATTCAAAAATAGTGCGGAAGTACAGGCCCATAATAAAAATAAGCGGTCCCAAATATAACAAAGTATCCTACGACCATGCCATGCCATTCCATGCCAAAAGCCTCCAAAGTAAGATGTCACGTTAAACCTGAAAATACATGCTAAAAATGTCAACACGAGGTTGGTGAGTTCATAGGTTTGTAAATAAAGTAGTAAATCAGTTTGTTGTGCATTGAAATACGAGTAGGACATATGTATAAGTAATAGTGCTGAGCAAGTAGTAAATGAAATGCAATCCACAATATGAATCCGACCATCACGTGGTCCCGTGCACAATAAGAATCCAATAAGTTATTATCGCTAACCCGCTGGAGCTAAACTGTAGGATAAATGTAATCATATGTATCCAAATATACTGGGTGCCTCTACCCAAAGATGAATTGGGTGCCTCTATCCAAAGATGAACTATGAACCCTTGATCATGATGCACACAAATTACATACACATATATGTCCAAAATGAAATAATATGAATTTAGCACAACGTATGAAATAATGTTATTGTAATGATAAATTGAATAACTGAATAAGTTATTTAGCGAAGCACATAAAGTTTTCAAGAATAAAGTCATTTGCAAGTATTGAAATTTAGTAAACAAGCATGTATTCTCTCCCAAAAGTGTTTTCAAAACAAGTAAAGTATGGGCTATGAACTCACCTCGATATGACGTAACGCAAATCACAACTGTCACAACTGGCATCAAGAAGCGTACAACAGTATCGAAAGTACATGTACAATGGTACGGGATCGACACAACCTAATAAGTATATAGTTATCTCAGAATACTTCTTGTAAAGCAAAAATAACTTTTCAAAAGACAACGTGTCTTAGTTTTCGTGGAATACTCATATCGAAGATTTCAAAACCCCATTATCAATATCTCACAAGTTTAGTTTTAACGTTTCGTGTGGTGGTATGAAAACATAGACTCGAAATACAACTCACGTCAACGAAGAATAAATGATAGAATAAAAATAAAAAATAATAATAAAAGAATGTGATAAAGGAAAATGAATAAGTGAAATTAAGTAGAAAGAATAAGAAATAATATGTTAATGGTACGTTTCGGTGTTTTCTGGTAGTCTCAAATTAATTAGTATGATATTTACATATCATAAGTGGTTTTAAAATAATAATATTTTATTATTTATTTTTCATCCTTTAGTTGGATTTTAAAATAATAATGTCTTGTATAAATTATAATTGTATATAGTTTCATTTTCTTATCAAGTGTAAGTATAATATCTAGTAAATAAGTTACATTTTATAGTTTCATCTTATAGACGGCTTTTAAGAAAAGTAAACTTGTGAAAAATGATTATAACTACAGGATTTTTATAAAAATTTGGGTATACTCTCTAAACGTGTATTAGTTAACTAATTAACTACTAACAAAGTTATTAGTTTATCTTTAATAATATATTAGTAAGGTAATAACTTTAAAATGTCTCTACATAAACACTTAGGGGTTAATATTGCCAATCAGTGAAACATTAGGGACCATTATGCAATTATTTACATAAAACAATTTTGCTTTTATTTTTGCATGCGCCCGCATGCAGCTAACGTCCCATTCAACTTTTTTTACACTTCATTACTATTATATTCTTTTTAATTATTTATTTAATAAGCATAATAAAAGATTAGTTCTTACCAACTAGTTAATATTCGAGGGACTAAAATGTAACTGTCGAAAGTAAGGTCCAAAACCCACGTGATTTACAGTACGGACCCAACATCAAATGTCATTTTCTTGTCCCATATCATTTGTTTAATGTTTACTTATTTATTTGATTTGTCCTTTTGACAACATTCTGGTTTCTTGACTCTCGAATATCATGACTAGAAGGAAAACGCCACACGCAGACTACATGAATCCCATGAAAACATTAATATTAGCAGTAGAATTCGAGACCAAATTCAAAGCCATAAATGGTTCGGGTCGAACGGACCCGTATTATAAACGATTCAAACAAACACCTTTTAGATCACTTTTTACCACACAAATGCTATCAAAATGTTTTGATATCAAGTTTTGATCCACGAAAACAATATAAATCATTTTGTTAATCGGTTTTTATTTAGTAGAAATAAATAACAAAGGTTTAGGTGTCGACATACCAAATCACGAGAAAAGAGAGAGAGGACGAGAGGAGTGGCGGTGGTGGCACAAGATGGCAGCAGCGGCGGTGCAGTGATGGAGATGGTCGGTGGTAACGTGGCGGCACCGGAGGTGGTGGTGTCGGTTGTGGTATAGAGGAGGAGGGAGCTAGGGTTTGTGTTAAATGTGAAAGTTAACTCTACTTTGCCATATATATAGTGTGGAAGGTTGAAAAAAACAAAGCGTCAATGTTAAGTAAGTTAAAAGGTGCGAATGAAAATATCTCCACAAGGACCAAAAGTGAAGTTTTTGTTAACTTTTGCAAATATTAGGCTGGGGGCTTATTTGGAAAAGTAAACGCGAGATAAAAATAATAAAACTTATGCTATTGTTTTAAAATAATTTTTCTGATAAGATTAAGTATTCACACGAAAATTATTTTTGTAAATATATAAAATCATATATTAAATAGTCTCATGCGGTTTTTTTTTCCGATGTGCGTTATGTATAGTTTTCTCACGTTTTACGATAAGGTTCTCGATTTCAAAATCAAATTGGCTCGGAAAAGTCCTAAATGAAAAACAAGTAATAATAAATATAATTTAGTATTAAAATGTTTTATTCAATATTTACCAGGTGCTACACGTGCTCACTTTTCGTCAAAGAAGGACCACAGCTCTCAGCATGTCCTTCATCTTCTTCACATGGATTTGTGTGGCCCGATGCGCGTGCAGACGATTAATGGAAAACGCTACATTCTAGTAATTGTTGATGACTACTCAAAATAGAGTTGGGTATATTTTCTTCGAAGTAAAGATCAAGCTCCACAAATGATCATCACCTTTCTCACAAAAATTCAAGTTCAGCTCCGGAATAAAGTAAGACAAGTAAGAACAGACAGAGGAACTGAATTTGTGAATCAAACTCTTCGAGAATACTATGAGAAAGTAGCAATTGAACATCAAACATCAATTGCACGAACACTATAACAAAATTTGTCGAAAGACGAAACCGTACGTTAGTGGAAGCTGCAAGAACTATTGATCAATGCAAAACTTCCAGATTACTTATGGGAAGAAGTCGTGTCAACTGCATGCTACACTCAGAACCGTTCAATAATAACCAAACGCCACAACAAAATACCTTATGAGCTTATCCATAACCGAAAACCGAATCTCAAACACTTTCATGTATTTGGTGCTCTCTGTTACCCAATAATGATCGTGATGACTTTGGAAAGCTCAAGGCCAAAGCTGACATTGGAGTCTTCGTTGGATACTGTGAAAACTCAAAGGGATATCGGATTTGGAATCGTTGTACAAGGGAGATTATGGAAACGATTCATGCTAATTTTGTTGAGCTTACAGAAATGGCTTTGGAGCAAAACAGCTTGGAACCCAGACATAACCGTCTCAACTTACCCCAAACCCCATCATCAGCTGAACCAAGCTTACAGCTTACTCGTCGTCAAATGGAAACATTATTTGCTCCTCTGTTTAGTGATGAAATTGATCAACGTGCTCTAGATGTATCAAATGTTTCATTGCTCAACCCGATAATGTTCCATTCACGATACACGACACAACAACAATCGTTGTCGACGCGCCTCCGCTTGATTCTACAACAACGGTAGAACAAACGACTTCTAATGACGCCGATCCATCCGATGATCTTTCGAATCAAGATGTACCGCCCAATGGATTATGTTGGAAACTCATTATTTAACCCTTTTGCTACTGAAAATGCAAACTCAGATGTTTCTGAATCATCAACCAGCCATCTGAATCCACCAAATCTACACAACGTATATCAACATCAACCCTCCACACATCGTTGGACTAAGGGCCATCCTCTTATTAACATTATAGGCAACCCGAATCAACCAGTCGTAACTAGACAACACCTTCAGACTGACGGTGAACACTTCATTTATGCTCTCACCGTTTGTCAAACTAAACCCAAAAACAGCAAAGATGCAATGACCAAAGACAACTGAATAGAATCCATGCAAGAAGAACTGAACCAGTTCAAACGTTTAGAAGTATGGGAATTAGTTGAAAGACCAACAGGGGTCTATGTTATTGGTCTTAAATGGATTTGGAAAAACAAGTTACATGCTGAGGGTACGGTTATCCGATATAAGTCACGTCTGGTGGCTAAGGGTTATACACAAGAAGAGGGGATTGACTTCGAAGAATCATTCGCACCGGTAGCTTACATGAACATCACGGTCTATCAGATGGATGTCAAAACTGCTTTTCTGAATGGAAAACTGAAGGAAACAGTATATGTTAGTCAGCCAGAAGGATTCGTTGATCAAGAGTTCCCTGATTACGTCTACAAAGTGAATAAGGCTCTTTACGGTCTCAAACAAACCCTTCGGGCGTGGTATGATGAGTTGTCCTCTTTTCTCCTTTCTCATAATTTTGTCAAAGGATCGGTCGACCCAACACTGTTTATTCAATATCACGGGGCACACATTTTAATTGTTCAGATTTATGTGGATGACATCATTTTTGGTTCTACCCACAAAAAGTACTCAAATGCTTTTTCAAAACTAATGAAAACAAATTTTGAAATGTCAACGATGGGTGAACTTACGTTCTTCTTAGGACTTCAAGTTCATCAATCACCCCGTGGTATTTTCCTAAGTCAGTCAAAATATGCTCTTGAAATATTGAATAAACATAGAATGCAAAGTTGTGACACCTATGCAACACCAATGGCATACACCAACAAAATGGACGCTGATTTGCTTGAGAAATTGGTTAACCCTACCAACTACCGAAGTATTATTGGGTCTCTCATGTATCTAACAACAAGTAGACCCGACATTGTATTTTTTGTATATATTTGCTCCCGTTATCAGTCAAGACCAACTGAAAGACACCTCACTAAGGCTAAAAGAATCCTCCGATACATAAAGGGAACCATTAATTTGGGGATCTGGAATTTGGGGATCTGGTATCCGAAGGATTCAGGTTTTGAACTAATAGCTTTTTCATACGCTGACCATGCAGGATGCTTAGATTCACGGAAAAGTACTAAAGGAGGTTTACAATTCCTTGGTGATAAATTGGTGTCATGACAATCGAAGAAACAAGACTGTACATCGATGTCCTCAACTGAAGCAGAATATGTATCCATGTCTGCATGTTGTGCTCAAGTCATTTGGATGAGAACACAACTCAAGGACTATGGTTATGTATTTGACAGAATCCCGGTGTACTGTGACAATCGAAGTGCTATTGCGATCTTGTGCAACACTGTTCAACACTCGATATCAAAGCACATTTATCTTCGATATCATTTCATCAAAGAGCATGTGGAAAAGGGTACCGTTGAATTATACTTTGTAGGTACAGAACACCAACTGGCGGATCTTCTCACTAAAGCCTTAGCTCCAGCAAGGTTTACTGATTTGATTCACCAGATTGATATGAGGTGTTTGAATCCAGAAGAACTAGACGAACTTTTAACACATTCTTGAAAACAGTCAAACACCAAAACCTCTTTTGTAAATAAATTTTTCAAAAACAAAATATAAAAATATAAAATCCGACAAAATCCAAAAATATTCTTCTATCTAAATTTATTTCAAACATTGCAACTACAAATCTTCCGTCAACACTTTGTTCCATCAAACATTTCATCATTTTTCCTGAACAAATATTGAGGGGGAGAATGTAAATATTTTTCAGTTTCATAAAACCTTGTACTTGCATGTTACCATAAATATGTTGTTTTTTCATAAATGGTGGATACGTTTCTTGTTATATACTCTCATCGGACTCAAATGTTTTAAAATTTTATCATTGCAAAAGTCGAGGGGGAGTATCGTCAAGTTTCTTTCCCAATAGATGTTTTGTCTAACCAAAGTGGAAGTTATTGGATCTTAGTTGAAAATGCTTAAGGTTAAGGGACTAAATTTGTCAAGTTTCAAAAACAATTGTAACAAAAACAAATTTTCCTAACTCATTTATTACTTTCACCTACTAGCATTAAATTCATAACCTCCAAGATCCACGCCTAAGAATCATTCCATAAATCCGTGCTACAAATTCAAAAACTGTAAGTTGTAAAAGCTTTCAATCATGATTTCAAACATTGGTTTTAAATTTTATTCAAATCCAACGGTTAAATCGTTCAATATGGTTGAATTTGTGGTTTACGCATATGCGTAAGATTATGAATCTTCAAATATGACTTTTTGATGATCTGGGTAGTGTAAAAACCTTTTCTAATGTTTTTTGAAACCATTTTCATCATTCGTTCCAACCCAGAAACATGATTTAATGATTTTTGAATTTTTAGGGTTCTTGAACGATTTGGGCGTTTCTTTGTTTAAGCGTTTGGATATGATTAGATGCTTAGGATAGGTTTATAACATAGTTAATTACTCATTATCACTCTTGAATCCTACCCAGAAACATCAGAATTGTTGAATTGAAATTTTAGGGTTCTTGAGTCGAAGAACATCAATTTTTTTTTATTCTTTGGGCAATTTGTGTTATAACTTGTTCCAGCACTTCTTTAGGCATCTATTAACGTTTAGAAACACTCTTTTTGATTTTCCATGGCTTGAATTGATACGCGTATTTTTAGGGTTTAAGGTTTAAGCATAACTCTGTTTGTCAAATGACCTACCTTGTGATCTTGAAAATGTTAAGATTGAATTGTAATCATGATTGTTATGTTTAAATTGTTACAGGTTTTCTACGCGTAAAGTTCAGATACAAGGTGTTCATAGATTTCGCATATGGAACACCTCATGTGTAAAGGTTACGCATAAGAGCAATCTTACGTGTAACACTTACGCATAAGGGTCTACAGTGGGACTACGCGTATCCAGGAAGGATATGCGTAAACTTTAATGTTTACACCTAAGGGCTACTCTTACGAGTAAACCTTACGCGTAACTCCGTTTGCCTAAGCTTACGCGTAAGCACATAAGCTACGGGTATGCTTTTATGCGTAAGAAATTCTTACGCCTAAGGGCTACCCTTACGCTTAAGCTTACGCCTATGCATAAGGACCTTTGTTTACGCATAAGCTAACAAGTTTACGCCTAAGCCAACTTGTCACTTTAATTTGCAATGTTACGCGTAATGTACTTGTAACAAGTTACTCATAAGTTACAATAACCAAAATGTCACTCATAAACTATAAAAGGATAAAATGTTGTGTGATTAAGTGAAATTTGGACATTAAAATTCAAAATTAACATACTCACGTAACTTATCACATCAACTTCGGACTATTGGACTAAATGTGACTTTGGACTCGTAACATTCATAAACATGATAACTTCAATCAACAATTGGACAATAAAATCAATCTTAGACTAACACAATGTCTTTTGATATGTTGGTTCTTTTGTCTCAATACCTTTCAGATCGCGAAATGGACGTCAACATGGAAAATCTCAATGCCTCCAATGAACTCACAATGGAAGATATCTTCCCAACTGGCTATCACAAAACAATTGGAAAAAACAACCTCATAGTTGATTTTGAAAACTTCACCTGCTCAGAATCCTCGTGCAGAGTTGCTGTGGACATTCTCAAGGAACATCCCTAACGTCTTATGTTGTCTAACTCGGCTACAGTAACAGAGATCTACATCCATCAGTTCTGGCACACTATGGAGAAAATCGATGGTCAAGATGCAGTCAAAGTGACCCATGGCACCAAGGAAGTCACAGTTACGGTAGCGGATCTTCGCACTATTCTTCTTCTACCAGCCATTCAGTCTGCCGATTAAGTATCAACTCTTAGAGAAGAGGAAATAACGTAATTCATGGTTGACATCGGATATGACGAAGTTGTTGGAATTCTTACCAAACATTCCAGTGTTAACCTCAAGAACATTCCTCTGCCCTGGAGGACTCTCCATATCATGATCGCCAAGTATGTATCTGGGAGAGATAGCGGTCATGAACATCCTAAACTGATGCACCTTCAAACTTTTTGGGGAATGGTCAACAAGCAACACATTGACTAAGATTTTGATCTAAAATATTCTCGGGAAGAACCTGGACATCCCAATGAGAATCAATGACCCCATCACTCACTCAGTGTTGTATGAGCCTACTTTAACACTGTCAGATTCAAAGACACTTCAACACGCAAACAAGGTGCCAAATTACTTGACTACCTGCTTACTGATCAAATCAAGGCTCTTCCTTCATACATTCGATACAAGGAAGCTGTGCGTGCAGGCAAAGTTGTGTTTATGGATGAAAAGACTTCTGTAGTGGCTACTATAAGGGCTAAGAGAGCAGGAAGCACTGGAAGCACGGGGAGTACCAATAAGTACAAGAAAAGAAATCCATCCCCTAAGAGGAAAGTCCCCGGTCAGATCGTTCGTCCACAAGTTAAACCATAACCTATTCCACAGGACGACGACTCTGAAACTGAGTCCGATGAGGTGATTTACTACTCCGAAACACCAACAGATGATACATTTTCACCAATATCAGAAGACAAACCTCCAAGTCCCTCAACAGACAAAGGGAAGAAACCAGTGGCAGAAGAAGAGGAAAAAGATTCAGATGAAGAAAATGATCCTAAGGATGAAGACAGAGAATACCAGAAAACTCTGAAACGACTAAGGATGGAGCAAGCTGCCAAAGATTTTAAAGCTAAACAGTTGACAGGCCTTAGAGGTTCCAGCGGTGGTGTTCCAGTTACACCAGTTCTTGATGCTGTTAATCAACCCAATAATGGAACTGGTGCTACCACCAAGAAATCTACAGAGCAGAAGAAACATTATGAAGTTAAGTTTGACTTCGAAGAAGAAGAGCAAGAAACTACTGAGATGATTATTGAGAAAGATGTGGAAAAGGCTGAAAAGGAAAAGGCTGCTGAAGAAGCACGTGCTAAAGAGGAGCTTGCTAAGAAGGAAGAAGAAGAAAGGATCAGAATTGAAACAGATAGCTACCTCTAAAAAAATCCTAAACACAATCCTGAGCAACCCTCAGAGCAACACCATGACTCCTCCACAACTGAATCATCATCTCACTCATCACCACCACCATCAAAAGATACAGCAACCAAATCATCATCGAAATCAATCAAGAAAACTGCAGACACATGGGCGTCTCGTACCAAAGCTAAGATCCAAAAAGCTGTGCAACAAGCAATAAAATGTAAACAAAGTCTGGTAGACAGAAAACTAAACTTGCTAGCTGACAGGGTCAATTTACTTGGTCAAGAGATGAACACGTTCATAGAGGAGAGTGTAACACCCCCAATTTCATGATATGCAGCGGAATTCAAACTACGGTGTTACTTCATGGCACAACAGTCATAACAATAGAAAACGATCTCTAATGGAATCGTTTTAAAAGGTTTATCATTCAATTTATATAAATATCAGAGTTACAAAGATAAGGTCCTAAATGGTTCCAAGTTTACATAAATAAGTTTAAATGGGTTTTTGAATGATAATAAAATTTATAGCCTTCTTGAGTATCCGTGCACCTCCGTGCCAGCTTCCAACATTATGGACCTGAAATACATGCTTAAAATTGTCAACACAAAGGTTGGGTGAAATTCATAGAGTTTAGAAAATCAGTTGAACACAATATTCGTAACTTGAGGTAATTAGTCTCACATTCATAGTTTCGAAAAACAAAAAAGATATTATTGCACTAAGCTCATGATACGTAAACGTTAACAGCTTATCAATCGCAATTGATATAATAGTAATATTTTCCCTAATAGGTAATTTGCCAATTAACCTATGGATCTTCAAATATAGTGTGTTTGTTTACCGGACTTGTCAAACAAACGGGATTGACAATAGTTATCCACATTATTCGCGTTCACCCG
This sequence comes from Chrysanthemum lavandulifolium, assembly GCA_022545495.1. Classification (NCBI taxonomy): domain Eukaryota; kingdom Viridiplantae; phylum Streptophyta; class Magnoliopsida; order Asterales; family Asteraceae; genus Chrysanthemum; species Chrysanthemum lavandulifolium. The sequence goes on along the minus strand of CM040242.1, from coordinate 129,863,988 downwards.
CAAGTGATTAACGGTTCATGATAATAGGGACTTAAGATTGGCAATAGTAGTACTTAGTGTAAATAATACATTCAAGTATAATTTCAAAGCAATGTGTTCGATTTAAAATAAAGCATGTATTTCCCCCAAGGGTTTATAAAACATTTAAGTAATAACAAGTGGGGCTATGAACTCACAGTAGTGATCAGAAGCGGAGTGTAACGATATAATGTTATCAACGTAGAGTATGACAAGATCACGATGTTTAACGATTACCTAAGAAAGCATAGTATTCGTGTTTTAGTATATTGTACGTTATAAGTGTACAAGTATATGTAATTTGTTGGCTTATGATTTTGTACATGAATCCTTAAGTTAAAGTATTCCTTAAATGTTGTTTGGCTATCAAAATCAAGAGGTCGTGAAGTAGTTTAGCATAACATTTATTATGTATAAATGTTATTTACTCAATGAGTGTTGTGATGAAAATAATTACGGCGTGTCATATTATAATGTCGTGAAATACAAAGGTTACAAAAATAGTTTTTAAGTTAATATAAGTTCATAGGTTTAAACAAGAGTTAAGACTTGTGAAAATGGTATTTAGATAGTTTATATGTCATATGGTCATTTATCTAGTTTTGTCAAAGTCTAGTAAAGTTCAATCTAATGAACAAATTTTTGAAACAAGTTTCGGGTTAACAAACCCAAACTAGCCGTGCGGCTAAGTTACGGTTAAGCAACTTGAAACAAAAACTAAGGTCAAACCTAATGGCTATATTTAAGTTAAAATACCTTGAGACATCAGCCTTGGCTTAACCTTGGTTTTGTTTTGGCCTCAAAGAATCAATATATCACTTAAGGTTTCTTACTAAGGTTGTTTTCTAGTCAACAACAGGTCAGTTTACTTTTTGCCGTTTTTAGGCTTTTTCGTTCACTTTCTTATTATGTGCACCCGGCTTTTTGTAGAAAAACTCATTCTGAGCAAATTTCTTGATTTACACTTTTGCTGATTCGGACTAGAAAAGGGTCAAAATCATGATTTAAAATCGTATCAGCAAGCTTTTGTTCCAACACTATATTTTCATCTAGTAAAACTTAACTAGGCATAACTTTTTAACCATAAGTCCTTTTTAAGTGATTCAAAAGCTCAAGTTCATATTTTTATTATCTCTAACAGCTTCTTAAGCTTAATTAAGTCTAAGGTCCAAAGTTTTAATCGTTTTTTCAATTTCTGCCTCAACTCTTGTGATTCTTTGCATCGATTTACCTTTGTTACTAATTAACTTCATTGTTATTTAGTCCTTGGCTGAATTCGTGCTAAGTTTTACTTGGTTTGTTTCAGTTTTGAACAATCGCTTTTTTAGGGTTTGTAAAAAACGATTTTGATTTTAAGTTGCGTTGGTGCTTTGATCGTCCTTCCCTGGGTTTAATCTCCTTGCTGGTCTTATTCTAATCATTATAACATTGATCGATCATGGGAGCAGGTTAGGATATGGTGCGTATTATCAAAACCCTAACTTTTTAGTTAGGGTTTCGTTCTTGTAACTGTTCGATTGCTGTTTGCTTATTTTTCCGTATTGGAGTTTGTTTGGATTGTTTGTGGGTTTTAGAGATGGAGAAAGGTTTTCTTGACAAAGATGGTTTTAGGTGAAGGCTTTAAAATGACCACCAACTTGGCCGATCAAGTTGGTGTGAACACGGACACGAATCCGTATCATAGGGTTGATATTCGAGCGTTGGAAGCTAGGTTTGAACGTCTCAAAGGTGAGCGTGCTATTGAGGGTGACACTGCTGGTCCGGAGTTGCGTAAAGCTGCTAGGGTTGTTCTAAACCCTAGTACGCATGATGTTAGTTCAGATTCTGTTTGGGGTAATACTAATATGGAAAACACAAGTTATAGTGCTACGTTTGTGGGTGGATTGGATTCGAGCACTAAAGTCTCTTCGACTAATGCTACTAATGCGGTGAATTCTGGTCCTAACGTGGTGAATGCTTCTACTTCAGGTCCTAATGTGATTGGTAGTGAAAATAACGAATTGAGGTCTTTTGCTAATGTATTAAACCCGGAACGTGTCTCTAGGAAAGTTAATTTTCGTGCCTTGGTGAATGAGACATGCATTGAAAATCATGATACGGTGCTTCCAAAGGTCGCTATGGAGGTGTTTTCAACCGCTATGAAAATACACTTGTTGGCTTCTTTGTTGGCAAGAATGTTGCTTTTCCTTTGGTTCGTAACTACGTCACCAACACGTGGGGAAGTTTGGTTTTAAGAAACTTATGAAGAATGATGATGGTGTTTTCCTCTTTAAATTCGATTCTAAAGAGGGTGTTGAGAATGTTCTTCAACGGGCCATTGGATTATTCGCAATTCTCCTCTCATTCTCACTAAATGGACTCTCGATGTGCTATTGTCTAAAAGTGAGGTAACTAGAGTTCCCATTTGGATTAAATTGCATAATGTGCCATTACTTGCATATTCGGAAGATGGGTTGAGCTTAATTGCTACTCAGTGGGTAAGTCGATTATGCTAGATGCTTTACTAGTTCCATGTGTGTTGATTCATGGGGTCGCATTAGTTTTGCACGTGCTCTTGTGGAATTATCATCTCAATCTGAGCTTAAACATGTGGTGACTATGGCGATCCCTAATAAGGACGATAGTGGTTTTACTACGGCAACTATTAAGGTGGAATATGAATGGAAGCCCCACACTGTGCGGAATGTAAAGTGTTTGGACATGTTACTGCTTGCTGTCCTAAGTGTATAAAGGAGCAAAATGATGTCCCTCCCACCTCTAATGTGGAGGAACCTGATGATGGTTTTAAGGTGGTGCAGAATCGGAAAGCCAAACCTAAAGGTGCGAAGATGACTGGTGGTATTAATATGGGTAAGGGTCCTAGATTTGCATCTAGGAAGCAAGTGTATGTTGCAAAGACGAAGACACCGGCAGCTGCTAGTGTTAATGCTAAAGGTACACCAGTTACTACATCTAACTCTTTTGGGACTCTTGAGGTGGAAGATGACACGGGCATCACAAGTCACCGTGATTGATTCTACTATCGACGCGGTGAAGACCGGGAGTCTTCGGTACTACTAAGGAAGCGTGTATTGATGGTTCTCGGGAAGGACTCTCGTATTGATATTGGTGCGGCTTCTAAGCCTCCGGAGGCTGTGACTTCTTCGCTACCAAGGTAAGTAATCCGTTTTCTAAATTCGGAATGTGACATGTTTCGGCAAAGTGAAGAGGATGAGGTTTTGGAGCCGATAACCCTATGGCGTCATTTTGGCTTCAGGGGTGGTGGGGTTTTGATCTTGAAGATTTTGATGATTATGTCGAGCAAGTCTCACGATCTACCGAGACACTTGGAGGATATGTGTGACATGTATGATGTTAGTCTCTTAGGTCGTGGTAGGAAGTAAATTTGGTTGTTTGGTAGTTCATAAGATTGGCATGTCTTTCTTATGTAATTTGTTTGGTTAGTGCACTTTTAGTGTGTGTATGTTGCCCATGTAACGGGCCGAGGTGAGAGATTCACTCTCATCCGTTGTACTTAAACTTTTTTGGTCAATATATTTTACCAGGGTGCAGGATTACTCCCCTTTACCCAAAAAATTACAAGTATTTACTTATATTTTATTGCAGAAAGTTTAGCTGCACATTCAGTCCTGCCAAAATGACCATAAGTTGAGTTCTACAACTTTTTTTGACACGTGGCTTTTGCCAAACATCAAGTTTAGGACTTTGCTACATTTCATAAAAGTAAGGCGACTTCCAGAAATTGCCATAACTATGGGCTTTTTCCAAATGAAATCTGGTATGCAGATTTTGACATGTTTCGCCATTTTGGCTCTCATTTACTCATCGTGATGAGTTATGAGATGCGCCACCCGGAGAAACGACCGTAAGACATAGTTCTAAAAGCTTATATTACTGAATTAACCTTAAGACTTACTAAGATAATCAGTTTAATCAATCTTTGGGACTGTTGTAGAATTTAGATTCATAGAATTTACCTAGGACTTGTTTTAGCTTGTTTTTATGATCACAACCTCATGTACAACATCAATTATGCCTTATTACATTTACTACTTATATCAATTTACATCAAATGAATATAAATTATTACAACCATATTTAACGAATATGAAGATAAATAATAGCTTACAAGGATTGGAATAACACAAGTATCACAACTACAAATCAACACCTAGACCCTTCCAATCTTTCACCCTTCTCTTTAATCTTTATCTATATTTATAACACCTTGATAATCACCCCAAAGACCACCTTACTTCAGCTCCTAACCTCTTGTATAACTCCAAATCTAACCATGGAATAACTAAAACAACCCAAGGATCATAACTAGCTACCTAAACCCTTCACTTTTGTAGTATAACTTGTAGCTTGAAGATCAAAACATGATGGTAATGGTGAATTGATGGTGAACGACCCAAGAAGGAAGAAGAGAGTATTTGGTGGTTTTCTTATCAAATTTGCATGTCCTAATGAGTTACGTTAAGTTATAAATGGTTAGTGGAGACCTAGGTGTAGGAAATCATAACAAGTGTCCTTTGACACATGCATGCAAATGCCACCTCTACACATGAGGTGGTTAGTGTGTATTATTTGTACTACTTTGAGTTTACCAGGTGTAGTTTGGTCCCGATAATTACTAATGTTAAGCCCTTAAGTCACGAAACTTAAAACTAGGTAACGTAAAAAATGTAATACTTATAAAAATGTCTAACTTATCAATATACTCTAACTAGGTATATTAAATGTGTGATAAGTCTCATAGGGTGCATCTATGTTGTCCAAACCTAATAATGTAGGTTTGAGTACACGTATTACGTCAAGAGTAAAATATATACTTACAAATGATAAAGTAGTAATAGTTCATATAAATTATGATTTATTGGTGAAAATAAAGTATTTTGAACATATATACTTATCGTAGTCTTGTGTTGGTTACAAGAAAAATTACCAGTTACTACCGGTTATCGTATTTGCTTTTACGTTACGGTAAAAGTCAAATAGTCAAAAGTTCAAGTTTAAAAAGTCAAAGGGTAAAATAGTCATTTTACCTTATGAAAAATTACGGGTTGCTACAGAGAGAGATCAGATAAAGCTATTCCTCAACAGAGACATTCAAGGAGAAATGGACGAGAAGATTAAGAACTACACTCATCAATTCTACCCAACATTGAGAACACTGATCAGACAAACAATTACGAAAACACCGGTGACGATGCAAACTAGACTAGTCTCGCCCCCTCATGTCACTGAAATGGATCTTCTTTCACAGTTGATAACAGAGATGTCTGCTCGATCATCTACCCTCACATCTGATGAATTGAAATTTCTTGAAGTACTCCTTGCTCATCAACTGAAGACAACATGCAAGGAAGCAGCTGGTCTAGAAAAGCGTCTTAGAGATGATGATGACACGGACAAAGACCCGAATGCAAAACGTCAAAAGAAAACTGGCGAGTCTTCATCATCTATGCCACCACCACAGCAAAATACCACCACTACATCAACTACTCAGGCCTCTCAGCAACCGCCTTCATCTGATAGAGCTCGGGATACTGAGTCTCCACCACCACTGGAGAAAACCGGTGACTACTTTACCTTCACAGTTGGTGAAGACGAAGAAAATCCTGAGCCCCAACAACAACCTTCACCTCCACCATCAACTAAGCAAAAACCAGAATAATCCTCCAAACAAAAGAAGAAGAAATCAAGCTCGGTCGTCTCCTGGTTAGACGAAGATGAGATAGAAGAGTATGACTGGTTTAGCAAGTTAGTTGATGCCATGACTCGATTACCGGAAGGACAAGAACTGGTAGATGGTCGTACTATGGCGCAAGTCAAGATTATCTAGGATCAATTTAAATTCAAGAAAATGACGAAAGGGGAATTATGCAGGATCAAGAACGACGCGTTCCAACTGTTGAAAGATAGATCCAGCAGTGCTATTGAAGTCGAATATCATCTCGACAACATTGCACGAGTCATGTCTAACAACATTGACTGGCTAAATCCCGAGTCGAACATCGACATGCCAAGAAGGGGTAACACTCCATATTACACCGATTGGACCAAACCACTACCAACCATTGGCCGACAAGAGCAACCTAAAATTCCTTACCGCTTCTTCTTTAACAACGACCTCGAGTTTCTGCAGCATGGATGTAGCATAAGCAAAAAGTATGCTACATCACTAACCTTCAACATACCAGCTGTAATCTTCTCCACCAATGTTGCCATTGAGGAAGAGGCCACCAAAATGTTCGTTGACAAAGCGGTGGACTATGACCTTGACGCTAACTATGGGATTCATCATTGGCCACCAAGGATATAGGACCTTGTTTTTATCAACCTTATCATGAATACACAAGCTTACCACAAGCATACACGTAAACCAAACACAAATACTTATGCGTAAAATAAGAAGAAGAAAGATTAAGATGGTGACTTGATATATATATGTGTCGTGTATGGAGGAGAGAAAGATGAAAACAATATGATGTTTATTTCAAAGAAAAAAACATACAAACACTCTCAAGCACACCCCTCAAATGACACTTTGAGGGGTATTTATACTTAAACACTAAACGCCCTAATGGGCTTGGGCTTGGGCCTCGTGGACTTGGATTGGATTACAAATGATAAAAGGCTAGCTTAACAAAACGTCTAACCATTTACCTTAGCCCAATCCATGAGCCCGTTGACTATTCTATTGCGATATCTAACACACGTTACAAAGTTCCTAAACGTGAATGACCATCACTTCTATTAATTATTATCAAGGCTGACAATCTCCCCCTAAGGGGTGGTCATTCAAAAGATGCTCCACTTGATTAGGTATTTACTTTCCTTGAGCTTGAACTTTGTGTGTAGATATAGAATAGTCTTGATTTTCATTCCTTCATGATTTGTGATCAGTTAATGGTGATGTCTGCCATTTGTCAACTTCTTTGGTTAGGTGTCTCCACGTCTTTCTCCACCATGCTCACACTACTTTTTGACTTTGAGATTCCAATGATGTTGTTGGTATGAGCATGCAGTGAATCAGCACGATCTCTTCCTCCCAAGAGCATCCATCAGCAGCAGCTTTCCAGGTACAGTCACGAACACCGATTGATCATTGTAATTTTTTTTAAAGAATTGATTACTACAATTGTTCTACTAATGAATGTCTTAATTCCATTCACCTTGGTCGAGCGAGTCGGCCGTCCGAATCCCTTAAGGGACAGTTGGCATTACGTTGAACAAGTTCAAGTAATGACCCACGTCTTCAGGATTCGATTCGTGAAAGGAATATCCTTAGCGGGATTTCCAGCACTTACAGGTTTGAACGTCGAGGATGTTAACAGCATATTGTGAAAACACATCTCTAATTCTTACAAGGGTTGTTCCTAAAACTGGAGTCCCTCAAGTAGGATAACGCGATGTACCGAAGTACACTTACAGTTTAGGTGAGTCATCAAGTACACGAAGCATCACTTCACGATCAGACCGTTTGAGACACTAAGCGTAACCCATAAAGAATTACCAAGTGACTCTTTGTCGGTTGTTTGATGTTGACCATGGCAGAATTTCCATTCAATCACTGAGGATCACATTTGTAATACCTCTCTTAAATGTTTTGGCAGATTGCTAAGATCTGCGTAGGACTCTAGAATGTATCACTTGTGTCCTTATTGATGAACAACAAGAGATTAAATGTCAAGTGTTTCTATGAGATCTTTTAATGAATCTCGTGGCTCTAGACTCAATTAGTGCATTTTGGTTTTCCTGAGCGGACACTTGGGAGAGGGTCTCCTTCTTCAATACCAACGATCTCTAAGAGAAAGTCGATAGATTATGTAGGGTTCCCGGTGAGAATGAAACAAATCCTTTTAAGAGGACACAGGTGTCTAGAAGGTTAGGTGCGATGCGTCCGTGTCCATGACGTCTTTGTCTTCAATACCGGTGTCATATTAGTGACAACCGAGAGTGATGAATTGAACCCGGTTTCTGCCCTATGGTTCATTATGGAGGGCTATTTCTTTTCACCATTTCTTTTACTTTTCTTTTTAATTCTTCAACCCCTTCTTTCTTCTTTCTCACATTACTCCTTTTTTCAATCATAGCTAAGGAATCCTAATACTAACAATGGGTATTATCCTTGGGTAGATCCCTCCGGCTCTGGCGGATCATAGGACGGATTTTCCTATCCTTAGTCACCTTATAACTCCATGATTATCCTATGTTTCCATAAAACCTTTTTCATGAAAATCTGTCAAAGTGTTTGTGAATATAAAACATGTTTTGTTAACACCTTGAGAGTTTTGTATTCTCAGAAACACTCCCCCTTAACATGTGCTTATATTGTTTTAACTTAAATTTGCACAGTGAGGGTAGAGTTCGCACTTTTTGAATTGATCGACTTTAAATGAGCAAGACCGATTCGAGACACGTTTACATCAATAAAGAACTAGCTTGAAATTATTACCCGTCCTGGTCAAGTCCATAGAAAGTTTCTCGAGATGGTACATTTCCTGACTTAGATTCCTCGTCAATTCAATGGTTTCAACTGAGTCGAGCTCTTTTGAGATTAAAGCAACGATCATTAAACTTTTTGATCACATTTTAATCACGTCTTCTCCCCCTAAAAAATAGCATACTCGTGATATTTTTGATATCAACGGATTAAACATCATTTTCAGAATCTTTTGGGGAGACGAACGGATTTGATTTAAGCATGAATTTGGAACATTTTGGTTTTATACTCCCCCTTTAATAAAGCATAATCAATTAAAGGGTTTTAGAGGGAGTTATCTTGAGCACAAATTATTTTGAAAGATTTTGAAAATCTTTTGAACAATCTTGAAAAGGTGTTCAAGATGATGATGATTTCTCACCATTTTAAATGTAGTGCCATCAAGCGTACACTAGATTTTTCTTTAAAACACGAGTTTTGATTTAAAATAATCAAAAGTCATCATTTTAGTCCGGGTTTAAATCTTCAAGTATATGAAAGCCATTTTTGAAGAAATTTTGAGAAACGACATGATTTAGAAAACATTTAAAGAACTCTCGTTCAAGCATCCATACATGTCCGCATCATTGTTGAATGACATTTCTAGAAACGCGTCTGAATATCGATTATACAAGAGACATGTCGTGAGAAGAATATTTTTTGGATTTTTTATTTTATATTTTTTTGTATTTTTGAAAATTTATATTTTTATATTTTGCTTTTGATGGTTTTTCAAATTTTGTATTTTGTTTTTCAAAAATATTTACAGTGAAGCTTTTTGGAAAATCATTTTCAAGAAGATTCTAGAAGACGTTCTAACTCCTCAGGGGTTAGGCTTCGCATTCCAATTCGTCGAACCAAATCGTTTAACCGTTCTTTTGGAAGGGCTTTAGTAAATAGATCGGTGAGTTGGTAATCTGTCTTCACGAAAAATAATTCAACAGTACCTTCTTCTACATGCTCTTTTATGAAGTGATAGCGGACACATATGTGCTTAGTCTTTGAGTGATGAACAGGATTGCAGGATATGGATATGGCACTTTTTGAGTCACAATACATAGGTATTTTATTGAAAATAAAGCCATAATCTGTGAGTTGTGTTCTCATCCATAGAACTTGAGCACAACACGCAGATAGAGACACATACTCAGCTTTAGCGGTTGAAAGTGCAATGCAATCTTGTTTCTTTGAGGACCAGCTGACTAACTTTTCACCCAAAAATTGTGCTCCTCTTGATGTACTTTTTGCTGTAACTTGATCACCTGCGTGGTCCGCATCTGAAAAGGCGATTAGATCAAATCCGGATTCCTTCGGATACCAAAGTCCCATGTGAATGGATGTCTTCGTGCACCGAAGATCCATTTAACCTCTTTGAGGTGCGATTCGGTAGGCTTTGCACGAAACCGTGCTAATAAGCAAACAACAAAATGAATATCGGGTTGACTAGCGGTGAGGTACATGAGAGAACCAATCATGCTCGATATTTCTTCGGATCGATGGGTTTCAAAATAAATCGGCTTCAATTTTGGTGAAGTTACCATTGGTGTACCGACCGAATCACAATTATCCATACCATGATTTTAAAAATCTCGGTTGTATATTTAGATTGATTAATAAAAATTCCACGAGGGACCTGATGTATTTGTAAACCAAGAAAAATTTTAGTTCCCCATCATGGACATTTTAAATTTGCTTTTCATGAGATTTTCAAAATTTTTGAAAGATTCGGATTAGTGGACCCAAAATGATGTCGCACACGTAATCGAACAATCAAATGTCATTTTGCATTTTGTGTAAACAAGGTAGGATCAACAGTTTCTTTGGTGAAATTGTTTAGAATTAGGAAAGAGGACGATTCGTCATACCACGCTCTGAGCTTGTTTCAAACCATAGATTTCCTTTTGAGTTTGTAGGCGTAGTCTGGATGTTCCATATCTATGAAGCCTTCTGGCTGACTTACGTACACTTCTTCTTTCAGAGTTCCATTCAAGAACGTGGTCTTAATGTCCATCTGATAAACCGTGATGTTTTTGTGAGCTGCATAGGCTAAGCATATCCTAACTACTTCAAGTCTAGCTATCGGCGCGAATGACTCTTCAAAGTCTATCCCTTCTTCCTGTCTGTATCCTTTAGCCATGAGACGAGATTTGTTGCGAATTACAGACATTTCTTCATCCCTTTTGTTCTTCCATAACCATTTGAGATCAATGACGCGAATGTCAATTGGTCTTGGAACCAAATCCCAAGAGTCATGTAGACGGTATTGGAGAAGTTCTTCCTACATCGCTTCTATCCATGCATTGTCTGCCATTGCCTCCCGAATGTTCTTCGGTTCAATATTGCTAATTGAGCAAATGTAAATGCACAAGTCGCAATCGGTGGCAAGTTGGCATCTCGTCTGAATTGGCCGTGAAGGTTCACCAATAACTTGTTCAATTGGATGGTCTTTTGTCCACTTCAGAGTATAAGGATACCGTTGGTTAAACGTGTGTGAGTTAGATGGTTCTCGTAAGCTTGAAGATGATTCAGCTGATTCCATAGCAAACGGGTTTTCAAATAAGTCTTCATCTAACGTTGCATCATTCTGGTTTTGTGAAGGTTCTTCTTGAAATGATATGTTTTGGTTTTGCTCATCAATTGCTGGTAAAACTGTTTCACGAATAGGATTTGCAGAAGTCGATGTAGATGACGATGATGGAGTTGGTGCATTGGTTTCGACCGTTGTAGATGCATCTTCTGTTGGTGGTGATGGATGATTTTGAGCGGGTGCATCGAAATAATGGTTTGATGCATTTGTCGAAGTTCCACCATAGTATTCATCGAACATTAACTCAAAGAAAATCTCCCATTCTTGTTTATGAGGTGTGGCAGCAAAAGTTGATGGAGCTCTTTGTTGTATGAGTCCTGAACTGATGTGTCCAGAAGTCTGCGGGTTTGGTGCGAGTTCTAATCTGTTTTGATTAGAAGCCATCGGATTAAGCGCGGGTTCTAGAGCAAGTCTCTCAGAAGCCATTGGTGAAAGTTCGTTAAAATTCACATTCATCGCCTCCATTATCTTCCTTGTTATTTTGTTATACACCCTGAATGCCCTCGAGTTTTATGAGTATCCAATGAAGATTCCAATATCACCTTTAGCTTTCAGTTTTCCTAGATCTTCTCTGTCGTTCGTTGGATAGCACAAAGTGCCAAACATGTGAAGGTAAGAGATATCAGGTTTTCTGTTGCTCACTAGCTCATATGGGGTTTTATTGAATCGTGGATGGATTAGGGATTGGTTATGAGTGAAACAAGCAGTGGCAATAGCATCAGCCCATAGAAATAACGGTGCACTAGAATAGATCAGCATTGTGCGAGCAACTTCTACAAGAGTTCAATTTCTTCTTTGAACTACCCCATTCTGCTGTGGAGTTCTAACAACTGATGTCTGATGTGTGATTCCAACATCTTCAAGATAAGCTCTTAACTCCTGATTAGTAAATTCTGTGCCGTTGTCTGTTCTTACTACCCTTACTAATGTTTGAAGAAGTACTTGAATACGCTTTAGAAAGGTGATGATGATGCCTGGTGCTTCGTCTTTTGACCTCAGAAACTTAACCCATGTATATCTTGAATAGTCATCAACGATAACAAGAACATACTTTTTCCCATTAATGCTTTCAACTCTCATTGGGCCACATAAGTCCATGTGCAGCATATGCAACCTTGCTTCGAACTAGGTACGAGTTTGGGTTTATATGATGCTCTTTTGCTTTTCCTTGTTCGCATGATGGACATAGGTGATCCTTGGTGTATTTGAACTTTGGAAGTCCGTTGACGATGTTGTCTTTGGCAAGTTTGTTGATAGTGTCGAAATTGAGATGGGATAATCTTCGATTCCACAACCAGGACTTTAATCCAGATGCTCGTGTCATAAGACATATTGGTGATGAAGAGGCCATTTGGTTAATGTCGATAGCATACAAGTTTGTATCACGATTCCCAGTTAAGAGATCAGTGCCATTCAAGTTTCTCACGAAGCAAGCATTTTTCCTAAAAGCAACCTCTAAATCTGCATCAAAGAACTGCCCTAAAACTGGAGTCCCTAAAACTGGAGTCCCTCAATTAGGTTAACGTGATGTACCGAAGTACACTTACAGTTCAGGTGAGTCACTGAAGTACACCGAAGCATCACTTCACGACTGTAGACCGTTTGAGACACTAAGCGTAACCCATAAAGAATTACCGAAGTGACCTGCTGTCAGGGCTGTTTGATGTTGGCCATGGCAGGAATTTCCATTCAATCATTGAGGATCACATTTGTGAAACCTCTCATAAATGTTCTGGCAGATTGCTAAGATCTGCGTAGGACTCTAGAATGTATCACTTGTGTCCTTATTGATGAACAACAAGAGATTAAATGTCAAGTGTTCCTATGAGATCTTTTAATGAATCTCGTGGCTCTAGACTCAATTAGTGCATTTTGGTTTTCCTGAGCGGACACTTGGGAGAGGGTCTCCTTCTTCAATACCAACGATCTCTAAGAGAAAGTCGATAGATTATGTAGGGTTCCCAGTGAGAATGAAACAAATCCTTTTAAGTGGACCTGAGTGTCTAGAAGGTTAGGTGCAGTGCGTCACTGTGTCCATGATGTCTTTCTCTTCAATACCAGTGTCATCTTAGTGACAACCAGTAGCAGATGAATTGAACCCGGTTTCTGCCCTAAGGTTGATTATGGAGGGCTATTTCTTTTCACCATTTCTTTTACTTTTTCTTTTTAATTCTTCAACCCCTTCTTTCTCCTTTCTCACATTACTCCTTTTTTCAATCATACCTAAGGAATCCTAATACTAACAATGGGTATTATCCTTGGGTAGATCCCTCCGGCTCTGGCCGGATCATAGGACGGATTTTCCTATCCTTAGTCACCTTATAACTCCATGATTATCCTATGTTTCCATAAAACCTTTTTCATGAAAACCTGTCAAAGTGTTTGTGAATATAAAACATGTTTTGTTAACACCTTGAGAGTTTTGTATTTTCAGAAACACTCCCCCTTAACATGTGCCTATATTGTTTTAACTTAAATTTGCACAGTGAGGGTAGAGTTCGCACTTTTTGAATTGATCGACTTTAAATGAGCAAGACCGATTCGAGACACGTTTACATCACTAGAGAACTAGCTTGAAATTATTACCCGTCCTGGTCAAGTCCATATAAAGTTTCTCGAGATGGTACATTTCCTGACTTAGATTCCTCGTCAATTCAATGGTTTCAACTGAGTCGAGCTCTTTTGAGATTAAAACAACGATCATTAAACTTTTTGATCACATTTTAATCACGTCTTCTCCCCCTAAAAAATAGCACACTCGTGATATTTTTGATATCAACGGATTAAACATCATTTTCAGAATCTTTTGGGGAGACGAACGGATTTGATTTAAGCATGAATTTGGAACATTTTGGTTTTATACACCCCCTTTAATAAAGCATAATCAATTAAAGGGTTTTAGATGGAGTTATCTTGAGCACAAAATATTTTGAAAATCTTTTTGAACAATCTTGAAAAAGGTGTTCAAGATGATGATGATTTCTCACCAGTTTTAAATGTAGTGCACTGAAGCGTACACTAGATTTTTTCTTTAAAAACACGAGTTTTGATTTAAAAATAATCAAAAGTCATCATTTTAGTCCGGGTTTCGTACTGAAGTATATGAAAGCCATTTTTTGAAGAAATTTTTGAGAAACGACATGATTTAGAAAACATTTAAAGAACTCTCGTTCAAGCATCTGTACATGTCCGCATCATTGTTGAATGACATTTCTAGAAACGTACAGAATATCGATTATACAAGAGACATGTCGTGAGAAGAATACTTTTTGGATTTTTTATTTTATATTGTTTTTGTATTTTTGAAAATTTATATTTTTATATTTTGCTTTTGATGGTTTTTCAAATTTTGTATTTTGTTTTTCAAAAATATTTACAGTGAAGCTTTTTGGTAAATCATTTTCAAGAAGATTCGAGAAGACGTTCTAACTCCTCAGGTGGTTAGGCTTCGCATTCCAATTCGTCGAACCAAATCGTTTAACCGTTCTTTTGGAAGGGCTTTAGTAAATAGATCGGTGAGTTGGTAATCTGTCTTCACGAAAAATAATTCAACAGTACCTTCTTCTACATGCTCTTTTATGAAGTGATAGCGGACACGAATGTGCTTAGTCTTTGAGTGATGAACAGGATTGCAGGATATGGCTATGGCACTTTTCGAGTCACAATACATAGGTATTTTATTGAAAGTAAAGCCATAATCTGTGAGTTGTGTTCTCATCCATAGAACTTGAGCATAACACGCAGATAGAGACACATACTCAGCTTCAGCGGTTGAAAGTGCAATGCAATCTTGTTTCTTTGAGGACCGGTGACTAACTTTTCACCCAAAATTGTGCTCCTCCGATGTACTTTTGTCAGTAACTTGATCACTGCGTGGTCCGCATCCGAAAAGCGATTAGATCAAATCCGGTTCCTTTGGATACCAAAGTCCCATGTGAATGGATGTCTTGGTACCGAAGATCCATTTAACCTCTTTGAGGTGCGATTCGGTGAGCTTTGCTCGAAACCGTGCTAATAAACAAACAAACAAAATGAATATCGGGTTGACTAGCGGTGGCGTACATGAGAGAACCAATCATGCTCGATATTTCTTGGATCGATGGGTTTCCCAAATAAATCGGCTCCAATTTTGGTGAAGTTACCATTGGTGTACCGACCGAATCACAATTATCCATACCATGATTTTTCAAAATCTCGGTTGTATATTTAGATTGATTAATAAAAATTCCACGAGGGGATGATGTATTTGTAAACCAAGAAAAATTTTAGTTCCCCATCATGGACATTTTAAATTTGCTTTTCATGAAATTTGCAAAATGTTTTGAAAGATTCGGATTAGTGGACCCAAAATTATGTCGTACGTAAATCGAACAATCAAATGTCATTTTGCATTTTGTGTAAACAAGGTAGGATCACAGTTCCTTTGGTGAAATTGTTTAGAATTAGGAAAGAGGACGATTCGTCATACCACGCTCTCGAGCTTGTTTCAAACCATAGATTTCCTTTTGAGTTTGTAGACATAGTTTGGATGTTCCATGTCTATGAAGCCTTCGGGTGACTCACGTACACTTCTTCTTTCGAGTTCCATTCAAGAACGTGGTCTTAATGTCCATCGATAAATCGTGATGTTTTTGTGAGTGCATAGGCTAAGCATATCCTAAGCGCTTCAAGTCTAGCTATCGCGCGAATGACTCTTCAAAGTCTATCCCTTCTTCCTGTCTGTATCCTTTAGCCACGAGACGAGATTTGTTGCGAATTACAGACATTACTTCATCCCTTTTGTTCTTCCATAACCATTTGAGATCAATGACGCGAATGTCAATTGGTTTTGGAACCAAATCCCAAGAGTCATGTAGACGGTATTGGAGAAGTTCTTCCTGCATCGCTTCTATCCATGCATTGTCTGCCATTGCCTCCCGAATGTTCTTCGGTTCAATATTGCTAATTGAGCAAATGTAAATGCACAAGTCGCAATCGGTGGCAAGTTGGCATCTTGTCTGAATTGGCCGTGAAGGTTCACCAATAACTTGTTCAATTGGATGGTCTTTTGTCCACTTCAGAGTAGAAGGATACCGTTGGTTAAACGTATGTGAGTTAGATGGTTCTCGTAAGCTTGAAGATGATTCGGTGATTCCGTAGCAAACGGGTTTTCAAATAAGTCTTCATCTAACGTTGCATCGTTCGGTTTTGTGAAGGTTCTTCTTGAAATGATATGTTTTGGTTTTGCTCATCAATTGCTGGTAAAACTGTTTCACGAATACGATTTGCAGAAGTCGATGTAGATGACGATGATGGAGTTGGTGCATTGGTTTCGACCGTTGTAGATGCATCTTCTGTTGGTGGTGATGGATGATTTTGAGCGGGTGCATCGAAATGATGGTTTGATGCATTTGTCGAAGAAAATCCAGATGCTCATTATCTTCCTTGTTCTTCTGTTATACACCCTGAATGCCCTCGAGTTTTATGAGTATCCAATGAAGATTCCAATATCACCTTTAGCTTTCAGTTTTCCTAGATCTTCTCTATCGTTCGTTGGATAGCACAAAGTGCCAAACATGTGAAGGTAAGAGATATCAGGTTTTCTGTTGTTCACTAGCTCATATGGGGTTTTATTGAATCGTGGATGGATTAGGGATCGGTTCTGAGTAACAAGCAGTGGCAATAGCATCAGCCCATAGAAATAACGGTGCACTAGAATAGATCAGCATTGTGCGAGCAACTTCTACAAGAGTTCAATTTCTTCTTTGAACTACCCCATTCTCACTGTGGAGTTCTAACAAGCGATGTCGATGTGTGATTCCAACATCTTCAAGATAAGCTCTTAATTCACGATTAGTAAATTACGTGCGTTGTCATTCTTACTACCCTTACCGATGTTTAAAGAAGTACTTGAATACGCTTCAGAAAGGTGATGATGATGCCTGGTGCTTCGTCTTTTGACCTCAGAAACTTAACCCATGTATATCTTGAATAGTCATCAACGATAACAAGAATATACTTTTTCCCATTAATGCTTTCAACTCTCATTGGGCCACATAAGTCCATGTGCAGCATATGCAACCTTGCTTCCGAACTAGGTACGAGTTTAGGTTTATATGATGCTCTTTTGCTTTTTCCTTGTTCGCATGATAGACATAGGTGATCCTTGGTGTATTTGAACTTTGGAAGTCCGTTGACGATGTTGTCTTTGGCAAGTTTGTTGATAGTGTCGAAATTGAGATGGGATAATCTTCGATGCCACAACCAGGACTTTAATCCAGATGCTCGTGTCATAAGACATATTGGTGATGAAGAGGCCATTTGGTTAATGTCGATAGCATACAAGTTTGTATCATGATTCCCAGTTAAGAGATCAGTGCCATTCAAGTTTCTAACGAAGCAAGCATTTTTCCTAAAAGCAACCTCTAAATCGCATCACGAGGCGCCTCATCGAAAACAAATTATGTCCCAACCCTTCGACATAGTAAACCGAGTGATTAAATAATTTCCAAAAGGTAGATCTCCATAACCCATGATAGTGCTACATGATCATTTCCAAAACGAAAAGTTCCATGAATTAACCCTTTTACGGGGTGAATTAACCCTTTACCAAAAAAAAAAAAAAAGCTCCTATGAATTTCCAAACGAAATTGATCGTGACTTTAGATTCCGGTCATGTGCTTGGAGCAAACCGAGTCGATGATCCAAAGACATATTTCGATAACGCCAAGAACGAAGAAGAAGATTTTGGAAACCATTTTGATTTTGGTTCCTTTGGGTTAGAGGTAAAATCGATGACACTCATAGAAGTTTTCTCTGTATATCTTGGTTTATCACTCATTCTACCATTCTGGAGTGTAAAAATTCTACCCGTTGGTTTCCAAATATCATCCCTATAGTAAAGACTATGCTTCTTATCAGTAGTGTAAGACCTAAATCTTGCAACTAGTCCTCCAAAAGGTTTAGCATAAGTTCTTTTTGGAACGTTCTTCTGAATAGGCTTAACAATCTCATTCTTAGAAACACACTTATCATGAACATTAGTTAAAGATTTCTTGCAAGTTACACAAACAGAATCAACACATTCATTAAACTTAGCAAGTTTCATAGGTTCATTACATTCAGATGAAATGTCTTTCTTATTAGAAAGCGGTAAATTCCTAGGGTGTTCTTCTACTTTCGTCTCTTTATTCAAGCTACAACTCTTAGAGGCATGCGAGACTCTATTGTTCCTTGTATTGCTCTTAGGCTTTAGTCCGCTGCTCCTAGAGGTGATTTTTAGTCCTGTAGAAGGTAAGGCACACGCATTAGGATTCACATTTTTATCTAGAGAAGTGGTTTCAGCTTTCCTAGTCTCTTTAGACTGCATTTCTAAACGTATGTCGTTTGTTCCATATGGTTTAGATGTGGAGGCAGACGCATTAGTGGTACTCATCTTAAAAAGGCCAGGTGCTAAAACTTTTGGTTTCTTGATAACCCCTTTTTCATTTTCAACAACTTTTTCTTTTTGCTTAGGCAAGGCGGGTGTAGTGACTGGTTTTGACAAATCTTTTTTCTCATTGACTTGTGAAGGAGGCAGTGAAATAGACATTTTTGGTTTGAAAACCTGTTTGGTAATATTTGCCTTCTCCTCAGTCAATGGTTTTGCAATCTTAGTATCCACAGCCTTTCTTTTTTGACATTCCAGCTGAGCCCTTAAATTATCATTTTGCTCTTTCATGTCCTTGTAGGCATGCTCATACGACAATTGTCATACTTGCATTCTTCCGTTTTTCGATCAAGTTGTTTAAAATATGAGACATTTTCTTTTTCAAGTTTTGCAAGAGCATTTTCATATTTTGAAACAATTTCGGAGGTCTCAGACTAGAGTCTTTCGTAATCTTCAATAGAATATGTTTGTAAAACAATGGACATGATATCAGTTGTTATAACATCTTCGAAGAGAGAATCATTCAAATTTTCCAAAACTTTGATGTGTTCAACACTTTCAATTGCTTTCTTTACCAGGGATTTATGGTCCTTGACAAAGTCTACTGTTTCTTTCAAAAAGGCTTGTCCAAAATGAATTACCCTTGCACTGATGTTATTCAGCGGAGGGGCAATTTGAGTTTCAAAAAACTTTTTCATTTCATCATCAAAACTAGAAAACCATATATTAGTTGTAATATTGGTTTTAGATTTAACAGTCTCTTGAAGTTCTCCAATTATAGTTTTAACGTCATCTAAAATGCTTCTAGCATCACTTGTGTTAAAAGGATTGTTTGAAGACATTTGTTCAATTTTCGAAAATGATTTTGAGACAACTACTGGAGTTGAAACTGTTTTTGAAACTGGTTTTGACTCTTTGTTTGAAACACTGGGTGTGATGGAAAACTTTGACTTTTCTTTTTGTGAAACAAAAGTAATTCCACAAATTTGTTCCATTTGTTATAATCAATTGGTTTTAGATATGGGTTCTTTTGTTGCATTTTTGATCTACTCTCATCAGATAGTTCTAACGTTTTTCAAGAGAATCACGAAAAATTATGGGTTCATGCAAAGCTTTTCCATTGTTCAAAACATTCTGTTCTTTCTGAGCTTTCTTGAGGAAACAAGGAGGTGTGTTACCAAGAGCAATTTTTTGTGTTGTATGAAAATACGGATTTGTTTGATTAATTAGCATATTGGTAGATTTGGCTGAATGACCCGTTGTAACAAGCAAATTTTCCAATTTTTTGATTTTTTCATTTTTCTCAAGAATTTCATCAAGAAGAGAATCTTCACATTTTGAAAAATCAGCAATCAACTGTTTCTTCTCTTTTTCAAGATCAGAGTAAGTTACTTGTTGTTTAGAAAGTTGGTTTTTAAGATCAGAAATTTCCTTGTTTAAAGATTTTATTTTCAAGTTCAAATTAACATCAAGCGTGTTATACTTGATTTGCAATTGTGTTTCTTTTAAAACGGAATCTCGATAACCAATTTCTAATTCTGACTCTTTGTTTTTGTGAAATTCAAAGGCTTTTGCATTCTCCTTGTACCTCTCAAGCTCAGTGGTCAATTTATCATTTGCGGCCTTAACATCGCGATTGACCTTTTTAACTTTCTCAATTTCAATGCAACAGTTATTTATCAATGATTCAAATAAGGCACGTGTTTCCTCATCAGTCTCAGTATTTTGTGCCACACAGCCTCCATTAGGATCCACATCTGGTGTTTCAGAGACAATATTGCTACTACTCGGATTGTCCAGGTATGTATCATAAGTGGGTGCTGGCGTCACAGAATGTTGTTTGTTATGAGTAATGTAGGATCGTAAATAATATGTTGTTTAGATGATTCGGGTGGTCTAGGATTATGATTAAACAAGTTAGCCATTTTTAGAGAGATGAAGAGAGGAGAGGGAATTCTAGAGAGAGAAATAAAACACAAAATGCAAGGTTAGCTTAGAAGTTCCAACCCTCTACCTTGGGAGGAAGAGGGTATTTATAGTTACAAACAATACGACCTCCTGACGGCTTGTGGATCAGGTATACAGTGGGTAAAGACCCGTCCTTCCTCCACGGTGTTACTCTAAACTATTCTACGCTACTGACTAACTAATTAACTAATAAAGAATGTAAACAACGACAAGTCTACGAGCTAACATATGCTAGACCATTATTGGGGTGACCGACACTTTCACATGGAATTTCCAATTCCTAACAATCTCCCCCTAAGGGAGGTCACCCCATGAAATACATTTTGCATCCTAGCATTCTATCTATGTCTTTAGTTTTGAGCTCGTAGACTTCAATTCTTCAAGTTCCGTAATCTTTATACTTTAGTAGGGATTCTTCAAAGTCCGCATAGTTTTGTACTTTTAGTAGAGGCCTTTAACTGATCCACATCTTTGATGCTCTTCGAGCTTTCTTTGAGATCATCAGCCACGATAAATCTTTGGATCACCCTTTATTGTGTTGCCATCATGTGATGTTGTGACTTATGGACTGATAACGCTACACGCGTCGTTCGGGGTCAAAGGAACTTCCTTTTCGTCGAGCAAGTTTTTCAACACCCTAGGCAGTGAACCTAATCGTTGTAGTGTAGTATTAGGGTAAGCTACGGGTATTGATATCGTTCTCTAGGAGAATAGGAATGCTAGTGAGAAGTTACTACGCTAAGGTTGGGGTTGAGGAAGATTATTTTTTTATCTTTTTATGTTTTTAGGAAATGGAAAGGTACGAATTTCGGGGTATTGGATTTTGGGTTGGTATTTCTACCGATTACTCTATTCGTCTAATTATCTAATCTAAGGTGTATGTAGTCTATGTCTAATTATTGTGTGCTCGTATGATGATTTAAAGATGTGTTTACTTAGGTTTTATTACTCCTAAATTATCTCCTATTGATGGTTGATTTGTCACGTCCTTATTCTTAATTGCGTTGTGTGTCTAAGGTCGTAGGGTAAGCGTTTATCCTTAACTCTTTGAAACTACCAAAGGTTATCGCCTACAAAATCTCTAGGATTTATAAACTTAACACTAAGGTAATCTTCGGATGGTTTAGCCTACAATGACTCTAGGCAATATAAGCTAAGGTTCAACAAAGATTAATCAAGCATTAACTACACAACGGATGATCTATCGCAATACTAGACCATTAACAATTAAGATAAGAGACAACCAATCAATATTCAATAATTAAGTTTCATATTCCCTAAGCAAACATACAAGTAAATTAGTCGGACATGGAAAACATGCAAGGATACACACAATTAATTGAAGACATAATTGAATTAATGAAGTAAAACACTTATCTTGATGTAAGATAGGGTATGGAACCCTAAAATCTTGTACAAGACATGACCTTGGTTCGGTTTAGATTTTACTCCAAAAGACTACACACTGAAAACTAAAAATTCGGATTCTATATATAAGATTACAAATGCGACGGCGTCACCATATAATTTGTGGCCGCGTCGGGTCGCCGTCATTAGGGTTTTGTCTTGGCCACGTTAGTCTTGCGACGGCGTCACCTTATGCTTGTGGCGCCATCCACTTCGATCTCGGCGGCGTCGGATCAAATCTAGGTCGTTTAAGTTGCGACGACCTACTCTTTTAAAACACGAAACCGTCACTTGTAAATGAGCAATTTGGCTAGTGAGCCATCACAAAAGTGGTCCATGGCGTCACTTTGTTTTGTGCTGGCGCGTCACCTTGAGTTCAATGACTGAGTGTCTCGATTCTTGACTTTGGCCATTTTCTTCTTATATATTCGCGCCTTTTCGTCCGAATAAGTGTCATTCCAACATTTTGCCTTCAAGATACCTAAAAGTGAAAAGAAGCGATATTAAGTAATAACGGATACAAAAGTAATCAAATAAGGGCTTAAACGACCCTCAAAAGGTACATTTAAAACCTTATCAAATATCCCTACACTTGGTATTTGCTTGTCCTCAAGCAAATGTGCTTTAGCCAATTAATTTATAAGTTAGGGGTCATGAAGCATTGGTTTAGAACAATCCACAACACATATAAGCCCCGCAAAAGTCATAATAAGCACGGAAATTACATACTAGCATCTCACATGGGGTGTTTGGATACTCACATCTCTCGGGTGTATATGAAATATAATAAGTTGGAAATGGAAGATAAACACTCATTAACCTGTCCTAGTACATAGATTACCATAGGCTTGAGACTAGATCAAACCTCCATCGCTTTGGCGTAAGCACCTAGGAAAGACTATCAAAGAGTTCTTTTAAAGGGTTGTAATGTTAGGCTTACGGTAGGGAAACAAAGGGTTCGGTGGGATAGGCTATTTAGTGGTGGCAAGTCAAAAATCGTTATGTTACAAGCATGCGAAGAATGGCGTTGCTAAGCCAAGACTCGACACTCTAGACTTTAGACAAGCTGAAACAAACAAACATAAACTTAAAGATAGATGTAGGATAGTAGCCGTTTTTTTTTTTTTTTTTTTTTTTTTTTTTTTTCAACACTCTATTTTTTTTCTTTTCTCTTTTTTCTATTTTTTTTCATACACTTTTACTCTACCATCCTCTCGATAACATCAAAATGATAGGGATTTATAGGCACATCCCTACACTTGAGTTTTATTACTCTAACACTAATATGACCCAAATTGAAAAGATCAAAACACTTGGAGTACATTCTTATGCCAATAAAGGAATTTGAATTTAACATTCCTTCCGTCATTTCACAAACTTTAACTTTTCCCATGAGTCCCAATCGTCCCAAAGCGTGTACAAAGGATATGACTCGACTTAGCAACTTATGCAAGCAACTAGATAATTGAACTAAGGGTTTAGTTTGATAACAATAATGCACTAAAAGTGAGTGCATACAAGGTAGGCTAAGGCGATGCGGGTGTACATTTGGGGTGGGGTGTAAACAATGCTCTTCATTGATATTCCGGAAAACCGAAACATCACGAGAACCGCGAAAAGGATAGGCTCTGAGGGGTTAACTAGGGGTATCGTGTACTAAAAGTGAGTACAACGCAAGGTGTGGGGGAATTACTCAACCGATGTGGAAGATGTAATTATATTACGGGTATCAAACAAGGGTTATCCTAATGGCTCTTATCATTTAGTTATTCCTAACTACACAAGTGTAGTCTTACTAGCAATCTCGGAATGCATCACAAAATAAGTTCTAGAATCTATTATACTACCGGTTCACATACTAAGCATTAAAGATGAATGCTTTAATTCCTACTAATCTAAGGGCGATCCTCACATTTTGGGTGGAATTTAAGTGGTAAAGGGTTTTCGTGCTAGTCATATAACTTCCTATCCATGAGACGCTTTATTAAGACTAATGGCCCACTCCTATATATCATGAAAAAATTTAAATTTGGTGCCAAAATTACCCTAACCGATATTTTCTCATTATTTATTACACAAATGCAATTGGACAAAGCAAATAATCAAGGATAAGCATAGTTTCAAAGTTCTCGTTTTATTTTCCCTCCCTACACTTAAATTGAACATTGTCCCCAATGTTCCCCGAAAGTATCAAAGTTATGATAATGGAAGGTAATTAAAAACGAAAGAAACTAATACTCCCCTGATTAGCTTGGTAGGATTCGTGTAAAGTGGTGGTTACATCTTTTTTCAAGAAGAATGTTAGCGTTAAAAGCTCCTTCTCATCTTATATATCTTCTTCTTGGTAAATTAAACCTGCACACTTGAAGAAAACAAACGAAACCTTCGCGTAAAATCGTGGTAATAATACATATAGGACTCTACTAAACTAGGATATAATGCTTGTGGAATGGATGTTTCTGAATTTCTAGAAAATTAAGACCGGAAAATTCCAAAAATTTATAAGTAGCTCGAAAGCGAGAAAAATTAATCAGTTGTTTTGCTCCTTCGACACGTCGTCGCGATCTGACGCGTCGTTATCGACAAAAAGCGGTGCGATTTTACGGAAAAATTATGGAAAATTTACATCTTTAGAATCGGAAAATTTCGCAAAACATCCATTATGACTCGATACAAGCATTTGACTCAAACAAACACACATGTATATCTTTTAATTAATTGTAATTCTCATGTTTACGTTCCTTTTGAAAACGTGTGTAATCCTCCCTACACTTATCCCTCATGTAAAATACCTTTATATGTAATTAAGACGAGGTTAAAGACAAAATAAAGCATTTTCACAAATTCAAACATGAGAACATACAATAATGAAAAGATATATGACACACAAATAAAAATGAAAAACAAATACACATGGGTTGCCTCCCAAGAAGCGTTTGTTTTTGTTCGAGTCACGAGCTTGACTCTATCCTTATTTAACGGATAAGGGGGAGGTTTTTCCTACACTTAAGCTTAAGTGCGGGTAATAGTAGCGATACACACCCTTAGGGTGGAAATTTGCTACGTGAGGAGAGGGTGATGAGTGATTTATATGCTCAAAGGAGTGTGCTCCATTCATTATAACCTTACCTAATTATATTGGTGTAGCGGGTGAATCAAATCTCTCTCTAAAATGGATCATCTTTATCAACTTCAAAAGATTCTTAGTTAAGGATCCATCTTGACCAAATAAACCGGTTTAAACCCATAATGTTTCTTGTTATCAACCATGAATGGGTGATATAAGTGTGTAAGGTCATGGGTTACTCTATATTAGCTTCCACTCTACATGGCCTAGAGTCTACCACCTTTATCAAGCAACTACCCGACTATTTATTTTGATGGGTGGATTGTGGTCTAATTTAATTCAAGATTCACATCTAAAGGCGGAAAATTGGGTAAGGTTTTGGTTGAGGCTCGGTTCATCAAAATTAGGAACTTCCCTAGGACTAAGAGAGAGGTCATGACAACAAGCATCTAAACCTACATTCTCTAGTGGCATTTGGTCCAAAGGTTCTATATCAATTGATGGTAGGGCTTGTGGGCTTGGAGTTTCCACCTCATTCTCCATTATATCTAGATCTCCTAAAAGTTCATCATGTGTTTTAGTATGATCTAACCCAAATACACTCCTAAGTATCTCAAATCCTTCTTTAGCCATTTCAAATTCTTGGTCCGATTCATAAGAATTATTCTCAAAATTTGATCACTATGTTCTATTTGCCTAAAAGTTCCTCACGCGTGTCATATGTTTTGAAATCTATCCCACGTATGCAACTAGGCAGTTCAACTATAACCATCTCACAATCTTGTTCGGGTTTAGGTTCCATGTTCTTGAAAACTAGGTCTTTTTGATCATGATGCCTAAGGTTGGATAAATCCTCCTTATCCATTTCCTCAAGTTGTGACAGCTGATGGTTTATGCTTAGGAGGCTTTTCTCAAATATTTTCCAGAGGGTCTCACTAAAAGGAGTTGATTCTAACAATGATTGTTGAATAGAAGCCACACAAGCACAAAATTTATTAAATCCATCCAAACTTACACCCGTCTCTTTTTGGATATCTCTAAGATCACTCACAAATTCATTAGAACAATAAAAAGCAATCCAATCGGTGAAATTCAATTGTTCCTCATTTGTTAATGATTCAAATGCAACTTCACTTGCCATAGCAACAAATGAAAAGGGTTTCTGAACACAAACACAAAGAAGGGGATAGACAACAAGGAAGCTAAAAATGGGAAAAAGCTTACTTGATAGGAATCAAGCAAGAGAACCTAAGCGAGGTGGAAATCTAACTAGCTATTCTATTCCCCGTGGCGCCAAAACTTGATAACGCTACACGCGTCGTTCGGGGTCAAAGGAACTTCCTTTTCGTCGAGCAAGTTTTCAACACCTAGGCGATGAACCTAATCGTTGTAGTGTAGTATTAGGGTAAGCCACGGGTATTGATATCGTTCTCTAGGGAATAGGAATGCTAGTGAGAAGTTACTACGCTAAGGTTGGGGTTGAGGAAGATTATTTTTTATCTTTTATGTTTTTAGGAAATGGAAAGGTACAATTTGGGGTATTGGATTTGGAGGTTGGTATTTCTACCGATTACTCTATTCATCTAATTATCTAATCTAAGGTGTATGTAGTCTATGTCTAATTATTGTGTGCTCGTATGCTGATTTAAAGATGTGTTTACTTAGGTTTTATTACTCCTTAATTATCTCCTATTGATGGTTGAATTGTCACGTCCTTATTCTTAATCGTGTTGTGTGTCTAAGGTCGTTGGGTATGCGTTTATCCCTAACTCTTTGAAACTACCAAAGGTTATCGCCTACAAAATCTCTAGGATTTATAAACTTAACTCTAAGGTACTCTTCGGATGGTTTAGCCTACAATGACTCTAGGTACTATAAGCTAAGGTTCAACAAACATTAATCAAGCGTTAACTACACAACGGATGATCTATCGCAATACTAGATCATTAACAATTAAGATAAGAGACAATCAATATTCAATAATTAAGTTTCATATTCCCTAAGCAAACACACAAGTAAATTAGCCGGACATGGAAAACATGAAAGTATACACACAATTAATTGAAGACATAATTGAATTAATGAAGTAAAACACTTATCTTGATGTAAGATAGGGTATGGAACCCTAAAATCTTGTACAAGACGACCTTTGTTCGGTTTAGGTTTTACTCAAAAGACTACACTTTGAAAACTAAAAATTCGGATTCTATATATAAGATTACAAATGCGATGACGTCACCTTATAATTTGTGATGCCGTCGGGTCGCCGTCATTAGGGTTTCGTCTTGGCCACGTTAGTCTTTCGACGACGTCACCTTATGCTTGTGACGCCGTCCCCTTCAGTCTCTGACGTCGTCTGGATGAAATCTAGGCCGTCTGAGTTTCGACGCTGATAACGCTACACGCGTCGTTCGGGGTCAAAGGAACTTCCTTTTCTTCGAGCAAGTTTTTCAACACCTTAGGCAGTGAACCTAATCGTTGTAGTGTAGTATTAGGGTAAGACACGGGTATTGATATCGTTCTCTAGGGGAATAAGAATGTTAGTGAGAAGTTACTACGCTAAGGTTGGGGTTGAGGAAGATTATTTTTTTTTATCTTTTTATGTTTTTTTTAGGAATTCGGAAGGTACAAATCTCGGGGTTTGGATTTGGGGGTTTGTATTTCTACCGATTACTCTACTTGTCTAATTATCTAATCTAAGGTGTATGTAGTCTATGTCTAATTATTGTGTGCTCGTATGATGGTTTAAAGATGTTTTTACTTAGGTTTTATTACTCCTTAATTATCTCCTATTGATGGTTGAATTGTCACGTCCTTATTCTTAATCGCGTTGTGTGTCTAAAGTCGTAGGGTATGCGTTTGTCCCTAACTCTTTGAAACTACCAAAGGGTCTCGTCTACAAAATCTCTAGGAACTATAAACTCTAACTCTAAGGTACTCTTTGGATGGTTTAGCCTACAACTACTCTAGGTGTTATAGTCTAAGGTTCACAAAGATTAATCAACCATTAACTACACAACGAACGACCTATCGCATTACTAGATCATTAACAATTAAGATAAGAGACAACCAATCAATATTCAATAATTAAGTTTCATATTCCCTAAGCAAACACACAAGTAAATTAGCCGGACATGGAGAACATGCAAGCATACACACAAGTAATTGAATACATAATTGAATTAATGAAGTAAAACACTTATCTTGATGTAAGATAGGGTTTGGAACCCTAAAATACTGTACAAGACAGCCTTGGTTCGGTTTAGGTTTTTACTCCAAAAGACTACCCACTAAAGCGAAAAAATTGATTCTATATATAAGATTACAATCGCGACGGCGTCACCTTATGATTTGTGACGCCGTCGGTCGCCGTCATTAGGGTTTCGTCTTGGCCACGTTAGTCTTGCGCGGCGTCACCTTATGCTTGTGGCCGTCCCTTCGATCTCGCGCCGTCTGGATCAAATCTAGGCCGTCGAGTTGCGACGACCTACTCTTTTAAGGCGACACCGTCACTTGAAAATAAGCAATTTGGCTACTTAGCCGTCACAAAAGTGATCGACGGCGTCACAGATAACACTGACGCCGTCCCCTTGTATTTCATTGACTTGAGTGTCTCGATTCTTGACTTTGGCCATTTTCTTCGTATATCCGCGCCTTTTCGTCCAAATAAGTGCCATTCCGACAATTTGCCTTCAAGAGACCTAAAAAGTGAAAAGGAACGATATTAAGTAATAACGGATACAAAGTGATCAAATAAGGGCGTAAACGACCCTCAAAAGGTACATTTAAAACCTTATCAAATATCCCTACACTTGGTATTTGCTTGTCCTCAAGCAAATGTGCTTTTAGCCAATTAATTTATAAGTTAGGGGTCATGAAGCATTGGTTTAAAACAGTCCACAACACATATAACAAGCACGGAAATTACATACTAGCACCTCACATGGGGTGTTAGGATACTCACATCTCTCGGGTGTATATGAAATATAACAATTTGGAAATGGAAGATAAACACTCATTAACCGGTCCTAGTACATAGATTACCATAGGCTTGAGAATAGATCAAACCTCCAACGCTTTGGCATAAGCACCTAGGAAAGACTATCAAAGAGGTCTTTTAAAGGGTTGTAATGTTAGGCTTACGGTAGGGAAACAAAGGGTTTGGTGGGATAGGCTATTTAGTGGTGGCAAGTCAAAAATCTTTATGTTACAAGCATACGAAGAATGGCGTTGCTAAGCCCGTATGTTTTTTTTTTTTTTTTTTTTTTTTTTTCTATTTTTTTTTTTTTCTTTTTTTTTTTTTTTTTTTTTTGATTTTTGTTTTTTTTTTTTTTTTTTTTTTTTTTCATACTCTTTACTCTACCATCCTCTAAGGTAACATCAAAATGATAGGGATTTATAGGCACATCCTACACTTGAGTTTTATTACTCTAACACTAATTTCACCCGAATTGAAAAGATCAAAACACTTGGAGTACATTATTACGCAAATAAAGGAATTTGAATTAACGTTCCCTTCCGTCGGTTCATAAACTTTAACTTTTCCCATGAGTCCCAATCGTCCCAAAGCGTGTACAAAGGATATGACTCGACTTAGCAACTTATGCAAGCAACTAGATAATTGAACTAAGGGTTTAGTGTGTTAACAATAATGCACTAAAAGTGAGTGCATACAAGGTAGGCTAAGGCGATTTGGGTGTACATTTGGGGGGGGGGGTTTAAACAATGCTCTTCATTGATATTCCGGAAAAACCAAAACATCACGAGAACTGCGAAAAAGATAGGCTCTGTGGGGTTAACTAGGGGTATCGTGTACTAAAGATGAGTACAACGCAAAGGGTGTGGGGGAATTACTCAACCAATGTGGAAGAAGTAATTATATTACAGGTATCAAACAAGGGTTATCCTAATGCCTCTTATCATTTAGTTATTCCTAACTACACAAGTGTAGCCTTACTAGCGATCTCGGGATGCATCACAAAACAAGTTCTAGAATCTAATATACTACCGGTTCACACACTAAGCAATAAAGATGAATGCTTTAATTCCTACTAATCTAAGGGCGATCCTCACATTTTTTTGGGTGGAATTTAGGTGGTAAAGGGTTTTGTGCTAGTCATATAACTTCCTATCCGTGAGTCGCTTTTGTTAAGACTAATGGCCCTCCTATATGTCATGAAAAATTTTAAATTTGGTGCCAAAATTACCCTAACCGACATTTTCTCATGGTTTATTACACAAATACAATTGGACAAAGCAAATAGTCAAGGATAAGCATAGTTTCAAAGTTCCGTTTATTTTCCTCCCACACTAAAAGCGAACATTGTCCCCAATGTTCCCGAAAGTATCAAAGTTATGATAATAGAAGGTAATGAAAAGCGAAAGAAACTAATACTCCCGATTATCTCGCTAGGATCCGTGTAAAGTGGTGGTTAAATCCTTCCAAGAAGAATGTATGCGTGAAAAGCTCCTTCCAATCTTATGTATCTTGTTCTTAATAAATTAAACACGCACACTTGAAGAAAACAAACGAAACCTTCGTAAAATCGGCGGTAATAATATATATGACTCTACTAAACTAGGATATAATGCTTGTGGAATGGATGTTCTGAAATTTACGGAAAATTAAGACACGGAAAATTCCAAAATTTATAAGTAGCTCGAAAGCGAGAAAAAAGTAATCATTGTTTTACTCCTTCACGGCAGTCGAGATCGCATCAAAATGATCTGCGATTTTCCGAAAAAATTCGGAAAATTTACATCTTTAGAATCGGAAAAATTTCGCAAAACATCCATTATGACTCGATACAAGCATTTGAATCGAACAACACACATATATATCTTTTAATTAATTGTTATTCTCATGTTTACGTTTCTTTTGAAAACGTGTGTAATCCTCCTACACTTATCCTTTATGTAAAATACCTTTATATGCAATTAAGACGAGGTTAAAAACAAAATAAAGCATTTTTACAAATTTAAACATGAGAATAAGCAATAAATAAAAGATATATAACACTAACAAGCAAACAATTAAGCATGGGTTGCCTCCCACGAAGCGCTTTTCTTTATTTATGAGTCTTGTAGCTAGACTCGTAGTCGTGCCCCTACGTGACTTCACTACCATCACCTTCTTCCTCATGACGGTCTCTGATGCGCGCAAAACCGTCAAGTTCTCTCACGCAAGCGTAAGAAAACCTAAAGCAGCTTAAGCACGAAATCAATGAAGATCTGAGGAGTATAGTGTTTCCCCGGGTCGTTATGTCCCAGCGAGCTATGCAATGGATTATCAAACGTTTAGTGATCGCGAGATTTGAACGGGAAAAGGATAATTTGGAATTATTATAACTACGGAAAAAGGACATAAACTACAAGGGCTAAAATGAAAATTAAAGGAAATTAAAAAGATAAAATCTATTAAATAAACGCTATCACTATAATTAAAATGATGTTTTTCTTGATTTATAGAACAAAATAACTTGAATAAACTATTTTAATTAAAACGTAAACCTAAATTATCTAAAAACGTGACCTAGAATGAAAACGTGCGTTATATATAAAAAATTACGCGAGTGCATAAGAAAAACATAAAATTTGTAAAATAAAAGTCCTACGAGTGTGAAACTAATTTTCCTAGATCCTACATGACTAAAAATAATTTTAGGAAAAAGCGGAATAATTTTTTTAGTTTTATTTTATTTATTACGAATTAAAAACTGATTAACACTAATTAAATCATTAAAAATACTAAAACATTTTTGAAAAATCTGAAACTTTTGCAGAAAATACTTGAGAAACTATAGAATCTAGGAAAAATGAGAAACTACACTAGTGCTTAATGAAATAAGCTGTAAAAAATCGAATAAGCTAAATAAGCTAAACTACTACAACTACCTTATATATAAGCGTGGTAAACTTAAACAAGGAAGTCCCAAGGCGGAGATGGTGTTGAGGTTGTGTGTTAGAGCATGGGAGGCTAGAGGTCACGAGGTTCGAATCACGGCCTCTATCCTTTTGCATAATTATTTTTATTTTTAGTTTTTTTTTTCTTTCTCGACTTCTTTATTAGATCAAATCAAAACTTTTGTAAAAACTTTACTCGTTGCAACCTCACAATAAGTCGTTCACTCGACTTATTCCCAAAACTTCTTAAAACCAAATAACAACTTTGAAAAGCAAGTTACAAAACACTCCTAAGCAAAAATAAGCAAAGAGTATCGCAAGATAAGCAAATTGTGAACCGACAAATGCCAAGAGGAACACCTTAATCGAGATAAGCTAAAAAACAAACTTACAACTAAGAAACTAGGGAAATTCGGTTGGTTAAAAAAAACTATACTAGGAGATTCCTAAGCTAAGCGGAATGAGAGAATAAGCATAAAAGGAAGCTAATAAGCACTATCAAGCTAAAGATGAAACAACCTAAAATGAATCCTTGGTGAAACCAAAACAAAACTAGATTAGTGAAATAAGTTCTAAATAGCACATGAAATCCACACTGTTCGGTGAAATTGTGATGCGATTGAAAAGAGCAGGCAAGGGTGCTCTTTGGAGCTTATTTTGAATAAGCTAGCAAGGAAGCAGTTCTGAGCTTCTGTCCTAAGGAATCCACCAACTCATCTAGCTTATGCCCCGATGTCCGACCCAATAAAGCGATTCCGACTTATGAATAAGTCGGAAAATTGAGTGCCTTCAATGTGCGGTGAATACGACCTCTGGTGCTGTTTAATGCTTATTTATAAGCGAGAACCAAGCTTCCAAACCAAGACCAAGCTATGAAAGTAGAGTTAGTGCGGTGAGATTCGAAAAACTAATTCGGGGCCAACAAAAGCTTTTAACGACTTAAACATAAGTCGATTTCACCGCTTTGGGAACCGATTTACGATACAAAATATGAAAGAACCCCATTCAGAACTTTTCTACTAGACTTTTAACTACGCTGAAAGATGAGTTTTAAGCACAAAACTAAGACTAGAGTTAAAGTGACATGCAAGGGTTGGATAAGAAACAATTTAACTTAGATTAGCTCTCAATTTAACCGACAATTTTCACAAGAGCAGCGGCCTTGCTGCTGTCCAGTGCAGACCCCCAAAACAGAAGCAATTCAACCTTTGTCACCTAAACCTCTATTAAAACTTATCCCTAAGTTCCTACTTCTAGCAACTGAATTTTAGCAAACAAACACAAAAAAAACTTTGACTTGAAGTCAAATGGGTGAAAAGCATAATCGTAACGGTTTCTAGCTTAGAACAAACACCCAAAACATGAAACAATATTTAAGACCATATTAAGACTTCCAAACATGAAAACTGCATCATTCAATTTAAAAGCGGTAGACTTGCATTGGCTTATAATAGCTAATATAATTGTAAAAGCAATTTAGACCGAAATTAGAACAAGAACAAAACCAATTTCATTAACTTGAATAACATTACAATGAGATTGAAACTGAAAACTAATTTAAAAACTAAATTAAGGATATTAAAATCTAAAACTTAACTAACTAAACTCTCCTGGCTACAAGCTCCTTCTTATACCAAAGAACTAAACGGGACTCTGTCTTCTCCCTCTCTTCGATGTGATACCTCTCTCTGGGAAAAAGAACTTGAGCAGAGATTCTTGTGTGCTTCTCTCTTGTCTCTTTCTTTCCTGTCCTTCTCTGCTCCGTTGTTTCTTTTCGTGTGAGATAAGCAGGCGTGGGGTGCAAGATGGGAAAGGGAGATTTTTTTATTTGTTGTGTTGGGTGGTTTTGGTGACGGGGGCAGGGACAAGCGAGGATGGGAATAGGGAGTATTAAATTGGTTGTGTTTCGTGTTGTGTCGGGGTTTGTGTTTGGGCGGGAATGAAATGAAGAAGAAAGGGCGATGTTAGTGTTTTAGGGTTGGGGTGAGACCGGTTGGTGGATTTGGGCCAAGGGGTTTAATATTGGGCTTGGGTAATATAACTAGGGTCCGGTTTGGTTTGGCTTAGGATATTAGTAATACCAAGGACCAATTATGTAATATTTGGAAATCAAGGGACCAAACATGTAACTTATGAAGAGTAGTCAAAGGGTTGGTTTTGCCAACTTTAATAATCCAAGGGTTAATTTTTGACACTTTTGAATTTTCCAAGGACTAGTTTTGAACATTTTTGGATTTTCAGGGACTAAACATGTAATTTCTCAAAACTTTTAGGTTTTTCACCAAAGGACTAAATATGACAATTTATGATTTAAAAAGACCTTTGGTGACTTTTCTTTTGAAATTTTGGCTCAGGGACTATTTTTGACAATTTTTGAAACTTGGGGGACTAAAACTGCAATTTTTGCAAATTTGATATGTTTTTCATCTGATTTTGATATTTTGCATTTAAAACACATAAAACAACGATTTGTGATATTTTGATCATTTTGATGTGTTTCGAGTGTTTCGGATGATTTTGCGTTTATATTGTACAAAAATGATGAGTATTTACACACTCATCAATCCCCACATCGAGATATTGCTAGTCCCTAGCAATGATTTGAGAAAACATAATGGATTTTAATCTCTTTACCAAAAGCCATCATACGGAGTAGCCAAATGTTTCGAGTTCAAGTAAGAACCATGGTACACCGATAACCATGTGATTTTGAGCAAACCACCGACTTTCAACGGATTTGATTTTGTCTTTACCGAAGCCGTGCCCATACGGACTAGCCAACTCTTAGATAAATTATCAATATTATCTTTGGTGAGTGATTACCAATTATGGTTTTTCTTTGCCTTTACCACAAGCCATAATCTTGCGGGCTAGCCAACTCTTCACTTTTTAAGATATGGTGAGTCGAATACCATACAATTTTGGGCAAATTGCAAGCCATATAAACGGATTTGAGAAATCTTTACCAAGAGCCGTTTGCTCTGGATTAGCCAATCCTTTAGTCTTACGAGACATGGCGGATCGATAACTGGATGAGAAAGTGTAGAACACTTACTCCAAAAAAAAAATTTTGGCCAAAATGGGGGATTAGGCGGTATAATTACGTGATAAAATTCGTGAGAATCCCCACACTTAGAAATGAATATGGCCTCAATATTCAAAGTACCGTGTTATGCGAAACGAGAACGTAAAAGGGAAATACTACGGCCATTTATTTAGAAAGTTTTTTTTTTTTTTTTTTTTTTTTTTTTATAACATGTGGGGCATTACCCCACACTTAGGTGGTAGAAAGGGGTAAGAAGGCGAAATATGGGTAAAACCCATATGGTGCGTGCATCGCTTTTTGATTTCCGAGTCGCTAGCTTGACTCGACCCAATTCATTGGTTCATGGGAAACCGAGTGGAAGAAACAATCTCCATCGGACTTTCATTCAAGATGTTTGGACAAACATTGAAGCATGTGAAAGTTCCACACGATGAGATATACATAGAAAGATAGACCCGGCTCACGGATGATAAATGAAAATGCGGGGTCAAAGATAGTGTCCTCACTCCGAAGGAGTGAAGATGAAGAGAAATCACCGGATATTTGAGGAAAGGAAGAAAGATTTTGATAACAATCAAGATCCATTCTTCCTCCTCAAATGTAGATACATCGGGAGGAAGGGTGAGGGTATTATCATTAATAGGCAAACTCGTGTGATAGAGTACACCTTCTTCCAAGCTAATATCATCCTCAAGATCAAAATAGAAATGATCATGTTCCGGAGGAGATATGTCATGAGAGAGTTCACCGGAGAACTCTTTAAGGAGAGAATCATTCACATGAGGTGAATTTGTGAACTCTTGTTCCATTGTGGGCTCATCACTATCCTCAATCTGAGTATCAAAGAGTGGATTCTCAGAAATTGAAGTGAATTCAGAGTCGAATTCAAATAGAGGATTAGTGAAAGTAGCTTTGAATGTTTTGGGAACAAAGTGATCAACATTCTCATTTGGATTGTTGGGATAAGAAGTGAGTGAACGATCATTATCAATGAAACTTTCAGTCTCTCCTAGATCGGCTTCGAAATCAAAGAGTGGATTGATGTGAGTGAGTTCACGGAGAACTCCTCAAGAAGGCAGTCGACATCATATTGTGGAAGTGATGCCTCAACATACCGATATTTCCAAAGGAAGCACAATCGTCGCTAAAGTCGGAGAAAGTTTCAAATGATCATTTGAACACTCAAGAGGGAAGAAGAATCACACATCGATCAAAAGTTCCCTGTGACTCTCTGGGATTGGGACAAGGTCCTCAACACTAGACTTTATGAATTCGTCCGATTCCTTTTCGTGAGCGGTGTCAAGATGCTCGTCCCCCATGTTCGAGAGAGTGAGTGGGAGCTTGGTGTGATAGCGATCGTTTGAGATGGAATCTCAGCTGTGGGATATCATCCAATGAACTTGATGAATATTTATAGAATTGAAGGATATCAAGTGTATCCTCATCATCACCATCATCGGGAATGAAAGCGAAATCGAGAGCTAGATCTGGTCGCTTTTGTATTTTAATTAATTCCCTAATAGAGTTTTCACCGGCAACTGGGAATCTAATTTAGCGACTGTTCTTGACTAACAATTCTTCCATGGATTTTGGATTATCTTGGGAGTGTTTGCATTCTTTCAAATCTTTCACTAAATCCAAAAGATTAAGGAGAAGATTTTGAGGAAGTGGGTCATTTGGTAATGTAGAGGTTGGTCATGATACTGAATAGTCGTAATTGTTACAAGGAAATGGGTTCCTGTTTGACAATCCGAGCAAGAGTGAGGACCTCCACAATACTCACAACAAGAAACCGATGTGGTTGTGAGTGGTATGTGTTGTAGTCATAATCGTTATCGTGAACCCTTTCATAGACAAGCGTGTTTCACGATTGACAATCGAGCGGAATGTGAACCACCACAAGTACTCACAACAAGAAGCTGCCGAGTCTCACGGTGTGGTAGTCGATGGAATAAATCGATCGTGTTATGGTGGGAATAGGGATCTTGGTTATAGATGCACCCGTTTCGACTCCACCATGCCACAACCGGGGCAATTGCCACCATTATAAGGACCACCACACCATTGACAACCAAGAGGGTGAGGATAAGACATAGAAAGAATCAAATGATTTTAGAGGGTAAGAAATGAAGAATCAAATATGTGAGAGGGTAAAGATGGATATTTTGGATTTTGGATAGACATGATGCAAAACAAAGGCGAAAATCTTTTGGATTTTTGATTTTATAAGAAAATACAAACATATCTGAGATGGATGGTATGAACAAAGAGTGAATATCCAAATCACTAATCGCTAAGCGGAAGATAAGCCTTACTGAGAATAAGCGCCAAAATTTGATCTTGCCAAGAAATCGTCAAGTTCTCTCACGCA
This sequence comes from Chrysanthemum lavandulifolium, assembly GCA_022545495.1. Lineage (NCBI taxonomy): Eukaryota > Viridiplantae > Streptophyta > Magnoliopsida > Asterales > Asteraceae > Chrysanthemum > Chrysanthemum lavandulifolium. The sequence goes on along the minus strand of CM040242.1, from coordinate 129,826,722 downwards.
AGCGTAAGAAAACCTAAAGCGACTTAAGCACGAAATCAATGAAGATCCGAGGAGTATAGTGTTTCCCGGGTTGTTATGTCCCAGCGAGCTATGCAATGGATTATCAAACGTTTAGTGATCGCGAGATTTGAACGGGAAAAGGATAATTTGGAATTATTATAACTACGGAAAAAGGACATAAACTACAAGGGCTAAAATGAAAATTAAAGGAAATTAAAAAGATAAAATCTATTAAATAAACGCTATCACTATAATTAAAATGATGTTTTTCTTGATTTATAGAACAAAATAACTTGAATAAACTATTTTAATTAAAACGTAAACCTAAATTATCTAAAAGCGTGACCTAGAATGAAAACGTCGTTATATATAAAAAATTACGCGAGTGCAAGAAAAACATAAAATTTGTAAAATAAAAGTCCTCACAGTGTGAAACTAATTTTCCTAGATCCTACATGACTAAAAATAATTTTAGGAAAAAGCGGAATAATTTTTTTAGTTTTATTTTATTTATTACGAATTAAAAACTGATTAACACTAATTAAATCATTAAAAATACTAAAACATTTTTGAAAAATCTGAAACTTTTGCAGAAAATACTTGAGAAACTATAGAATCTAGGAAAAATGAGAAACTACACTAGTGCTTAATGAAATAAGCTGTAAAAAATCGAATAAGCTAAATAAGCTAAACTACTACAACTACCTTATATATAAAACGTGGTAAACTTAAACAAGGAAGTCCCAAGGGCAGAGATGGTGTTGAGGTTGTGTGTTAGAGCATGGGAGGCTAGAGGTCACAGGTTCGAATCCTGGCCTCTATCCTTTTTGCATAATTATTTTTATTTTTTAGTTTTTTTTTTCTTTCTCGACTTCTTTATTAGATCAAATCAAAACTTTTGTAAAACTTTACTCGTTGCAACCTCACAATAAAGTCGTTCACTCGACTTATTCCCAAAACTTCTTAAAACCAAATAACAACTTTGAAAAGCAAGTTACAAAACACTCCTAAGCAAAATAAGCAAAGAGTATCGCAAGATAAGCAAATTGTGAACCAAACAAGTCGCCAAGGAACACCTTAATCTGAGATAAGCTAAAAAACAAACTTACAACTAAGAAACTAGGGAAATTCGGTTGGTTAAAAAAACTATACTAGGAGATTCCTAAGCTAACTGGAATGAGAGAATAAGCATAAAAGGAAGCTAATAAGCACTATCCATTAAAGATGAAACAACCTAAAATGAATCACTTGGTGAAACCAAAACAAAACTAGATTAGTGAAATAAGTTCTAAATAGCACATGAAATCCACACTGCTGTTGAAAAGCTTGATGCGATTGAAAAAGAGCAGGCCAAGGGGTGCTCTTTGGAGCTTATTTTGAATAAGCTAGCAAGGGAAACAGTTCCTGAGCTTCCTGTCCTAAGGAATCCACCAACTCATCTAGCTTATGCCCCCAATGTCTGACCCAAATAAGCTGATTCCAGCTTATGAATAAGCTGGAAAATTGAGTCTGCTTCAACTGTGCAGGCTGAATACGACCTACGGGTGCCTGTTTAATGCTTATTTATAAACTGAGAACCAAGCTTCCAAACCAAGACCAAGCTATGAAAGTAGAGTTAGTGCGGAGAGATTCGAAAAACTAATTCGGGGCCAACAAAAGCTTTTAACGACTTAAACATAAGTCGATTTCACCTTTGGGAACCGATTTGCTGATACAAAATATGAAAGAACCCCATTCAGAACTTTTCTACTAGACTTTTAACTACGCTGAAAGATGAGTTTTAAGCACAAAACTAAGACTAGAGTTAAAGTGACATGCAAGGGTTGGATAAGAAACAATTTAACTTAGATTAGCTCTCAATTTAACCGACAATTTTCACAAGAGCGGCCTTGCTGCTGTCCAGTGCAGACCCCCAAAACAGAAGCAATTCAACCTTTGTCACCTAAACCTCTATTAAAACTTATCCCCTAAGTTCCTACTTCTAGCAACTGAATTTTAGCAAACAAACACAAAAAAAAAAAACTTTGACTTCAGAAGTCAAATGGGTGAAAAGCATAATCGTAACCAGTTTCTAGCTTAGAACAAACACCCAAAACATGAAACAATATTTAAGACCATATTAAGACTTCCAAACATGAAAACTGCATCATTCAATTTAAAAGCAGAGGTAGACTTGCATTGGCTTATAATAGCTAATATAATTGTAAAACAGAATTTAGACTGAAATTAGAACAAGAACAAAACCAATTTCATTAACTTGAATAACATTACAATGAGATTGAAACTGAAAACTAATTTAAAAACTAAATTAAGGATATTAAAATCTAAAACTTAACTAACTAAACTCTCCTGGCTACAAGCTCCTTCTTATACCAAAGAACTAAACGGGACTCTGTCTTCTCCCTCTCTTCGATGTGATACCTCTCTCTGGGAAAAAGAACTTGAGCAGAGATTCTTGTGTGCTTCTCTCTTGTCTCTTTCTTTCCTGTCCTTCTCTGCTCCGTTGTTTCTTTTCGTGTGAGATAAGCAGGCGTGGGGTGCAAGATGGGAAAGGGAGATTTTTTTATTTGTTGTGTTGGGTGGTTTTTGGTGACAGGGGACAGGGGACAAGGCGAGGATGGGGAATAGGAGTATTAAATTGGTTGTGTTTCGTGTTGTGTCGGTTTGTGTTTGGGCGGGAATGAAATGAAGAAGAAAGGCGATGTTAGTGTTTTAGGGTTGGGGTGAGACCGGGTTGGTGGATTTGGGCCAAGGGGTTTAATATTGGGCTTGGGTAATATAACTAGGTCAGGTTTGGTTTGGCTTAGGATATTAGTAATACCAAGGACCAATTATGTAATATTTGGAAATCAAGGACCAAACATGTAACTTATGAAGAGTAGTCAAAGGGTTGGTTTTGCCAACTTTAATAATCAAGGGTTAATTTTGACACTTTGAATTTTCCAAGGACTAGTTTTGAACATTTTGGATTTTCGGGGACTAAACATGTAATTTCTCAAAACTTTTAGGTTTTTCACCAAAGGACTAAATATGACAATTTATGATTTAAAAGACCTTTGGTGACTTTTCTTTTGAAATTTTGGCTCGGGGACTATTTTTGACAATTTTTGAAACTTGGGGACTAAAGCGCAATTTTGCAAATTTGATATGTTTTTCATCGATTTTGATATTTTGCATTTGAAACACATAAAACAACGATTTGTGATATTTTGATCATTTTGATGTGTTTCGAGTGTTTTCGAGATGATTTTGCGTTTATATTGTACAAAATGATGAGTATTTACACACTCATCAATCCCCCACATCGAGATATTGCTAGTCCCTAGCAATGATTTGAGAAAACATAATGGATTTTAATCTCTTTACCAAAAGCCATCACTACGGAGTAGCCAAATGTTTCAGTTCAAGTAAGAACCATGGTACACCGATAACCATGTGATTTTGAGCAAACCACCGACTTTCAACGGATTTGATTTTGTCTTTACCGAAGCCGCACCTTACGGACTAGCCAACTCTTAGATAAATTATCAATATTATCTTTGGTGGTGATTACCAATTATGGTTTTTCCACCGCCTTTACCACAAGCCATAATCTTTGCTAGCCAACTCTTCACTTTTTAAGATATGGTGAGTCGAATACCATACAATTTTGGGCAAATTGCAAGCCATATAAACGGATTTGAGAAATCTTTACCAAGAGCCGTTTGCTCTGGATTAGCCAATCCTTTAGTCTTACGAGACATGGCGGATCGATAACGAGATGAGAAAGTGTAGAACACTTACTCCAAAAAAAAAATTTTGGCCAAAATGGGGATTGGGCGGTATAATTACGTGATAAAATTCGTGAGAATCCCCACACTTAGAAATGAATATTGCCCTCAATATTCAAAGTACCGCGGTTATGCCGGCGAGAACGTAAAGGGAAATACTACGCCATTTATTTAGAAAGTTTTTTTTTTTTTTTTTTTTTTTTATAACATGTGGGGCATTACCCCACACTTAGGTGGTAGAAAGGGGTAAGAAGACGTAAATATGGGTAAAACCCATATGGTGCGTGCTCTTGTTTTTGATTTCAGTCGCTAGCTTGACTCGACCCAATTCATTGGTTCATGGGGAACCGAGTGGAAGAAACAATCTCCATCGGACTTTCATTCAAGATGTTTGGACAAACATTGAAGCATGTGAAAGTTCCACACCGATGAGATATACATAGAAAGATAGACCCGCTCACGGATGATAAATGAAAATGCGGGGTCAAAGATAGTGTCCTCACTCCCGAAGGAGTGAAGATGAAGAGAAATCACCAGATATTTGAGGAAAGGAAGAAAGATTTTGATAACAATCAAGATCCATTCTTCCTCCTCAAATGTAGATACATCGGGAGGAAGGGTGAGGGTATTATCATTAATAGGCAAACTCGTGTGATAGAGTACACCTTCTTCCAAGCTAATATCATCCTCAAGATCAAAATAGAAATGATCATGTTCCGGAGGAGATATGTCATGAGAGAGTTCACCGGAGAACTCTTTAAGGAGAGAATCATTCACATGAGGTGAATTTGTGAACTCTTGTTCCATTGTGGGCTCATCACTATCCTCAATCGAGTATCAAAGAGTGGATTCTCGAATTGAAGTGAATTCAGTCGAATTCAAATAGAGGATTAGTGAAAGTAGCTTTGAATGTTTTGGGAACAAAGTGATCAACATTCTCATTTGGATTGTTGGGATAAGAAGTGAGTGAGCATCATTATCAATGAAACTTTCGGTCTCTCCTAGATCGGCTTGAAATCAAAGAGTGGATTGATGTGAGTGAGTTCACGGAGAACTCCTCAAGAAGAGGTCGACATCATATTGTGGAAGTGATGCCTCAACATACCGATATTTCCAAAGGAAGCACAATCGTCGCTAAAATCGGAGAAAGTTTCCAAATGATCATTTGAACACTCAAGAGGGAAGAAGAATCACACATCGATCAAAGTTCCTGTGACTCTCTGGGATTGGGACAAGGTCCTCAACACTAGACTTTATGAATTCGTCCGATTCCTTTTCGTGAGCGGTGTCAAGATGCTCGTCCCCATGTTCGAGAGAGTGAGTGGGAGCTTGGTGTGATAGCGATCGTTTGAGATGGAATCTCAGCTGCTGGGATATCATCCGATGAACTTGATGAATATTTATAGAATTGAAGGATATCAAGTGTATCCTCATCATCACCATCATCGTGAATGAAACGAAATCGAGAGCTAGATCTCGTCGCTTTTGTATTTTAATTAATTCCCCTAATAGAGTTTTCACCGGCAATCTGGGAATCTAATTTAGCGACTGTTCTTCGCCTAACAATTCTTCCATGGATTTTGGATTATCTTGGGAGTGTTTGCATTCTTTCAAATCTTTCACTAAATCCAAAAGATTAAGGAGAAGATTTTGAGGAAGTGGGTCAGGTGTCTTGTAGAGGTTGGTCATGATACTGAATAGTCGTAATTGTTACAAGGAAATGGGTTCCTGTTTGACAATCCGAGCTAGAGTGAGGACCTCCACAATACTCACAACAAGAAAGCGATGTGGCAGTGAGTGGTATGTGTTGTAGTCATAATCGTTATCGTGAACCCGCTCATAGACAAGCGTGTTTCTGATTGACAATCGAAGCTGGAATGTGAACCACCACGGTACTACAACAAGAAACTGCTTGAGTCTCACAAAGTGTGGTAGGCGATGGAATAAATCGATCGTGTTATGGTGGGAATAGGGATCTTGGTTATAGATGCACCCGTTTCCGACTCCACCATGCCACAACCGGGGCAATTGCCACCATTATAAGGACCACCACACCATTGACAACCAAGAGGGTGAGGATAAGACATAGAAAGAATCAAATAATTTTAGAGGGTAAGAAATGAAGAATCAAATATGTGAGAGGGTAAAGATGGATATTTTGGATTTTTGGATAGACATGATGCAAAAACAAAGATGAAAATCTTTTGGATTTTTGATTTTATAAGAAAATACAAACATATCTGAGATGGATGGTATGAACAAAGAGTGAATATCCAAATCACTAATCGCTAAGCGGAAGATAAGTCCTGACTCCCGGCGTAGCGCCTAAAAATTGATGCGCAAAACCGTCAAGTTCTCTCACGCAAGCGTAAGAAAACCTAAAGCGACTTAAGCACGAAATCAATGAAGATCTCGAGGAGTATAGTGTTTCCCGGTCGTTATGTCCCAATGAGCTATGCAATGGATTATCAAACGTTTAGTGATCGCGAGATTTGAGCGGGAAAAGGATAATTTGGAATTATTATAACTACGGAAAAAGGACATAAACTACAAGGGCTAAAATGAAAATTAAAGGAAATTAAAAAGATAAAATCTATTAAATAAACGCTATCACTATAATTAAAATGATGTTTTTCTTGATTTATAGAACAAAATAACTTGAATAAACTATTTTAATTAAAACGTAAACCTAAATTATCTAAAAACGTGACCTAGAATGAAAACGTGCGTTATATATAAAAAATTACGCGAGTGCGCAAGAAAAAACATAAAATTTGTAAAATAAAAGTCCTACGAGTGTGAAACTAATTTTCCTAGATCCTACATGACTAAAAATAATTTTAGGAAAAAGCGGAATAATTTTTTTAGTTTTATTTTATTTATTACGAATTAAAAACTGATTAACACTAATTAAATCATTAAAAATACTAAAACATTTTTGAAAAATCTGAAACTTTTGCAGAAAATACTTGAGAAACTATAGAATCTAGGAAAAATGAGAAACTACACTAGTGCTTAATGAAATAAGCTGTAAAAAATCGAATAAGCTAAATAAGCTAAACTACTACAACTACCTTATATATAAAACGTGGTAAACTTAAACAAGGAAGTCCCAAGGGCCGAGATGGTGTTGAGGTTGTGTGTTAGAGCATGGGAGGCTAGAGGTCACAGTTCGAATCCTGGCCTCTATCCTTTTTGCATAATTATTTTTATTTTTTAGTTTTTTTTTCTTTCTCAGCTTCTTTATTAGATCAAATCAAAAACTTTTTGTAAAAACTTTACTCGTTGCAACCTCACAATAAGTCATTCACTCGACTTATTCCCAAAACTTCTTAAAACCAAATAACAACTTTGAAAAGCAAGTTACAAAACACTCCTAAGCAAAAATAAGCAAAGAGTATCGCAAGATAAGCAAATTGTGAACCGACAAGCTGCCAAGGGAACACCTTAATCTGAGATAAGCTAAAAAAAACAAACTTACAACTAAGAAACTAGGGGAAATTCAGTTGGTTAAAAAAAAACTATACTAGGAGATTCCTAAGCTAACTGGAATGAGAGAATAAGCATAAAAGGAAGCTAATAAGCACTATCAAGCTAAAGATGAAACAACCTAAAATGAATCACTGACTGAAACCAAAACAAAACTAGATTAGCTGAAATAAGTTCTAAATAGCACATGAAATCCACACATGCTCAAATTGAAATCATTGATGCGATTGAAAAAGAGCAGCCAAGGGTGCTCTTTGGAGCTTATTTTGAATAAGCTAGCAAGGAAACAGTTCCTGAGCTTCCTGTCCTAAGGAATCCACCAACTCATCTAGCTTATGCCCCCAATGTCTGACCCAAATAAGCTGATTCCAGCTTATGAATAAGCTGGAAAATTGAGTCTGCTTCAACTGTGCAGGCTGAATACGACCTACGGGTGCCTGTTTAATGCTTATTTATAAACTGAGAACCAAGCTTCCAAACCAAGACCAAGCTATGAAAGTAGAGTTAGTGCAGTAGAGATTCAGAAAAACTAATTCAGGGGCCAACAAAAAGCTTTTAACAGCTTAAACATAAGCTGATTTCAGCCTGCTTTGGGAACCGATTTGCTGATACAAAATATGAAAGAACCCCATTCAGAACTTTTCTACTAGACTTTTAACTACTATTTGAAGATGAGTTTTAAGCACAAAACTAAGACTAGAGTTAAAGTGACATGCAAGGGTTGGATAAGAAACAATTTAACTTAGATTAGCTCTCAATTTAACCGACAATTTTCACAAGAGCGTGCCTTGTCATTCAAAAGCAGAACCCCAAAAAGAAGCAATTCAACCTTTGTCACCTAAACCTCTATTAAAACTTATCCCTAAGTTCCTACTTCTAGCAACCTGAATTTTAGCAAACAAACACAAAAAAAAACTTTGACTTGAAGTCAAATGGGTGAAAAGCATAATCGTAACCGGTTTCTAGCTTAGAACAAACACCCAAAACATGAAACAATATTTAAGACCATATTAAGACTTCCAAACATGAAAACGCATCATTCAATTTAAAAGCAGAGGTAGACTTGCATTGGCTTATAATAGCTAATATAATTGTAAAACAGAATTTAGACTGAAATTAGAACAAGAACAAAACCAATTTCATTAACTTGAATAACATTACAATGAGATTGAAACTGAAAACTAATTTAAAAACTAAATTAAGGATATTAAAATCTAAAACTTAACTAACTAAACTCTCCTGGCTACAAGCTCCTTCTTATACCAAAGAACTAAACGGGACTCTGTCTTCTCCCTCTCTTCGATGTGATACCTCTCCGGGAAAAAGAACTTGAGCAGAGATTCTTGTGTCTTCTCTCTCTTTCTTTCCTGTCCTTCTCTGCTCCGTTGTTTCTTTTCGTGTGAGATAAGCAGGCGTGGGGTGCAAGATGGGAAAGGGAGATTTTTTTATTTGTTGTGTTGGGTGGTTTTTGGTGACAGGGGACAGGGGACAAGGCGAGGATGGGGAATAGGGAGTATTAAATTGGTTGTGTTTCGTGTTGTGTCAGGTTTGTGTTTGGGCGGGAATGAAATGAAGAAGAAAGGGCAGTGTTAGTGTTTTAGGGTTGGGGTGAGACCGGGTTGGTGGATTTGGGCCAAGGGGGTTTAATATTGGGCTTGGGTAATATAACTAGGGTCCGGTTTGGTTTGGCTTAGGATATTAGTAATACCAAGGACCAATTATGTAATATTTGGAAATCAAGGGACCAAACATGTAACTTATGAAGAGTAGTCAAAGGGTTGGTTTTGCCAACTTTAATAATCCAAGGGTTAATTTTTGACACTTTTGAATTTTCCAAGGACTAGTTTTGAACATTTTTGGATTTTCAGGGACTAAACATGTAATTTCTCAAAACTTTTAGGTTTTTCACCAAAGGACTAAATATGACAATTTATGATTTAAAAAGACCTTTGGTGACTTTTCTTTGAAATTTTGGCTCGTGGACTATTTTGACAATTTTGAAACTTGGGGACTAAAGCGCATTTTGCAAATTTGATATGTTTTCATCCGATTTTGATATTTTGCATTTAAAACACATAAAACACCGATTTGTGATATTTTGATCATTTTGATGTGTTTCGAGTGTTTTCGAGATGATTTTGCAGTTTATATTGTACAAAAATGATGAGTATTTACACACTCATCAGTCTCTAGTGGTTGGTTCCATGTTGTAGAAGTGCCCTATGATACACCTCTCTAAGAGTTCGTCCTCTCCCCACTCGGTCCTATATTTCGGTCCTAAGTTCAAGAAATCCTTATAGAATCCGAGAATCTTGGCCATAACATAATCTACCCCTTTTTCTTTATCCTCCTCATTCCTATAATAGACCGATAGTTTAAGTTCCTTTTCATCATTAGAGAGTGATGAAAACTTCTCAATCTTAAACGGCATTTGGTAAGCTACATCATCGGTCTCATCCTTGAATCGCACTATTCCTAATGAGGGATCATAAGTCATTCCGGTGTTTTCTATGAAAGGTTTTCCTAGAACAACGTGGGACAAGCTAGGATCTATGGCCGTGCTAATATCATCCACAGTTATGAAGTCCGTAGGAAACGTGAAACTACCTACATAAACGGGAAATCCCTTAATTCTACCAAGAAAATCACACCTAACCCTAGGATTATCAGGGTCTTGCCTAGTTGGGATAGGCTTCTTCATTACCCAATTATAGTAGGTGCTAGTCATTATGTTTATTGGTGATTTGCGGTCAATGTAGGCCTTTGCCACTTAAAAGGTGTCCTATGCAACATGGTATGTTAAGATTCCAAGGGTTCCCAAACTTGATTCTAGGGCTTTTCCTAACATACATGTGACGGAGGTCACGCACTAAGTGAGGGTGGCGAGATAGCTCTTCTTCCGTAGGAAATTTATTGAAATAGTCATTGTCTACTTCATCTACTTCCTCGGTTGTTTCATTATCCTCAAGTATATGGTTCTCTTCGTCATTTGTTCTATTAGGTTTCTCTAAGGTGATGGTATTGACGAATTGGACGTGTTTAGCTAACTTACTTGGGTCCTTAATCTCTACACCGGAAGGCTCGGGAGTTGAGATAGCATTAACCTTCCTATCACTATTGGTTATGGCTTTCAAGAAGTTATCTATCTTCCTATCCATCTCGGCTTGTTGTTGGTTAAAACGGTCTGAGAGTTTAGCTATTTGAGCTTCTTGGGATGCGACTAGGTGTTGCAACATCCCCTCAATGTTTTTTTGGTTAGGGCCATGAGATGGGGGCTATGAGAAATCATTGGAAGTGAATTCTTTGGTTTGTCTCCAATAGAAGTCGGGTTTGCCCTTCCATGCTTCTCGGGTGTTGTAGGGAATCTTCCTCCCGTTCCATTAATACGCGAGGATGCGTAGTCAGCGAAAGCATGTTCGGGGAATCGGGTGCAAGTGCGCGTGTTATGAGGATCACTACACGGCTCATACGAGGAAGAAACTTTGTTCACATGGCTTGAAGACTTAGGATTTTCGTAGGAACTCATTAGGAATTTAACTTGATCTTCAAGTTCGAGCATCTTACGGTTGGAAGGTTGTAAGTCAATGGGAGGCAAGGAGATTGCCTTAACGGTTTTGGGCAGCTCACGAGGGTCATTCCAAATTTCGTTGTCATAAAGAGCAAGGTCCTCTATTATACTCCATGATTCTTCCGCGGTGAGATCACTAAGTTTTCCACTGGCCGCTTGGTCAATGGATCGCTTTATGGGGAAGTTGAAATGATCATAAAAGATTTGGACTTGGAGCCAAAGATCAATGCAGTGATGAGAGACTTTATGAAGTAAGTCCTTGAATCGAGTCCATGCTTCGTAGAGAGATTCACCTTGACGTTGTTGGAACATCAAGATGTCCTTCCTAAGCTTAGTGGTTCTCCCCGGTTGGAAAAATTGAGCAAGGAAGCGAGAGGTGAGATCATCCCAACTTGAGATGGAGCCGGAGGGAAGTCGCTCAAGCCATTTACTAACTTGGTCCCGTAGAGAGAATTGGAAGAGACGCAGACGCGTGGTCTCCCGAGTAGTAGCATCAAGGTCGATGGAATCGACAATTTTAAGGAAATCCTTAAGATGTCGATTAGGATCTTCTAACAAAGTCCATGGAATGCACATCCGTTTGCACCAACCGGATGGTGTCGGATCGCAGGCCGTAGTTTGGGCTCGATCGGAAGCTCAATGGTGTTCCTATAGCCTAGGTGACTTGGTCTCGAATATTCACCAAGAGTACGGGCTCTTGGCGGTCATTGGTGGTAGGTTGATGAATGGTGGTTGGTTATCACCATCCATGATGAAAAGTGACGGGATTACGAACAAAGGTCACGAAGAAGGAGGATAGACTATGAGAAAGCTAAAGATGAGAAAAATTTTTACTTGATAGGAATCAAGCAAAGAAACCTAAACGAGGTGGACTACTAACTAGCTATTCTATTCCCGACAGCGCCTAAAACTTGATAACGCCACACGCGTCGTTCGGGGTCAAAGGAACTTCCTTTTCTTCGAGCAAGTTTTTCAACACCCTAGGCAGTGAACCTAATCATTGTAGTGTAGTATTAGGGTAAGCCACGGGTATTGATATCGTTCTCCAGGGGAATAAGAATGCTAGTGAGAAGTTACTACGCTAAGGTTGGGGTTGAGGAAGATTATTTTTTTTATCTTTTTATGTTTTTTTAGGAATTAGAAAGGTACGAATCTCGGGGTTTGGATTTGAGGGTTGGTATTTCTACCGATTACTCTACTTGTCTAATTATCTAATCTAAGGTGTATGTAGTATATGTCTAATTATTGTGTGCTCGTATGATGGTTTAAAGATGTGTTTACTTAGGTTTTATTACTCTTTAATTGTAGGATCGATATACTCTAACCAAACTAACTTAAATAGCTTGTTAAAAGTTTAATAACCTCGGATAAATCCTAAGCTATTAACAATGAAACACTGATTAATCTTTATCAAGTACGCGAAATTTACTTAACAAAGCTAAGAAGAATATAACTTTATTAATAACTCTAAAACACTAAATATCGAACTATCTAAAACTCTAATATTTATCGTACTTTTGAATTCTAAAAACACATATATCTAATACCAATCTAGGGATCCTTTTATAGGCTCAAGGATAACCCTAAACGATTTACAATTCTTATCCTTGTACGTCAAGTAAACAATACTTAGAAAGTTCTAGATAAACATTACTTTCTATCTTTAATCAATTACAACCGACTTTAATCTTTGCAGTACTTCGATGAATAAGCGGTACTTTGACTTTTACTTAGCAAGATGCTTTGACTTCTTACAAGATACTTTGTCTTTCTCGAAGACTTTGTTAATCTTCAAAGACTTTAACTCTTCAAGATTTTAACATTACAGTATCCCAACAATCCTCCGTAACTTGAATTCTACTTGTTTGATTTCAAGTTCCTTTGTAGATTTAGCTTTAACATCTTTGTCTTCAAAGAGGAATTATGACTTTATCTTCAAATTTTATCTTTGTAGATTCTCTTCTTATATCATCATCAAAGTAGTCTTTATCAGATAATTCTTTTCAAAGATCAAACAAACAATCTTATTTCTTTTTCGCAACATTCAAAGAAGCTCTATCTTTTCAAAGAACATAAGACAATTTGTACATTTAATTCAATTAAGTTTCACTATTCTCATCACTTACGGTGTGTAAACTCCGTGAGAGGTGAATCATTGAAAATTTTAATGGATTTAATGTCTCTTTACCAAAGCCATTAACTCGAGTAGCCAAATGTTTTGATGTGTAAGATCATGGTACACCGATAACCATATGATTTTTAGCAAATCATCACTATCAATGATTTGACTTGTCTTTACCAAAAGTCGCCCTTTTGGACTAGTTAGTTCTTTCATCATGGTGAACTAATTACCATATAATGGTTTTTCCACGACCTTTACCACAAGCTATTTTCTTGTGGGCTAGCCAACTCTTCACATTCGATATGGTGAGTTGATTACCATACAACTTATTAGCAAGTTGTCAACTATAAAACGGATTTGAGATATCTTTACGAGCCGTTTGCTCATGGATTAGCCAATCCTTTTGTAACCATGGTGGATTGATAACCTATTGGTGTTACCATCTCAAAACCATTTATTTCTTTTAAACTTTGTTTCAAAACATTTAGTACTTAACAAAAGTTTTCAAAATCAAGAATCGGTTTAAATCGCAAGCGATTTTGATTAAAGTATTGTTTGATCGAGATACTTTGAATAAAGTACTGATATATCAAAAATTTAATCAATTAAGATTCATACTAGTTATTCATCATCATCATCAGCTATATATGTCCATCTGATAAACAATTTGATGACCATAAGTGTTGTTTCATTGTCTTCTTCAACGTCCATTCCATGCTCCAGCATCCTCCTCATAAGATCTGATGTAAGAGGATATCTTCTATCAGCTAACATGTGAATCATTGTCCCATCTTCTAGCTCTAGAACATGTAGTCCAGATTCTTCAAAGAATCTCCAGCAAGTAATCTCCCAATCTTCTTGATTTTTCCAGATCTCAACAGTACTTGTTTCTTCAGTTTCCCAAAGAGTTATGAGATCTCCAAGCAAGACTAATCCAAGCCCTTCTGATGAATTGTGTTCAAAATATTCTTTCACCACATGATATAAATGAAATAAATCCACTCTATCAATTATATGCAATAAATCCCATAGCATATTGAACACCTTGAAACTTTCATCTTCTTTGTAAAACATCAGATAATTCCCTTCTTTTGACTCTACAACTTCAAAAGTAGTTATTGGAGATTTGTTCATCTTCAACTCAGCATCATCTTTAGAATACTCAAAATCTACAATTCTTAAATAATTCTTCAGTTCAACATTTGTTTCAGATCTTAATTCAACTTTCTTTGACGGCTGTTGATCTTTAACTCCAGTTATTCTTTTTCTTTTTCTTTTTAAGCTTTCTTTTCTTTCTTCTTCTTTGTAAGCATCATCATCTTTAAAATCTTTAATATTATCAACTTGTCTCTGATAAGCTTCTCTAATAGCATCATACAACTCTTTCATATTAACATAATACAGCTTGTTCAATCCAACATATCCTCTTCGTTTCAGATAAGTCATCATTGCATTCCTTTCCTTAGCAAGATTTGGTCTTCTTGGTAGAGAAGAAATAGGAAGTGGTGATGGTATAGCAGCTTCAGCATTCAATTCTTCTTGTAATTTCCTAGCTGCTTCTTCATTCATAGCAACTTCTTCATTAAAAACCTCAGCATTCACTTCATTCATAGCAACTTGAGCAGCTCTTATCTGTGCTAAAGTAGGTTTCTTATCTGTGCTAAAGTGGTGATGGTATAGCAGCTTCAACATTCAATTCTTCTTGTAATTTCCTAGCTGCTTCTTCATTCATAGCAACTTCTTCATTAAAAACCTCAACATGCAGTTCAGCTTGTACCTTTCTAGCTGCTTCTTCATTCATAGCAACTTGAGCAGCTCTTATCTGTGCTAAAGTAGGTTTCTTTTTCTTCTTTGTCTCTACCAACTTGCCCTTTCCTTTATCTTTTGGATCAATAACAGGTTGAGAAGCTCTTGGTTGTTCCTCTTCTTGCACTCCTGGAATACTAACACCCCTTGGTCTTGATAAATCATGCAAAATCTTAGCAATGGTTTCATCATCACTTGCTGTATGTATAGGTTTGGGTGTATCAGCTTCCTTTTCTGGTATTACAGTTGAAGGACCAGCTTCCTCTTCAAAATCTATTAACCTTGGTGAAATTAATCCTTTTATGTAAGTTCTAGGAAAAACAGTACTTTGATCACCAGTACCTTGATCATCAGTACTTTGAACTTGAACATCAATAACTTGCTCCTCAGTACTTTGGACTTTGATTTCTTCCTCAGTACTTTCAATAACCTGTTCTTCAGTATCTTGTGTCTGAATATTTGAACCTTGAGGTTCTTCAGATTCTTCATTCAAATTCTTATCTTCTAAATTCCTCCCCAATTGGAATGAAGATTGCTTTTGAACCTTTTGGTGCTTGGTCTTCTTAAACTGCCGTTGCTCCTTCTTTTTAGCTTTAACCCATAGACGATGATGTTGAACCAATGGCCAGACAAAGTTCTTGAGTCTTCTAAACTTGAGCTTTAACTTCTTAATCTGTTTAGCTTGAGCTTCAGTTGTTTTCGTCAATTTGACTAACTCCCATGTCAGAACATAATTATCCAATACCAAACCTTCAGGGGGTATAGTAGGGGGATCATCTCCTCGAATTGGTGAATGTTCCTCTTGTTGAGAATCAAAAACAGACATTTGTGGAGATGGTGAAGGTGAAACTGCAACATCATCTTGAACTTCAGTACTTGGCGATGCAGTACCTTGGGATGCAGTACCTTCTTGAGATGCAGCACTTGGAGAAGCAGTACCTTCTCTTTCTTCACTGGCTGCAGCCTCATCTCTGACAGCTTGAACAACTTCCATCATAGAAGTAGTTAATGGAGTGTCCCTTCCAGTGAATAAATCACTCTTCCTAGCCATGAAAGTAAAAATCTTGGCTTGTTGGACCACAACAGGTAAAAGACTTGTAGGCTTGGGTATATCCGAAAGTTGTTTATTTAGAAACACTTGAATAAACCGAGGATACATCAACCATTTTGAACCATGAGTGATGTGTGAAAGCATCCCATCTAGAATTAGCCTTGAAAAGTTGAAAATACGATCTGTAGCCAATCCTACTATTGCAGATGCTATGTTAGACCCAAATTGCTCCCATGATGTACTTTTAGCACTAATACAATGAAGTAATACATGCACTAAAAAGTTCCAGTGAGGACAAAATAAAGGTTTCCTGAATGTTTGTTCAGTTAAAGACCCTTCATAACCAATGTTGCGAAATGTATCCCAAATCAGTTGCTTATCAAAACGAACAGCCCCATCTTCATCATCATACAGTAAATCTACATGAATTGAGGCTTCAGTAACCTTTACAGTTCTCCCAGCAACTGTAGCTTGAATATATTCTTCATCATTCTCCATATGAACCCTAGCAGTTTCCCAAAATTGTTGAATCCAGGGCTCAATAACATCTGGTTCTACTAATAATGCATAACTAATTGGCGACCCAGTAAGAAAATCAATGATATCATGAAAGATAACATTAGCTTCAGTCTTGTCTAAATTCGCCACCATGTTGTGTTTAGAAACCAGACACGATTCGCCATTGATGATTATATGATCACAAGAAAAGATAGAACGAATATTATAGGTGAAAGTGATAGAAATATGGAAAATATTTGAAGATATCAATATGAGAGGAAATTGAGATTAGTTATTTATGGATGAGATTTAAAAATCACACCATTAATAACAAAGTTACCGTTAGTAGGAATTACCCTCAATATTACCGTTGGAACAAGACTTTAATAAGACAAACAAGATTTCCACGTATGCGATTTTCCAAACAAGACTTTCCAAGCAAGACTTTCATAAAATCAAAAGCAAGATTTTTCCATTCTCTTCCTTACAACAAAGAAACATGAATATCCTCCTCAATCAATGCATAGGACTATACTTACACTTTAATAGTCCTCCCTTAAATGTAGCTCAAGAATTGATCATGCCAATACTTACCACTAAGTGAGTAAATCTTGAAACATCAAATCCTTTGGTGAGTAAATCACCACATTATCATCTCAGATGCACCTTGACAACATTAATGAGCCTATGCTCATAACAATCTCGATGAAGTGGTGCCTAATCGAATATGCTTGGTCTTAGAATGATAAATTGGATTCTTCACAATACAAATGGTACTCTCATTATCAATATTGATAGGAGTATTCTTGAAATTGAACCCATAGTCCAAGAGTTGATTCGCATCCACAACACTTGCAAGCAGCCCACATATTCGGCTTCGCTTGATGATGTTGTTGCAATTGTTTGCTTCTTACACTGCCATGAAACTAATCTTCGTCCAAGATATTGGCATCCACCTATAGTTGATCTTTTGTCATAGTTGTCACCTGCATAATCACTATCTGAAAAAGCTTCCTAGTGAAAAGGTGAATCCCTTGGATACCACAACCCCAACTTAGGTTGTTGTTTCAAATAACTAAAAATTCTCTTCATTGCATTCATATGAGAGATCTTTGGTGAGACTTGATATCTTGCACATAAACAAACAACAAACATGATTTCAGGCCTTGATGCTGTAAGATACATAAGACATCCAATCATTGATCTGTATAACTTGACTTCAACTGGTTGTCCATCTTCATCCTTGCCCAATGAGTTAATAGATTTAATAGGTGTACTAACAGGCTTCATTTCATCAAAATTGAACTTCTTAAGTATGTCAGCTACATACTTGTCTTGACTTATGAAAATTCATTCCTTTGACTGCTTAACTTGAAGTCCCAAAAAGAAAGTTAACTCACCCATTGAACTCATTTGAAATTCATTCTGCATCAGCTGTTCAAACTCCTTGACCATAGATTGTTTGGTAGCTCAAAAGATGATATCATCTACATACACTTGAACTAGCATGATATCCTTCTTATCTCTCTTGATAAACAAGGTCTTATCTATAGCTCCTCTCCTATAACCATGTTGCAATAAAAAGGTAGAGAGCCTTTCATACCAAGCTCTGGGTGCTTGAAGTAAGCCATAAAGAGCTTTGACAACTTTGTAGACTTTGTTAGGATGTTTATGATCTTCAAAACCAGGAGGTTGTTTGACATATACTTCCTTTGTAATTTTGCCATATAAAAAGGCACTCTTGACATCCATTTGATAAACCTGAAATCCCATATAGGATGCAAAAGCAAGAAAGATTCTAATTGCTTCAATCCGTGCTACAGGAGCAAATACTTCATCATAATCCACTCCTTCTTCTTGTCTGTAGCCTTGTGCAACTAACCTTGCCTTGTTCTTGATGACATTCCCTCTTTCATCCCTCTTGACTCTGAACACCCATCTTGTACCAATTACCTTCTTACCATCAGGTAGATCACATAGTACCCAAACTTCTTGAAGTTTGAATTGTAGCAGTTCTTCTTGCATAGCTTCAACCTAACTTTCTTTAGTCAATGCTTGAGCAATATTCTTGGGTTCCTCTTGAGAGATAAAGCAAGTAAACATGCATGTTTGATGGTCCTTATGATTCATCCTGTTTTGGTTATAGACAAAGCTAAGTAAAGCATTATGAGGTTTAGTAACACGCTTAGCTTTGTGTCTTGTCATCACTCCAGAAGTAGAAGGACCAATGATTTGATCGATGGGATGATTCTTATGAATTCTTAAGTTTGAGACCGTGGAACTCCATAAGTATCATCCAAATTAGTGAAATCAAGATCTTCATTGAAATCGAGAAAATACCTTCAACTTCAAACTCATCATCGTATCTTCTAAGCCGTGCATAGTAGGATCATCCAAATCATCAAAAGTCTTTGAAGCGGTGCAACAAAGATTTTGGTCAAAAGACTGTCCAAAGTATCTTGTGAGTGTATTCTGCAGCTTTTGTTCTTTTCTTTGCTTCTTCATAAGCTCTTCTTTGGTCATCGAATAAGAATGTGCTAAGACATCTTGAAGAAGCATCCGATTTAGTTCATCTTGAATAGATTGATCCTCGCAGACAATGAGAATTTTGGTGCATCAAGATTTTCTTTGGTTCAATGTAAATTGGATCTTCATCGGGAACAAGATCGTCTAATATGAACTCCATGAACAACATAATCGTAAATCTTCTTCATTGTGTATGTGTTGATTTTTTCTCTAATGTGTACATAGTTCATAGAAGGAGTTAAAACTTCAAGATCAAACATCCAATCGGGACCTTTACCCTTTCGATTGTCTTGATCTTTAAAATTCAACATGAAGACAATCTTGAACCTTCTTAGTGACTCTATTGTACACTCTAAAGCCTTTTTGTTGGTGCAAGACCTAATAGATAACCTTCTTCCGACTTGCCATCGTATGTTGGGTTTAATTCCCATCAAGAACTCATAAGGTGTCTTCATCTCGGGGTTTTGTGATCGAGACTGTTAAGTACATAGCAAGCAAGACTTACGACCAAACCCAATTAAATATGTAAAGAGAATGCAAGCATAGTTCGGCCGCTCAATCAAAGTCCTATTCTTTCTCTCGCAACACCATTCTGTTGTGGTGTTCTTGCAATCTTGAACTCCTCTTGATCCCTTTGTTAGTACAAAATTCATCCATAAGTTTGTTCTTGAATTCATCCTATTATCACATCGAATACCTCTAACCTTGAGTCTCGCTTGATTTTCAAGTGCTATTATAAGAGTATGGATAGCATCAAAAGTATCATCTTTAAATCCTAAGAAAATACCCAACTGAATCTCTGCAATCATCCGTCACAACCAAGCAAGATTTTTCTTGTTTAGGCTTGCAATTGCAACAGTCCAAATAAATCCATATGTATGACTCCATTGGTTCTCTATCAGTCCTTTCCTCAAGCTTCTTGCATGAAGCTTTGTGTTGTTTACCCTTTTTGCGCGCCAAACAGGAGTGATCATTCTTTTAAGTCTTTGAAGATAAACCTCTAACTAAATTTCCTTTGACCAATTTGTTGATATTCATGAAATTCACATGGCCCAATCTTCTATGCCATTGATGTGCTTCTTCAGATGTTGCTTTTGCCACTAAACATGTAGCTCTTCCAGAAGAGTGAAGACTCTTCATATCCATACTGTACACATCATTTGTTCTTGGTACTCTAAGTACTACCAAGCTATCATCAACAGGTTTGAACTCGGGGAAAGGATGAGACATTCGTGTCGATGAATAACACAGATGCTTTTTATCACGCATTTGAGAGACCGACAATAAGTTGAACTTGAGCTCCTTTACATATCTAACATTCTCAAAATCTATGCTCCCTGCCTTGATGGTTTCTTTTCCGTTATTCTTCCTCCATTGGGATCATTCCCAAATGCAACTCTTCCTCCACAAATAGATCTAAAATCGGCTGAATCTCCTTGTCTCTGTCATGCTTCCGGAGCAACCACTATCCACAATAAGATGATCTTTAAGCTCCTCCTCCGGGTTGCCCCGCACAAAGATAAAAGAGTTAGTGTCTTTTAGGAACCCAAGCCATTCTCGACTTGTGTTCCCTTTGGAGTAACATACTCAAATTCTTTGAGTATGTAATCTTCACAGTTTTTGTAGACAGAATCAAGCATTATCTTTTGTTTTAAAACTTATGGTGAATTTTCAGCAAAACTTTCTTTTTCAACAAAAATATCCTTTTCTTTTACCACAAAATCATCTGTTTCACAAGTACTTGTAAAAAGTACTGTTTTTTCATCATCAGTACATTCCTTCTTAACCCATTAGTTTTAACTTCTGGTGTAGAGTCCCTTGATCTAGCTACTCTTCTGAAATTGTAACTCCTTCTAGATTGATAGTAATTAGGGCTCCTAGGACTCCTATTCCAAGAGATTTTTGGGAAAGCGAGCAAGACTTTGAGAAAGTCGATTTTGCTTAACAAGACCTTGGAAAGTGTTTGAAGGCTTGGAGGTTTTGAAAAGGGTCTTCTCCGGTGAGGTGCCTGTAGTCCGGTGAGAAGTTTCGTGATTGACCCTATTTGTATGGTTCTAAGTCGGTCTATTCTATCTTGGTTTTGGTTGATGATCTGTTCTTAGGGAACTTACTTAGGTATTTTGAATGTAAGTCACGGTCCTTAATCAAATGATCAGGACTGAATCAAACAAAACAGAGTTTTTGTTCTGTAATCCCAAAATTTCTTCTTCTATATGAATTACCAAACCTATCCTGATTTCTAGGTGAATGATTAAAATTGTTTTGACCAAAATTATCCCAAAAAGGTTTAGCATGATTGTGAACAGGTTTTCTTAAAGGTACTGCTGAAGGTGTAGCAGTACTTTGAGGTAAAAGTACTGCTTGACTTTTAGCATTATCTACCTTAGGTGTCTCAACTGTTTCATGTTGGGTTTCAGACCTAGATTGACCAATAAGCTTCTTTCTAAATTCTAGGTTGTCTACACCAAAACGAGAAATATCAGGTCTTATGGGTTGATGACTACCAGTGTGATGTGGGACAGCATGATAACCCTTGTCTTTCTTATATTCTGGAGGTGATTCACTAAATGATTCCTCATTACTAGATGTGTCAACATAGTTAATAAGCTCATCATCACTAGTGGTTATATCCTCAAAATCAAGGTCATCCTTATCACTAGGTGGGTTTTCATCTACACCTCTCAAATCCATACCAAAACCTATACCATCCTATTGTAAGCCCTTCTCTTTTTTGAACATAAGAAACATGAGAAAGACCAGATTCTTTCCAGGCATCAAACTTAGCTAACAAATCATCTCTCTCCTTAGTCAGTTTCTCAATTTCAGAAATCTTACAATTTAACTTCCATTCAATTAATTTTAACTGATAATCCTGTTGTTCATATTTTTCTACCCAAGCCATTTCATTATTTTCATGTGTTATAATTTTGGCTTCCATAGACTCTAATGTGATTTGATAACCTGCTACCTCAGACCTAGCTTTTATACAATTATCTCTTTCAATCACATAACTTTTAAGGACTTTTTGATAAAAGTCATGACAATTTGAGCATACCTTAGAGATAGGAGTTGAGCTTGTTGAAGTAGCCATCATAGCAAGTAGAACAGGATCATCTTCACTCTCCATGCTCCAGTCAAAGCTTCCAAAACATCTTTAGACTCCATAGCAAAGATGTCCGTGTTCCTCATCGAAAGTCGTGCTCACCAAACTCTTCCACGTAATCCTCCATAGCTACCATACAAGAGGTTACTTGGTTCATCATCAAACTCAAGACTCTAGTCAACCTCGATAAATTCTCTTGAGCAACCAAAGCTTTTGTTTCGTAATAGGAATTTCTTTCAACTCTAGCTTTGGTTTCTCGGTCATCCTGTTTGCTTGATATTTAGCAAACCCGATTCCTTGCAAAATGTCTAATCTTTTGACAATTGAAGCATTCAATCTTGGATTTGTCAAAAGTTATTCCTGTTTTGGCTTGAAGTCAATGCCTCTTCCTGCCTTCTTCATGAACTTCTTTATCCTTGCGTTGATCATAGCAACTTGCCACCGATATCAATTTCTTCAAGAGTATCCTCTTCAACTGTGAGAGATCTTCTTCATAAGTGACGGTAGAGAAGCTTGTTGTGCAAAGAAAGAGCATAAAACTTCATCCGAGTGGATGGTTGGTGAGGCTTTGTGAGCAAGAGGGGTAGAATAGGAAACAATACTTTGAGCAACAAGATTGAGTAGGAGAAGCAAGACTTTTGGTGGAAGTCGCGCCTCTTTCGAGATGATAAAAAGGCAATCTTGTGAGATTTGGAACTGGTTTGGCCATTCATCTCATGCTCATACACCTTCGATGATTATAGAGATCATCAAAGTCCATAACATCCAAACCAGTTATCCTCTCGATCATTGTAGCTAACACATGCCATGTCGATGGCGCACTCATAAGAACTTGAGATTAGCATCTTCATCGAAACCTCGCTTTGTATAGCTCCAACATATCGAGAAGGTTTTGGAATCATCATAAAGAGATCAAGGTTTTCTTTCTCCAACAAATGAATGTTTCAAATTGTCGCTCAACAGATTTTATGGATCTTTTGGAAGCATCATTTCCTCCAAACCTTGTCTTGAGAGCAGCCCCGAGTTGCTTGGCATCTTTAGCATCATGGAACTTGAGAAGATGACCATCCGAATGGCGTACAAGAGAATGTTGAGTGCCTTCTCTTGATTCCTTAATGTTCTTCTTTGGTAAGACCGCCTTAGGTGCTTTGGGTTGTCCAGAACATCAATAGGTTTGGAACTTCTTCATTACCATTGACAATTATGTTCCACAATGGTTGGTCCGTAATTTCAATGTCTTGCCTCATCTTCATGCACCATAGGTCGTATTCTCCTTCTTAATGACAGTATCCTCATTGAGGTGATGGAAGGTGGTGGAACACATCGATCGACATCTTTAGGTTTTAGGGTTTCTTCTTAGTCGAGTTTCCACACAAGCTCGATACCACTTGTTGGATCGATATACTCTAACTAAACTAACTTAAATAGCTTGTTAAAAGTTTAATAACTCGGATAAATCCTAAGCTATTAACAATGAAACACTGATTAATCTTTATCAAGTACGCGGAATTTACTTAACAAAGCTAAGAAGAATATAACTTTAATAATAACTCTAAAACACTAAATATCGAACTCTCTAAAACTCTAATATTGATAGTACTTTAGAATTCTAAAAACACATATATCTAATACCAATCTAGGGATCCTTTTATAGGCTCAAGGATAACCCTAAACGATTTACAATTCTTATCCTTGTACGTCAAGTAAACAATACTTAGAAAGTTCTAGATAAACATTACTTTCTATCTTTAATCAATTACAACCGACTTTAATCTTTGCAAGACTTGATGAATAAGTAGTACTTTGACTTTTACTTAGCAAGACTTTGACTTCTTACGATACTTTGTCTTTCTCAAGACTTTGTTAATCTTCAAAGACTTTAACTCTTCAAGACTTTAACATTTCGTATCCCAACATTAATTATCTCCTATTGATGGTTGAATTGTCACGTCCTTATTCTTAATCGCGTTGTGTGTCTAAAGTCGTAGGGTATGCGTTTATCCCTAACTCTTTGAAACTACCAAAGGGTCTCGTCTACAAAATCTCTAGGAATTATAAACTCTAACTCTAAGGTACTCTTTGGATGGTTTAGCCTACAACTACTCTAGGTGTTATAGTCTAAGGTTCACAAAGATTAATCAAGCATTAACTACACAACGAATGACCTATCGCATTACTAGATCATTAACAATTAAGATAAGAGACAACCAATCAATATTCAATAATTAAGTTTCATATTCCTAAGCAAACACACAAGTAAATTAATGGGACATGGAGAACATGCAAGCATACACACAAGTAATTGAAGACATAATTGAATTAATGAAGTAAAACACTTATCATATGTAAGATAGGGTTTGGAACCCTAAAATCTTGTACAAGACGACCTTGGTTCGGTTTAGGTTTTACCCAAAAGACTACCCACTAAAACCGAAAAATTCGGATTCTATATATAGGATTACAATCGCGACGGCGTCACCTTATGATTTGTGGCGCGTCGGGTCGCCGTCATTAGGGTTTCATCTTGGCCACGTTAGTCTTGCGGCGTCACCTTATGCTTGTGACGCCGTCCCTTCGATCTCGACGCCGTCGGATCAAATCTAGGCCGTGCGAGTTGCGACGACCTACTCTTTTAAAGCCCGACACCGTCACTTGAAAATAAGCAATTTGGCTCTTGGTAGTCACAAAAGTGATGCGACGGAGTCACAGATAACACCGACGTCGTCCCTTGTATTTCAAAGACTTGAGTGTCTCGATTCTTGACTTTGGCCATTTTCTTCAGATATATCGCGCCTTTTCGTCCAAATAAGTGCCATTCCGACAATTTGCCTTCAAGAGACCTAAAAAGTGAAAAGGAACGATATTAAGTAATAACGGATACAAAAGTGATCAAATAAGGGCTTAAACGACCCTCAAAAGGTACATTTTAAAACCTTATCGACGCCCTACTCTTTTAAAACCCGAAGCCGTCACTTGTAAATGAGCAATTTTACTCGAGTCACAAAAGTGGTCCGAGGCGCCACTGCTTTTGTGCCCGACGTCACCTTCAATTCCAGCAGCCTGAGTGTCTCGATTCTTGACCTTGGCCGTTTTCTTCGTATATTCGCGCCATTTCGTCCGAATAAGTGTCATTCCAGCTTTTTGCCTTCAAGATACCTAAAAAATGAAAAGGAACGATATTAAATAATAACGGATACAAAAGTAATCAAATAAGGGCTTAAACGACCCCTCAAAAATGTACATTTTAAAACCTTATCATGGACCGACATGCTCACACTTTCAGGATCATGACATCTTTCCATCAGAGTAGCGGAAGCTTTACTGGTTCATGATATTTGCAGCAGCGTAGCAGAAGCATAGTGTAGAATATCAGAGCCAGGTTATGTAGATATGCACAAGTCATGATTTCTTCAATTAAGTGTGGATGCTGTGAGCATGCGGCTTTGGATTGACTTCTCAATTACGATCACCGCAACCATCCAAATGTACCGCAAACAACAGTTAGCAATAAAACTCACGAAAGTGTCTTTGATCACTTCGTTGAATTGAGGTACACGCCCACGGTTCCCGTTGATCGATACAATCTTTTCGTGATCGGTATAATTCCAAAGAATCTCCTTGATGTGGTTTCGCAATGTTCTAGCCGTTCTCAAACCGGAACGTCTCAAAGAAGACAACAGGGAGTGAGTGAACCAACGAATTGAGATTCACTGATTGATGAAAAATTGATTTGAAAAACAATCGCGTATTGCTTAGAAGAAAGATTTTGCAATACGACGAAGGTTTTATGAGAAAGATCAATTTAAAATACTTTTTGTATTTGAAAGAGAACACACATTCGATGAGCTAGAGAAAAGAAGAGATTTGCACATCGAACGGTTTTTCCAAAAGTATTTTTTCAACCAGAGATACTTTTTGTGTTTGAAAACATGAATACACATTCGATGTGCTAGAGAAAAGAAGATTTGCACATCGAACGGTTTTTCCAAAAGTATTCGTCAATTCATTACCTGGACCAAGGTTGATTCAAGAATGAATCACCCCATTGTTTCTATCCAGTTGTCACAAGCTTGATCTTTTGGAAAGATCTCACATGTCACCCACCAAGAGCTTGTTTGATGTTGGCTCTAGAAGGATTTCCATCTTCATTGTGAATATTTTTACATATCACTCGCTTGTTCTGGCAATACCACAAGGATAATGCGTAGGACTCTCAACATATACTTACTTTTCACATTGTGTGAAACAACAAGTCTTCATTAATTTTGTGCACTAATGAGATATTGTGGACGATCTCTTGGCTCTAGACTCAATAGTGCACATTTGGTTCCAATGCCAGAGACTAGGGAGAGGGTCTCCTTCTTCAATATCAACAATCTCTAAGAGAAAGTCGATAGATTATGTAGTTTCCCCGTGAGAATGAAACAAGTCCTTTAAAGAGGAACTTGAGTAGCTTGGGAAGTTTAGTGCAATGCGTCACTGGGTCCATGACGTCTTGTCTTCAATACCGGTGTTACCTTGGTAACCACCAGTAGCATATGTATTGAACCCGGTTACTACCCTAAGATTGAATTATTGGAGGGCTATTTCTTTTCACCCTTTTTCACATTCATTTCTTTTTCATTCTTCAACCCCTTCAGTGATTACCGAGACTTCATAACTAGAACCTTGTTGGGTTTATTCCAGTTCTAGCTCTATCTCAGTCCGCACTCTTCCCATATCTCACTTTTCTCCTTTTTTTCATCATACCTAAGGACTCTACACTATCTAGTGGATTGTCCCTGGGTAGATCCCTCCGGCTCTGGCGGGATCATGGGAACAAATACCTAACCTAACCATCCTTATAACACCATGCATAAAGTAAATTGGTCGGTCTTTTGGTATTGTTCTTTCCTTCTCGAAACCAATTGAAAATCATTTGGAAAATCAATCAAGGTACTTTTGATATAATATCAACGCATTTTGTACCTTAATTGTTTTGATTTTTTAGAAATGTTCCCCCTCAACATGTGCATATGATTTTATAAATTGTTTAGCACATGGAGGGAAGAGTTCTTTTGAACTAAATTCTTGATCAAAATTTCCATGGAAAAAGCCATTTGATTTTCTTTGGTAAATTCTCCCCCTAAATATGTGCATAGGATATTTGAAATTATTTTATCACATAGAGGAAAGAGTTCTTTTGAAGCACATCCATGATCACAAAAGCCATTAAAAAACCTTTAGAAAATCAATCAAGGTACTTTATGTTGAAACATATAAATCTTTGTACCTTGAAAGTTTATTTTCTTTTGAAATGCTCCCCCTGAATATGTGCTTCGAGATTCGAAAGCGTTTAGCACATATGGAAGAGCAGTATGCACACGTTAATCAAAACGATCATCTTTTTATCAAATTTCATTATTAAATCACAAATTCTCCCCCGATCGAAAATATCAAACCCTTTGAGATTTTGGATCCCAAGTGATTTAATAAGGTTTGGAAAACATGGGAGAATATGTGGCCTTGTTTAAATACTCCTCTGGTTTTAGGTTAAATGCTCTTCCACAATCATGTGCATTATGTATTTCAAAATCGTTTGGCACATGAAGGAAGGAGTGCTTTGAAACAATCACCCTTTAAAACCGATTTGAGATTTAAATCACGATCTCTCCCGATCAAAATTTCAAACCAATTGAGATTTTGGATCCCGATTGATTTAAATCATTTAGAAAAATTTGGGAAAGAGCGTGGCAAGATTTAATTTTGAAAATGATAGATAGGGAACAGTTTTTCGACATTAAAGATTGTTAGTGTCAGGTATGATAGTTTTAAGAGATCTTTAAGTAAAATAAAACAATTTCACAATCAAACAAGAACAGAAAAAAATTCATTTTGAAAGATCTTTGAGTTTTAAAGAAAATCATACCATGACATAACATTAAATCTTTAGATCACCACTTATTTTGTACAAACAGACTTGATTGATGAAATATTGTTTGAAAATATTTTATTTTAAATCACTCTCCCCCTCAATCGATGACCGTAGTCAATGATTGAGTGACTTAAGTTTTGATAAAATGAAGTCCGGTGATTTCCAAAATTAAGTCCAATTTATTTTCAAAACAATATTTTTCCAGTTTCAAAGCAACATTTTCAAAATTGTTTTAACAAAAATGGTATTATCCACTATTAATCTTGCACAAAGATACGTTAGGTGGAGAGAATCACAAGCTGCGTTTGTTGTTGTTGAGATGATGAAAGAAAACCTTCTGCTGATGCAGTGAGATCTCTGAAGTTGCATCTATCGTGCCAACTATCCATGGAGAGATCAAATTAAGCTCCGTTTCTTCTTTTGTCGACCAAGAAATAGTTACCCTTTCCTTTAGGCATCAATCATCTTCATTTGTGGGATCCGGATCGGGAACATTCTTTTAAACCATCTATCTGCATACGTTAGTGGACATACAGACAGATATATGGTGGTCGAGATCACCCAAACAGCAATCGACTAATAACAATCAATCCAACATATCAATCATATCATAAAAGGTATGGGAATAATGTGTTTATCAAACTCTAATCATCTAATCCTAACAATCATATCCTAGGCACCTAGTCCTTCAACGTATGTTAACATCATTTTTCAGTTAAGCATTTAGGATAATTAGATAAGTCCGATAGATGATATAAATTTGAAAAACATTCTCCCCCTCAATCAATGACTCATTTTATGAAAAGATTAAAAGCGCGGAAGTCATTGATTGAGTTTGCAAATTTATGAAAACTCTGATACTGATTGATTTTAAAAGAACTCATTTACCACCATTAAGTTAAAACAAATATTTTTATGAAGAATTTTAGATGGAAAAATATTTGAGTAGGAACAGCAGTCATTCGACATACTTTCCTCATTTTATTTTTAGGATAAGTGCTCGAAATATTTAAAAATTGGTTTAGCTCAACACTTTCCTTCCTTGAAGAGCGGGTTGCTATCAGAAATAATAGCAAGACATGGTTTAAGCACGGGTTACAGTCTGAAATAACTGCAAGCCATATTTTAAGAGATGTTTTGGAAAAGAATATTTACACCTCCTGCTCGAACTTCATCTATGGTCACGTGCCATTATTGAATGACATTTCTAAGACCGTAGATGTTATCGATACCAGAAGACATGTCTAGAGAAAACATATTTTTGGAATTTTTCAAAATTTTCTGATTTTTATTGGTTTTTGAAGGTTTTATATTTTTCTATTTTCTTTTGTTGGTTTTCTATTTTTGTATTTTGGTTTTTGATAAATATTTACAAAGATAGATTAGAAGATATAGTTTAAGGAGACGATGATACGAGTACCGAGATAAGGATATCGAACAACACGTCGTAGAAGATAGAGTTCGTCATCACTTAAACTTCCACCACCAAAGCTTCCGAGGCTCCAGAATAGAAGATAGAACATGAGCCTTTGAGAAAGAGAGACTTTGGCAGCTTCCCCCCAAACCGAAAATCAATTAGTTGAGCAAATTCGAAGCTCTATTTCAAGCTTGCCTTAGCCAGGTGCATAGAGAAGCACACCATTATCATAAATCCCGCTGCTCCTTTTAAGAACGATAGTCGAGATTCTTCGTTCGCGGTTATATCATCCAATAGAACAGCAAAGTATCAGCCCACGCTTGAATAATTCTTCTCAAATTTCATTCCACTGAAGTCTGAAGCGATCCATACCAAAAGTTGTCAAGAGACCACTTTCCCCAAGTAGATGAATTGATGCGGTCGGTCTCTTAGACTAGAGCTCACGAACCGAATACACATATACCAAGAGGCGGAGAAACTTATACCATCAAGTAGCGATTAAGTCCGATAGCCAAAGAATAACCCGATGTATACTTTTCTCTCCCTCAAGAAAGTGTATGAAGCTCAAGAACCCGAAGTACCGAATGCCCAAAGAGAGAATAACCGATAACATTGAAGAAGCGGGCGAATCCGATTATCTGCGGATGTCAACTCCGAATAAGTGATTATATCTACGAATCACCGATTAAGCACTCAAGTGAAACAATTGGCGCCCTAATGTACACAATTCTCTCTCCACGATGATTGCGATAACATCGAAATCATCACACACTTGTATACCTCTTTATCTTGTAAACTTTCTCTTACATCACTTCCCCACGTAGTTGGAATAATAACACTAAAAGCCTTGATGAGTAAAACCTTGAGTTTCTATGCGGTCATGACATTTGTCTTCCCGGGATATCTTCAATCACTTAGAAGAATTAAGTTCATCAATGTTTACTCGCGTTTAGATGCGTGTCTCCTTCCCCCTTGCTAGTTTTGATACTTCAGAATCATCAATATATTATATGCCCAAATACTTGAAATCTTTTGAGAAGAACACTTGAAGTCTTTGTGAGAATCAACTTGCTGAAGCAGAATGTGAGCAAGTATAATTGGGGATTAACTTTGGCATTTCACACTCCCCCAATTAGTGCTCTCCCCTAAACCGACAATCTTTATGATGAATGCTTGAATTAAGAAGAATTCTTTAGATCGTTAAATGCAACTCGTCTTTAGTCTTCTAACATGTAGCAGAAAATGTAAAACAGACTATAGACTCGACCTTCTTCAAGATTGTCCGTTTGGGGAATAGAAAGTCAACATCTTCAACTCACCAAATGCATTCCCGTTAACATACAAATAGCAAATCCCCTTAAATCAAATCCCTCCCAATCAAACAAGAACAGAAAGATGTTCATCAAGGAAATCAGCCCCGCAACTGGAAGCACTTTATCATTAATCATATCAGCCCATGTGAAGATGTCAACCTACAGCTCTTAGAAGAAAACTTCATGTGAAGATGACCCGATAAGAAGAAGCTCGGTTCTTACATGAGTTTGGAGCCATTTGACCATTTATTCTCAGATATCAATCAACCATGCAGTAAATTCACACTTCTTCTCCCCCTCAAGAATTGCATACGGAGTTGCCATTCTTGATTTGATAAGTGAAAATCATCCAAATGCATTCTATTCACACTTCTCCCCCTCAAAGGTAGCATATGATGTCGCCATCGTCATTATAATTGAGCAAGTGGAATAAGAAAACAATCAACGGTAGCCCGGTTCACTTGATAATTGAAAGCGCATGGAAAAAGCATGAAGCATGTTGACGAGAATGGTCATAAATAAGAAGATTTCTCTTCTTCGGAAGATAAAGCGCACTGAAACGTACACTTTTCTTTTCTTTAGAGAACGAGGCTTGAACTATTGTGTTCAAACGTCATAAGCTCTCTCTTTTCAATCTCTCTTGGCAAGCTTGTAATCAACCCCCATTATCATTCAGTAGGCTCTTTGTAGTGACAACTGATGGAGAAAATCCAATATGATGAATTTGATCCTGAAGTAAACTAACCCGAACTCGTGACTTGAACTTGCACATATGTAACAAAGAGCGGTGCCGAGACTTTATCCTCCATTGAATCTCTACGTACTCTATACTCTTCATCCAACCAACCATCAAGTATAAGACGTACATCACCTCTTGAAAATCCATAATTGAATGTGGCACTGAGCACAACAACGTAACTCCTTAAAGTGATATTTATTTTGTGGTGGTAAGAGCCCAATTCCCCCAAGTGGTAAAAGAAAAGAAAAAAGTCACCGAACAATAACTAGATTTCCAAGTCTTCGTTTTTGATAATAAGCTCGAACAAGGATCATGAAGAATCTTCATCCAAACATCTCCGATACCTTCAGATACTAAGTACACTCGCCCGTGATATTTCACTTCAACCTCAAAAAAATAATAGAGAATTAACGTCGTTGTCACATCTTCTGATTAAAAGCTCAAATCTAGCCTCCTTTGACGTTTAAAGTAAACTATGATAATGGTTTCCATCCCGACCATGTTTAAAAGCACATAACCCCGTAAAACCAAGTAATAACCAAACTGCCATGACGAATATCCAAACACACATCCAATTCATGAAGTATACCCTTTTATCCCTTCTTCGAAGTAGAAACCGTAGCACCAGCATCAAATACGATCCAGAAATAAACTTTCCTTTCTCCAGGATGGTTCCATCATTACGGGATTTTACAATTCTATGGTTTAAACCGAGAAATAGTTTCTTTCGTGGGATTTTACAAAACAAAGAATAAACCATAAGATAGATCTGGAAATGCGCTTTACTATTACCAGGATGTTTTCATTGTCACGGGATTTTACAAGTCTATGATTTAAACCGAGAAATAGATTCTTTCGCGGGATTTTACTAAATCAAGACAAAACCGTAAACAATGTCAGCTTGAATGTGTTATAACAATTTAGGTTTTGGTGAATATGAGTTTTAGGGGAACATGCAGCGGTTCATCAACGGTTCATTATACATCATCAACTTGAATCAAGTCTCTTAGAATGATCAAAACGCATTATCAAATCAAAAAAATCTCATATTATCCAAATCTCATAAAACCTCAATCTTGAGAAGCCCATTCGACCCAATCGCGTGAATGGCCCAAACTTGATTACTTGTATAATCGAGGCCCGGTCCATGAAGTTCAATCATAATCCAAGTCACACAGCCCATGGTAATCCAAATACAATCATCCCACATTCATTTCCAATCCCGGTCCAAAAACTCTTACTCATTAAATGTGAGACTTTGGTATAACCTTATAATGATACTTTGGAACCGATTTTCAAATAATACCCGATCTAATAATTCATCTGATCATAATCTCACGGCCCATATCTTACACTCCATTTAAACCAAATCATCATACGGCCCCATGTAATCACATAATTTTTTTATGAGAAATATCAACATTCTTGTTCGGCTCACATAACATGCATATTAGATTATGATCATATTAGCTCAAGAAAAATCATATTAACAAATTGAACCCGGCCTATCCTAACAGTCCATATCCATCCCGATCCAATAATTGTGGGAAATAATCACACGGCCCAAGTTCGAATTGAAGGCCCAATGAATTTCGGTTATCTGATCCTTGTAGTACACGGCCCATTTAAAATCCTATGCTCTAAAGATTTGGGTATAAAACACATCACTAATAACATTGGAAAACCTAAAAACCAATAACCCTAAACGCATTACATCCGCCACTCTCAACATCAATCCAAATTAATCTCACCTCATTCTCTCAGCCCCCATTTCCAAGAAGAAATACTCTGCCTCCCTCATCTATATCACGTCTTATCCATACCACTTCAAACTGGTCATGTATTCGACTCATCATGGTATCCACAAATTGAACAACATAATTTTATCTCGCCACAGGGTTGGCTCGAGATGAGGCCTAGGTAGCAACATATTATGCCACAGGGATGGTTATGAAGGTTTTGATATTGGCTTCACGATCAATAACCTGGTAACATGTAGGGTATTTTTCTTTGTTCCGATTGTGTTTTAATTTCACATTTTATATTTTAATTTTCTTTAACCCGAATCAAAGAATCGAAATAAGACCATGGTTATTATTGATTCTTTAATATTCGTATATTATAAAACGTTTTTTGAATCAAAGAAAGTTTATAATGAAATTGTTACAAGACTTTCTTTAATTACGGATATAGAACACTCTTAAGGCCAATGATGATTTCCATGGGTTTTGAATGAATCTGGATATGATCTTTGGTATATCTCTCACCCATGAAAAATCTGAGATCTTGCATTATAATTTCAGAATTTGAAAGGTCCGAATAATTAATGAGAATGATGAGGGCATTGTTTGTTTAAGACGAACCATTTATAGATCGATGATGGATTAACTTTGTTTGTATGAACTTTAGATGTTGGATATGTCTTGAGGCACACATGATGAATCTGAGATCAAACCAATATAGTCACTTCGAATCAGTTAGATAAAATATGATTTGATTGAGATATCTTGATGTTGGAGAATGTGATATTTAATCTGATAGTATTTGATATTGTTTGGTGATATGTTTGAATCTGTTGAATGAAACTTGTGTAAGAATCTGTGGTTGATGTTGTATTAAGCTTTCTTCAAAACGCTGTAATCAAATCGCTCACTTACAAATCGCACCCTTTCTTATAACAAACCGCACAATTGAAGTTGTTGACAAATCGCATAGCCTTAAAACAGACAAATCGCTTAGTTATCTTAGACAAATCGCATAGGAGATGCATTGTATATGGACAACTTGTCAAGACAAGTCCCAAAGTGGCCAAAACGCATCCAAGAGCATGTAACAAAACGAATGGAAGAAAAGCCTCTTATGGACACAAACCTCAACACAAAAACGTCATTACCAGAATCATAAAACGTTTTGACCATCAGACACTTAAAACAGTTATAATACCATCTTCAACACCAATTAAAACTTGTTAAGAACAGTTAAAACCAACAATAACATACCATTTTAAATAATTCGACATAAAACAAGTAATAAAACAACATCTAACCATGTGGAAAGCCATTTAAAAACTGTTCATAACAACATATTCATCCTCAACATCCAAACATCACCCAAACCGCATTAATTCACACAAAAACATTATCAAACCGCATCATAGAATAATACAAACCGCATACAAAAACCATTCGAATCATCACAAACAACAAAACCTAGGCTCTGATGCCAATTGTAAGATCGTAAATAATATGTTGTTTAGATGATTCGGGTAGTCTAGGATTATGATTAAACAAGTTAGCCATTTGTAGAGAGATGAAGAGAGGAGAGGGAATTCTAGAGAGAGAAATAAAACACAAAATTCAAGGTTAGCTTAGAAGTTCCAACCCTCTACCTTGGAAGGTAGAGGGTATTTATAGTTACAAAAAATACGACCTCCTGACGGCCTGTGGATTAGGTATATAGTGGGTAAAGACCCGTCCTTCCTCCATGGTGTTTCTCTAAACTATTCTACGCTACTGACTAACTAATTAACTACTAAATAACGTAAATAACGACAAGTCTACGAGCTAACATATGCTAGACCATTATTGGGGTGACCGACACTTTCACATGGAATTTCCAATTCCTAACAAGTAAACACATCAGATATGACATTGTTATAGCATGGATCAATGATTGGTACCTCAGATACTGCATTGGCGTCATAAACAGGAGGTGCGTCAGAATCAATGTCATACTTAGCTACATGAAGATTTGCCATGAAGATGTAGTTTGCATTGATGTCCTTTAGGTCTACCAATTCATCCATAAGTGCAAAAAAAAAAGTCATGTTCCTCAGCACTCAACTGCATCCCTGCTTCAGACTTCTGTGCCAATAGCATTGCTTTTTGAAGATACGCAGAATTCTTCTTGTTTGGCTTAGTGGGACAATTCCTTGAAATGTGACCTACTCCTTGACAGTTGTAACACTTAACCTGATTGCCATGATTCACATTTCCATAATTCCCAATGATTGAGCGCAACATTCCCATTTCGATTACCCATCGCTCTATTCCCAACATTATGCCCCACTGTTTTCCAACATTCGACCCAACCGATTACCACGATATGAACCGCTGATTACCATGTGAAATCCAGTAGCTATCCCTGTTGGTTCCCAATAACTCCAACCATTTGTCCTTGATGACCCATATTCAAACCCGGCTATGCAATTTGCTTGTTGCGAGTGTTTGATGAAATCCTTTGGTTGTTGTTAGTTGGTGTGGAATAGCGACCTTTGAATGCTTTAGTCAAATAAGCAAATTCATTTGACAAGGACTCTTCTTGTTCAGCTTCAAGATCAGGGATTCCTTGTTCCTGGTAGTGTGGATGCTGTTGTTGTTGAATGACTTGTTGTTCTGGTGGGTAGAACTGTTGTTGATGGATAACAACTTGTGGTTGTGGAATGTATTGCTGCAAGTTGTTGTTAATGGAAGATGATGAAGCTTGTTGTTGTGAGTTCACTGGAGTTGGAGTCTTTGCAATTAGTGCCAAGGGATCATGATTCTTTGCCAATCTTTCTTTCCTAATTTCATTGACTTCAGCTTGGTTTTGTTTCAGAAAATCATTGAGTTGATCAAAGTTCACCTTATGTAAATCCTTTGTTTGGTTGACAATAGTGACATATCGCCCCATTCTTACGGAAGATTGTTGAGAAATTTGATGTTACTCATGATAGTTCTGGGTGCCAACTTGTTTCTTATAAGCTCATTCATCAAAGTCCAGAACCTTCCATAGTAGGATTCAATGGATTCTCTTGGAGTTGATGTAAACCTCTCCCATTCAGTTAGCAGCTTGTTCTCCATGTCTTGTTGACCAATTATTGTTCCATAACATAGCCGTCTAACACGTTCCCATATATCGTAAGCAGTTTCATAGCTGTCTACAGCAGCAAAGATGTCTCTTGGTAATCCCAGTTGGACAATGTGTATTGCCATGTCATCTGCTTCAACCTGTTTGCTATCCTCTTCAGTGTTTTATGATTAATATTGAACACGAAAAGATGTGGGACGGGAGGTGTGGCATCAGTATTTCCAGGGTTTTGGACTTGTCGAGGCTTGAAGGGTCCATTCGTACTGGATTGAATCATGAGTTTTCCATTAGGTTTGGTCTTGATGTAGCGGAGCATACGACTTTTCCATTGAAGATATCCACCTTTTTCCAGCATAGGAGGACGGTTTTCGGCACCGGCTGCATGAATGTCTTGTTGAGTATTGATGAAGGTATTTGATGATAAAGTTGATGTAGGATCGATTCAACGATAAAGGAGTTATGTTTGATGAAGATTAAGCTCGGTTGTTGTAGTGAAAATTGGGTCTAAAAACTTAAAAACCTCAATAACTTCTGTTCGAAGCGTTTTTAGGACTTGAAGGTTGACCCGAACGCTGAAAACGGAGTTACGGTTCAAAGGTTATGGCCGTTTGAAGTTTTGCTCAAAATCTTACTCGTAAACCTTGTTCTTAGGCGTAGGATGCAGTGCTTATGCGTAGACTACCTTATGCCTAGGATTCCTTAGGCGTAGGATGAAGCTTATGCGTAAACTTTACCTTACGCGTAAACTTTAAGGTTAAACTTAAGCTTATGCGTAGACTAAAATCTTATAAATAGAGTACCTTAGGCGTAAGAATTAACTTATGCATAGAAGTGCTTACTCGTAAGTTTTTAGGCCTATGCGTAAGTTTAGGTTTAAAACCAAAATCCTTTACACTCGTCCAAGTGTAAAAGATATCCACAAGTCAGTATTCCACACTTATCCAAGTGAGGAATCTTGAGTCACCGTTGTTGCACGAAGAAACGTCACCAAATGCTTAAGCGTAGGATTTCACTTCTTACGCGTAGACCTTACGCGTAGGATTCACTGCTTACGCGTAGAACTAGGGTTTTGACTTTCTGTACTTGATTTTCTTACGCGTAGAATGCCCAGAATATTGCAAAAACACTATTTTTCACCCAAGAACTTGATTCCAAATGATTTCTTTTGCACAAACTTCTTCCAAAATACTTAAAGAGCAATAAAAACTACAACTTTAACCTTAAAACCACGTAAAATCAAAACTTTATAACAAAAAGGTCATGTTCTATGTAAAAAATGCAACTTTTTGAAAAGCTTTAACCAAAAAACGTAACACAAGACTCCTAAACCATTGTTAGGCGATTGATACCAATTGTAGGACCTTGTTTTTCTCAACCTTATCACAAATACACAAGCTTACGACAAGCATACACGTAAACCAAACACAAATACTTATGCGTAAAATAAGAAGAAGAAAGATTAAGATGGTGACTTGATATATATATATGTGTCGTGTATGGAGGAGAGAAAGATGAAAACAAGATGATGTTTATTTCAAAGAAAAACACATACAAACACACTCAAGCACACCCCTCAAATGACACTTTGAGGGGTATTTATACTTAAACACTAAACGCCCTAATGGGCTTGGGCTTGGGCCTCGTGGACTTGGATTGGATTACAAATGATAAAAGGCTAGCTTAACAAAACGTCTAACCATTTAGCTTATCCCAATCCACGAGCCCGTTGACTATTCTATTGCGATATCTAACACACGTTACAAAGTTCCTAAACATGAATGACCATGACTTCTATTAATTATTATCAAGGCTAACAAAGGAGAAGTTTGTATTACAGAAGCTGCCAAGTTCAACGGTCAAACAAGGAGGTTTATAGTGATAAGATGATCGTTGCTATCATGAACGTCACTTTGGCTATGAAATGGGATTATTCATTCTTGAAGGAAATCAAGGTCAAACGCCAGGATGAACAAGAATATGATTTCACTGAGGATGATTTTCCGAGATTGTCGCTCAACGATATCGAAGACATGTACCTTGCTAAGGTACAAGGACGGATGAGACATTTCTCCACAAATGTTCAGCTTCAGTACATCACAGCCCTATTGATCTTCATTTGAAGGAAAGTGATCCAAGAACGTATTTAAGATCTCCAGCTTGCGGTCGAATCATACCAAAAGCAGATCAACCTTACACAGCCGCTGCTACACTTTCCCAACATCAACCAACTATCTCAATACACCATCTTGAAGAAACCAAAGTTTGGAGTTGTTTACCGCAGTGAACTTCACCATAATTGCTTTATGGCGTACGACGAGATTCATAAGTTCTGCGATCACACGTTGAAAATGGTTCGTGATGGGTTAGCGTACCGGTTAAAGGATATTAAGGCAGGTATTAGGTCAAAGAAGAGGTGAAATTCAGAGGAAAAGAAGGAAGCTAAAAGAATAATCAAGAAGCTGGATGAAAGGATGTCTCATCGAGATCAGAAGAGGAGATTAGAGAGCTATGTGGGCGGAAGACAGAGTTTCTTGATTACAACGTGTCAACGAGAAGAGAGAACTCCGGGTCTTAATGTCTAATTGTTGGGTACTCCGTAAACTCTTTTGATTGATATTTTTTGATGATTGATTTATTCTATTCATTATGGCTTGTGCACACATAACAGTGTACAACCCGAACTTGTAATGAAAGGACAATGTGGTACGCTTCAGTGCCACAATCCTTATAAAAGGAGTGAAAGCTTCTTACTTTTGAGTAAAACTTATCAAAACTTTCATCATTTTCGAAGTTTTGCTCAAAAGAACAAGTACTTTCCCTTATGTTTTCAAAGCCTCAAAAGTTAGTATCACTTGTCGAGGGGGAGTATTTGCAAAATATCTTTGTTCACAAAATGTTCTTCGTGGAAATCTTCCCACAAAACTCAAAATGGACATATTTGATAACAAATTTCATCAAAAATAACATTTATATGCCATTTTTGAGGGGGAGAAAAATTATGTGATACAAATATGGTGAATTGTGATTGAATCTTCGTATGCTAAGACCTAACCAATGAATTGACGAGATCTGAACTGTCATAAATCGAAAAGATTTGTCTTCCAAGACGTATCCGAGTAGATCGTACCTATTCGAGAAACTCTTGATAGACATGAACTTTGATCGTTTGACAACCTTTTCAAGGTTTGTCCACACCTTCAAGGTAGTTATTAGAGCTAGTTGTCACCTAAAAGTTGAAAATGCATCTCTTTAACTATGCAACGTAACTGTGTCTCGCGAGGAATTGTCTATCTTGAGTCGATCAATTCAAAAGTGCTAGCTCTACCCTCACTGTGCAGATTTCTGTCTAAACACTTAAG
This sequence comes from Chrysanthemum lavandulifolium, assembly GCA_022545495.1. NCBI lineage: Eukaryota > Viridiplantae > Streptophyta > Magnoliopsida > Asterales > Asteraceae > Chrysanthemum > Chrysanthemum lavandulifolium. The sequence continues at coordinate 129,787,199 of CM040242.1, read as the reverse complement.
CACATGTGGAGGGGGAGTATTTCTGAAAATGTAAAACTCTCGAAGTGTTACAAACATGTTTTCATTCATAAACACTTTGAGAGATTTTCGAGAAAAATGGTTTTATGGCAACATGGGATAGTCATGGAGTTATAAGGTGACTAATTTTAGGGATAAACGTCCTATGATCCTCCAGAGCCAGAGGGATCTACCCAAGGACACCACCAATAGTTAGTATTTAGAAGTCCTTAGGTATGATTATAAAAAGGAGAAAATGAGAATCGGAGAAAGAAGGAGTTGAATAATTATAGAGAAAAGTAAAGAAAATGGTGAAAAGAAATAGCCCTCCAAATTATTCAACTTAAGGCAGACACCGATTTCAATTCATATGCTACTGGCTGTCACTAGATGACACCGGTATTGAAGATTAAAGTTGTCATGGACCCAATTACGCACTGCAATAAACCTTCTTAGCCACTCAAGTTTCTCTCAACAGAAGCTTATTTCATTCTCACAGGGAACCTACGTAAACTATCGAATTTCACTTAGAGATTGTTGGTATTGAAGAAGGAGACCCTCTCCCTAGTCTGCGCTCAAGAAAACCAAAGTGCACTAATTGAGTCTAGAGCCACGAGATTCATCAAAAGATCTCTTAGGAACACATGAACTTTCATCACTTGTCATTCAACATTAAGGATGCAAGTGATACATTCTAGAGTCCTTCGCAGATCCTAGCAATCTGCCGAGAACATTTATGAGGGGTTTCACAATTGTGATCCTCAGTGATTGAATGGAAATTCTCACGGGTCAACATCAAATAGCCACGACAAGAGGTCACCGGTAACTCTATGTGGGTTACGCTTAGTGTTGTCTCAAACGGTCTACGATCGTGAGGTGATGCTTGATTGTACCAAATGATTCACCGAACCGTAGATGTACTACATACATTGTGTTATCCTACTTGAGGGACTCCAATTCGAGAACGACCTTTGCTAGAATTAGAGATGTATTTTCACACTATGCTGTTAACACCCTCGAAGTTCAAACTTGTAAGTGCTGGAAATCTCTCTAAGGAGATTCCTTTCAAGAATCGAGTCCTAAAGATGTGGGTCATTACTTGAACTTGTTCAATGTAATGCCAACTGTCCCTCCACGGGATTCGGACGGCTGATTCGCCCGACCAAGGTGAATGGAATCAAGACATTCATCAGTAAAACAATCGTAGTGGTCAATTCTCTAAGAAAAGACCACCGTGATCGATTGGTGTTTTTTCACTAACCCATTTCTATGATTTTTTCTGATGGATACACCTGGGAGGAAGGATCGTGCTGACTCTCCACATGCTCATATCAACAACAACACAAATGAAGTTCTCTCAAAAGGAAACTCAAAGTCAAAATGATTCTTCATCAAAGCCAAAGAATCTACAAAGTTTAAAGACTAGAAAACTACATCACATCTGAAATCCAAAGTCAAAGGGCGTGTGAGCATGTTGGAGAAAGACGAGGAGACACATGAGCAACGTAGTGGATCGGAGGCAGACAATCACATACTATCACCACATCCACACCATAACAAAGAACAAAGAATACGAAGACGTCAAAGCTGAAAACTTCAAAAGAAACAAGATCCTTATTCTGGGGAGATTGTTGGAATCAAAGCACTTCTTCTCACAAGAAAGAAGAATGCTAGAAGACGTCAAGCAACCGCTATTACATCATCACCAACAACTTATTCAAGATTGTTGGAGTCATCAATAACACTTAGGGGGAGATTGTTGGAATCACTCCTAACTTGTATTTCAAGTGTTAGTTATTAATATGTAATAGGTTGATTAATTAGGCTTTTATGTTAGTAATTATGGCAAGGCTCATGTAGAAAGCCCATGAGCCTAAGAAAAAGCCCAATAAGAAAGGAAGGGACTAGATATGTTGCCCTAGCTCCCTTCCCCTATAAATAGTCTTGTAAAGCCTCATTTGAGGGTTGGTTGTTCACTCTACATAATCTACGCATAAGCTTTATCCATTCATACTGATAAGGATTTAAAAGGTACACTTTTGAGGGGTCATTTAAGCCCTTAATCGCCTACTTTTATATCCGTTACTGCTTAATTTCGTTCCTTTTCACTTTTTAGGTCTTTTGAAGGCAAAATGCTGGAATGACGCTTATTTGGACGAAAAGGAGCGAATATTAGAAGAAAATGGCTAAAGTCAAGATCAAGACACTCAAGCCGCTGGAAGTGCACCTGATGGCGTCACAGACAAAGGTCGACGCCGTTCCTCTAATTGCAAGGGCTAAGGAGTGAAATTGATATTTTGTACATGACGGCGTCAAGCTTTAAAGAGTAGAGCGTCACGACTCAGATGGCCTAGATCAAGATTCAGACGGCGTCAGAAGTTAAAGCTGACGGCGTCACAACCACAACGTGACGCCGTCCCAAAGTTGACTTGGTCAAGCGAAACCCTAATGGCGGCGATCCGACGGCGTCACAATTAAAGAGTGATGTCGTCGCAGTTGTAACTCTATATATATAATTCAAATTTTCAAACTTATAGTGAGGTAGAATTGTGGAGTAAAAACCTAAAACGATTTTGGTTTGTCTTGGGCAGTATCTTAGGGTTCTCATACCCTATTTTAAATCAAGATAAGTAATCTACTTCATTGATTTCATTATGTCTTCGATTGTATGTGTGTATGCTTGCATGTTTACCATGTCTGGCTAATTTACTTGTATGTTTGCTTAGATCTATGAAACCTAGTTATTAATTATTAATTGGTTGTCTCTTATCTTAATTGTAATTGGCTTAGGATTGTAATAGGCCATCGTTGTGTTTTTAATGCTTGAGTAATCTTTGTGAACATTAGTTTATAATCGCCTAGAGTTATTGTAGGCTAAAAATCCAAAGATAACCTTAGAGTTAGTTTATGAATCCAAGAGATTTTGTAGGCAATAACCTTAAGGTATTCTCAAAGATTTAGGGAGAAAAGCATACCCTACGACCTTAGAAGATACAACGCGTTGAGAATAAGGACGTGACAATTCAACCATCAATAAAAGATAACTAGGGAGTAATCGTATCTAGGTAGACACATTTTTAATCATCATACGAGCACACATCAATAGACATAGACTACCCCTTAGCTTAGTTAATTAGATAATTAGAATAGTAGAGTAATCGGTAGAAGTACCACCCCCCAAATCCAATACCTCGAGATCGTACCTTTCAATTTTATAAAAAATATAAAAAAGATAAAAACTAATCTTCCCCAACCCCAACCTTAGCGTAGTAATTTATCACTAGCATTCCTATCCCCCTAGAGAACGATATCAATCCCGAGGCTTACCCTAATACTATACTACAATGATTAGGTTCACTGCCTAGGTGGTTGAAAAACTTGCTCGAAGAAAAGGAAGTTTCCTTTGACCCCGAACGCGCGTTGTACGCGTATCACATACGTGTGTATTGTGTTCATCTGATCATCTCATCTATATTTCTTACATAGTGATCTTTGTGTTCACTTATGGTGACCTAACAGTTCGACTTGGATCGTTGGCAACCAATACCCACACACTCAGTTTTGATCATGCGGTGAGTGGAAGGTTAGAATTTTATTAAAGAAGACATGAGCATGTTGTCAGGACATGTATCAATGTGTATATATGTATATTTGGTTCTTGCATGCGACGTGTGAAAAACGTGTGGGAGGATATACACTAAATGTGTAAACAAACCAAAAAGGAGCGTTTATTGTTTTAGGAATAGGGCAAAGTGATATAACTGTATCTTCACAAAATGTGTGTATCAAAGAAATAAAAAGGGAAGCAGTTATATAGGATCATCACAAAACAAGGAAAACGTTTATAAGGCTTGGCAAGGGAAGCAAATGAGATCTTCTATTTTGTTAATGATATACACAATATCTTTTCATTCTTATCAAGAAACTTTCGGTTTGCATTTTGTGAAAGAAAAAGAAAATGTGTACCGGGTTATCAAAAAGGAATATGTCAACTAGTATTTAGGATTAGATTACGAAACTTGTATTTGTATTTGATTTCATAATTTAGATTCAGGGTTAATAATATGTAGCTAAATTATAACATATAGTTTTAATTAGCTCTTAATTATTGTCAAATACTTAGAGTAAAATCAAATTATTTATAAAAATGTGAATCTAGATTTTAGGGTATTACAGGTATACACTTTTCTCTCAACCAAATCGCACCCTCCAATTTCATACCATACCAACCAAATAAAATTTACTATCATCATATGCACTCCAGCCACCAAACATAAGTCCTTTAATCATAAACAAAAATCAGAAACTATGTGATAAAATGTTAGTAGAGTTATTATTTTTAGATACATTGCAACGTATAGCAGAAGTGGGCTCGATTTACTTAAACTTTAGAAAATGTTCCCAAGAACCAAGCCGAGTCAGGTACTCGTGATCGATTATGGATGGGTTCTACGTAGGTAAATGAGCCAACCCAAGCCACTGAAATGGTTCAAAATTTTATAATTTATACTACCAACATACTAAACTTAATATATTACATTGATTGTCATTCATTAAAAGCAAATCCTCATAAGAATCACACACCTAGAGATAGACCAGCTCATGGCTCATATATCAGATAGACCGGTGCATTATATTCACTCAACGTCCCTTTAATACTTCTGTTTTTTATTTGCAGTTTCCTTAATTACCCCTCAACACTTTCTCTGCATAAAATCATTTTCCTCCTTTGCTAAATACTACTATCAATATCGTCCTAATTATTATCAATATCGTCGTTCGTCACTGCTACAACCATCTCACAATTGTCGAAGGCTTGTCGGTGTATCAATCATCGCACCACCACCCCGCCTCTTTGTCGGTGATTGTTAACAGACGGGACGACGGGTTTTAATGGTCGGAATGGAACTTTAGCCGAAACCACCATGCCCAAATATCAGTTGTTAGAACATCACTAAAACCACAAGAAAGATAAAACCCGGAAACCATTCAAAACACCAACAATTCACTGACACCAACATCCAAAATAAACAACCAAAGCCATCAACCTACCAAAACCACAGCGATATGGTGGCTATCTCGGCATATGGAGGAATTTTAGTAGTTATTATGGAGGCAATAAGTGCCGGCAGTGTGTCTATGGTGGCAAAAAAAATCTGGTGGTGGTGGCAGTTGTTTAGCCGGTGATGGTGATAATAGCATGTGTGTTTTTAGAAGTTGAGATGAAAGTGTATTAGTTTGTAGGTTTTTATATATGAAATATGCATTAGAATGGTAGTTATAGTATAGATGGTTTTTTATTAAAATCAAATTGAAGTTTCTTTTTCTAATCGGGCTGTTAAATCACAATGATTAAATGGGCTATTACAAATTAATGAGGTTATGAATATTAGAGGGTATTAAAATTGAAGAGATTAAAAATCCATAATGTAATGTAACTCCTATTCATATGTACGTGTTACTTTGAAATCCTTCCAATTTAAGGAATATTTTTTGTCTTAATTTTTTAAAAGTCGTAAATGCAATAATATGTAGTATAGATACTTTAACCATCCTTACTTTATTAATATAACAAAATAATCTTTAAACCCCACTCTTTAATAATTAACTTTACCAAAAATATAAAATTGCCTTTTTTTTTGGGTAAAAGGGAATCAATACCCCGGTAAAATGCATTACACCAAAAAAACGTTTAAGTACAACGGATGAGGGTGAATCCCTCATCTCAGCCCGTTACATAGGCAAAAAAAAGCAATACAAAACAAACAAGGATTGCTACCTCCCTTTCCACTACATAAGAATGAAAAACCATTCTAATGTCTAGGAAAATATCTAATTCCTACCTCTACCTTTAACCTTGAAGTCATACTGGTCACAAAATTCATTGTATAGGCATGGATACTCTTCAAGCTGGTCTTCAATATCATCATAATCATCAAACCGTTCTAAATTTTGCCCACCACCAAAAGATGAGCTAGGATACGAAGAACCACCGGTAGGAATGTGAACATCCTCCACATCCGTGTCAGAATCTGCATTAATAACATCCATAGAAGAGAAAGAATTCATCGTCTCCTCTAGGTTCCCCTTCGACATACAACCATCCTTAGTAGGTTCGCCAATATAAAATTGCCTTTATACCATTCACTTTTATAATTTTACATCTCCTTGTGTTTTACAATATTACAAAGTGACCCTAAACTTATTAAACACAAAAAAAATTCAAATTTACATGATTTTTCTTATCATTGTTAACCAGTTTTACTAGAAATATATAATAGTTTTAAAATTTTGATTTGTAGCTATAACATAACATTTTTTGCACCTCTCACAACGCGCGTGTGATAACATCAAATAGTCCTGAATATTAAGTGTCGATTTTCCCCGATAATGCTCATATTTTATATCATTTATATGGATTTACGCTTGTTTTCCTCTATATTTCACTTTCAGGTAATTTACGAGCATTGGAGCTAAAGAGACGCGGATTTGGAGAGTTTATTGAAGATATATGACAGTATGCCCACTGTGAAGTAATTACGGGCTAACTCCTCTCTCACATTACGCCGTAACAAGAGCGTGACTCAGAAGACCAACTCAACAACATATTACATCGTAACTCCATCTTAGGATTATGCCGTAAGCAATTAGGTCAAATGATGTTCCACGCCGCAGCAAGCTACATCGTAACTCTTTCCAATGATTATGGCAAAATCATGACTTTGTAACCTATATTGAAGATACAGCATAACTCATTCCATGTGTTACGCTGTAACCAGCTATAACTAGAGCATTATTACGGATTTATATAGGTTACGGCGTAACTCTCAACTTAAGTTATGTCGTAACTAGATATCGCCTATAAATATCAGCCCTAAATTCTGCATTTCACATCATTCACTCCACACCACAAAGCAGAGAACGTGAGTAGGGGACTGAAGGCAAATCTTGAGGAACATACGGAGCCATCTCCAATGGAGAAATCACTCCCTAACGATAAGCATTAGCGATTTATCATTTCTTTACTTTCAATTCATGTATTTCATTATGTCAAACTTTGAATTGATTGTTTCATTTAATATGATTGGCTAAGCACCTCTGGTTCTAGCCTATTTATGATTCCTTAATTCTTATGTTTGTGTTTACATTGCTTCCGTATAATTGTTTCTAGTGTATGCATGCATAGTTCATTGGTAGCTACCCTTGTTTCAGTAGTTTTGAATGGCGGTAGTGTCTAGTTGCTTAGGAGAATTGACCAACTAACCCTAAGTAGGTAGACTGAGTGGGAAGGGTAAGAATTGACCAACTGACGACCCTTCTTCGCTTGTGCAAACTGACCAAATGATCACCTGCTGTTTGGATGAACTTAAGAAGTTAGGGATGAGTGTCTAAGATGCTAGCGCCCGGCAACTCATTGTTATGAATCTTGCATGTAGAGGAACTTAATGACTTGGCTTAGGGGACTAAAAACAACTGGACTTTCAAGGGTAGTAGTTTGATCTCCGGTGGAAACCTTTGCTGATAGGTTAGGACAAACTGACCAAATGTTGTCCTAGCTACCTAAACCCTCACTTGAAGCAATTGGAAGTTATTAGACGTGAACATAACTTGATAGGATGAGTTACTAGGTTAGCACACTTTACCTCTCTTGATCACATCCTTGCCTTTATTTGTTTCCTTTTATTTTCTTGTCTTATTAGTTAATTAATCATTTCCATCTTGAAACCAATAAAAAACAGTGACATTAGACTTAATTAGAATCCGCTCACATAGCTCTTGGGACGACCTCAGTTTTACCGATTACTACACTACACACGATCGGGTACACTGCCCATTACTGCATAAGTTAGACCATAGGTAAACGAGACATTTATAAATATTAAAACCAGGTTAGTAAAACATGCATCAAGTTTTTACCCCGCTGCTAGGGACTTATAATAAGATTTTCGTTAAGTCTTTCATTTTATATTTAATTCTTGTTTTCTCATGATCTCTTTTCAAGTTTCAGGTACCATGGAGGTTGTTAACATTGAAGACCTCACTCTTGAGGAATATTTGGCGCTGACAAGGGAAGAACAAGGGTCGGGGATCGTTAGGTCGGTAATCGCCGAAGATGCTCAATTCGAAATCAAACCGCAATTTATGAGGGAGCTACGTGCAAATCCCTTCTCCGGAAGCATTACTGATGATGCTTACGAACATATGGATAACGTGGAATACATTGTCAGCTTATTTAAAATTCCAAGGGTCTTAAACGATGCTGTCATGTTACGTGTGTTCCCTATTTCACTCACTGGATCTGCTAAAAGATGGGTTGATCAATTACCAACCGGGACCGTTAATACCTGGCCTCTCCTAAAAAAGTACTTCATTCAGAAGTACTGTCCTTCATCTAGGACCACAAAGCAACTCGAAGAAATCCATAACTTCAAGCAGGAGGGCGATGAAACGTTGTACCAAGCATGGGAAAGATACAACGAATTATTATACAAATGCCCTACTCTTGTCCTTAATAGCCAGCAAAAGGTGAACGTCTTCTACAAAGTTCTAAACATATTCTCGAGTCAAATGATCGATTCTCAATGGCCAATACAAGGAATGACTCCAAAAGGGCCTTAGAAACTATTCAAAATATGGCTGACCACTCTTATAAGTGGCACAACGGAGGGAGCAATCGAAGTATAAGTGGAAGTGTGGAAGCCCTTGCATCTATAAATAACAAACTCGAGAGTCTTGGTAGAGACATGAAAAAGCTCAAGGAAAATGTGCACTCCATACAAGTTGACCACCATGAATACGATGGCACTCACCCTACCAAGGAGTACTCATCTAAGGAGGAAGTCAAAAGGATTGAAGAACTGAAATATTAAAATGGTAGACCTTTCAACGGATATAATGGGAACGGGGCTAGATACCGCGAAAGATCCCTAGGTTTTATAAAAGAATCAACAAGAACCCTCCTAAACCAAGCCTTGAAGAGATAATGCATAAACACATCGAGGAATCTACAAAAAAGAGTGATAGACTCAAAGAATGGATGGTCAAGGTAAAAGAAGACACCAACATGAACTTACGAAATCAGGATGCCGCAATTAAAAACCTCGAAACCCAAATTAGGCAGTTAGCTAAAAATCTCGGGACCAGTAATAATGAAGCCGTTACGTGCAAGGCCATATTCGCACAAGATAAACCCAAGGAAGAACAGTTCACCTCTTCTGTCTCTAATGACCTTTGCGGGATTAATTACTTAAGAGAAGATGACAAATCTGAAGACGACGAGGACCTGCCAAGCCAGATTCCTGAAAAGGAACTCTATCAAGAAAGTTTTCTACTGCCATGCACTATCGGTAACTTAAAAATTCCCGCTTTTGCTGATTTGGGGGATGGGGTCAATCTTATTTCCACTTCATTGTTTGATACATTAAAACTTACCAATTTAAAAGAAACAACAATGATGATTGAAATGGCTGATTCTTCTAAAGTTGTACCTCGAGGAGTTGTTGATAATGTTCTTCTAAAAATTGGCAAATTCATTTTTCCTACTGATTTTGTGGCTATCGACATGGGCAAACGAGAGAATTACAACTTAATTGTTGGAAGGCCTTTTCTAGCCACTTGTCGAGCGCATATAAAAGTTTTTGAAAAAAATATTTCTTTGGGAACTGAAGGAGAACGAATTACTTTAAGCATGAATGAACAATTAAATCCACAATTGGAATTTTCAAAAAAGGTTGATGTTGTCATTGTTTTGTCTCTCGACCCGCCTTTATGCTATGACCTAGAAACTAACAATTATAGGTAAGATATTGATAGTTGTGAGCAGGAAAAAAAAGACCCAATTGGGGGCATCGAGGAAGCTCCAGACCTTATCAAGCATTGTTGCATTCCTATTATGGCGGAGCATGACAGATCGATGAAAGCATGGCCCAGGTGTAACCCTTTTTATGAGTATTGTAATAGGGGTATGAAGGTGAAAGAATGGACGTGCCCTCACGAGATTGAAAGACACGATATAAAGTTTGGGAATTTGTCCTTTGAAGATTGGTACAAGGTGAGATTTGGAGACTCGAACATCAATACAGGATTGATCAAACAACTAAAACGCGATTACAATGAATATAATCTTACAAAGACAAATGGTGAAAAGTCAAACATGAGTGCCACCATTAATGATGGTAATACTATAATTGAAGATAACGACTACGGAAAGTCGTGTCTATCATTCAACGAGTGGCTCTTGCAAAAATTTGGTACATGTAGCGTCGGCAACACAGTCAGAAAAAGAGTTTTTACTGGATGAATGATTTTCGCCAAGAAACGGAGAAAATTGGCCTAGTTCGAAGGCCATCGTAAAGCCCATGGCTTTGAGTCTAACTTAAAGACTCGTTAATAAAGAAAAGTGCTCTTTCGGGAGACAACCCGAATTATCCCTTTTATTTGTTTTATTTCTATTTCTGTTGGGTTTTGTGTTTTTAACCATTTTTGCAGGGAATCGAAGAAGTTTCTTTGCATGACTGAACTCGGACTGATCGTCACGATTCTACGGCGAACTCATTCCAATGGTTACGGTGTAATCCTATGCAATGGTTACGCCGTAGCTACACTCCAATACCGTCTGCCAGGTTTTACCATAATTACGGCGTAACTCCTTCTAGGAGTTACGACGTAACTATCCTCTGTATTAATTCTTTTTCTTTAAAAACAATACCCTTGTATTAGTTTTTAAATGAACTTTGTGTGTATGTTCCCAGTAAGCCCTCACTAGACTACACTCGTCCACTTGGGACAAGTGGTTTAAATGGCTTGTTGCATATGCTAAATGCAATCGTGATTCCTACAAAAGCGAGTTAGATTTTTTTTCGTTTTCCTTTTTCTTTTTTTTAGAATTATGCTTATTGGTAGTGTAATTTCAGGGAATGAAGTTTGCTCGTGGATGCTTAAGCGAAGGCACGATTCTTTTCGTGAGCCTTCTTTCTTTTTAAGAGCGAATTTCAGGGAAGTTCTCGCTCTAATTCTACTTTCTCTTCACCTTTATTTAATGTTTAGTACAAAAGGGACTTCGTACATTTCAAGTGGGGGACAGGAGTAGAATTATCTCTTGAACTTTATTTTCCCTCATTTTTCTAGTTTATTTTGAAAAATTATGCCATTTTTTAAATTTTGACATGTTTTTCTTAACCTAACTAGGTTAGACCTTAGCCGAGCACATTATAACCCTTGATATTATATGGTGAGATTAGCCTTATCCGTTTCCTAATATTTACCCCAAATCCACCAAATTATGAGTGTGCCAGTAGCTTGTAAACTTTAGAACTTGGCCTTTGCATCATTTCAAGACCATAGACGAGGTATGTTGAGTTAGCTTAATGTATTTGGATTATTCAGTTTAAGAAGGCAATGTTATAGGATTATCACCCAAAAATCCTATCCTTGTGTGTCTATCGATTAGTCACCTCGACTTCTCGATCCCCATGTTAAAACCTTTTTGTTGCACTCATCTTTAGTGCATGATACCCCTATATATTGTTTCGACACACCCATACACCTTAGCCTACCGTGTAGTCTTTATTTGTGATCGGGAAGTCATTGTTTGCCTAAGTTCAAGGTTCAAGTGGAAAGGTTCGGGAATCACGCTTTCGTCAAAGACATATATTTGAAGATCATTGAAGACCCCCCAAATTCTCATATTGTTTATCTCAAGTGGGGGGATGCTATATTTAGTAGTTATGAAAAAAAAATGATTAGAAAAAAAGGAAAAAAAAGAAAAAAAAAGTTATAGTTATTTGTTGATTGTAAAGTGCAAAATTATAAGCAATGTGTTTATGAGCTCATCATAGATTTAGTATCGAGGAGGCTACCTCGGTCACAATTGAAGAATGAAGTTGGCATTCATTGCGTCATCATGACGTCCTCTAATGGCACATCTACCTAGTATATCATGATCATGTTTCTTAGCCTTGAAACTTGAACTTTGGATGAATGGTAAGCTGTGATGACTTGGTTATAGATTTAGACTATTTGCTTGTTATTTTTACTTTACACCAATTATATCCCATGTCTTATCCTACCCTTTAGTCATGAAGCGTGTCTAGGTGATGAAGCGAGAAATCTTTGGTGTCTTGGCCATGGATTTGGTCATGTATCATTGATTTTGTCCACTTCGCCATGACATGTTAGTAATGATGACTCACCCTTAACCTTTTTCGTGTCTACCCATATTGCCTTCGAGAATTGTTTAGTCCTTAACTCTAGTGGTGGAGATTTGTGTAACCGCCAAGCTTATGATAGAATACATGCTATGACTGTGCGTTGAGTGATCACCCCGAAATTGACACTTAGATTAGTTGAGAGATTTTGAGTGTTTTGTTCCCATTTCGTGAGGTGTTCGGCTTTATTTTATTCTAGCATAAAGGAGTTTTAAACTTATATTTTCCAGGTAATGGGAGATATCTTTTTAGGAATTTATCTAATAAGTTCTACTTGAGGGCAAGTAGAGTTCAAGTGGGGGGATATTTGATAACATCAAATAGTCCAGAATATTAAGTGTCAATTTACCCTGATAATGCTCGTATTTTTTTATCATTTATATGGATTTACGCTTGTTTTCCTCTATATTTCACTTTCAGGTAATTTACGAGCATTGGAGCTAAAGAGACACGGATTTGGAGAGTTTATTGAAGATATATAATAGTATGCCAACTATGAAGTAATTACGGCTTAACTCCTCTCTCACATTACGCCGTAACAAGAGCGTGACTCAAAATACCAACTCAACATCATATTACATCGTAACTGCATCTTAGGATTACGCCGTAAGCAATTAGGTCAAATGTTGTTCCATGCTGCAGCAAGCTACGTCGTAACTCTTTCCAATGATTATGGCGTAATCATGATTTTGTAACCTATATTGAAGATACGGCGTAACTCATTCCATGTGTTACGCCGTAACCTGCTATAACTAGAGCATTATTATGGATTTATATAGGTTACGGCGTAACTCTCGACTTAAGTTATGCCGTAACTAGATATCGCCTATAAATACCAGCCCTAAATTCTGCATTTCACATCATTCACTCCACACCACAAAGCAGAGAACGTGAGTAAGGGACTGAAGGCAGATCTTGAGGAGCATACAGAGCCATCTCCAAGGGAGAAATCACTCTCTAACGATAAGCATTAGCGATTGATCATTTCTTTACTTTCAATTCATGTATTTCATTATGTCAAACTTTGAAATGATTATTTCATTTAATATGATCGGCTAAGCACCTCTAGTGCTAGCGTAGTTATGATTCCTTAATTGTTATGTTTATGTTTACATTGCTTCCGTATAATTGTTTCTAGTGTATGCATGTATAGTTCATTGGTAGCTACCCTTATTTTGGTAGTATTGAATGGCGGTAGTGTCTAGTTGCTTAGGAGAATTGATCAACTGACCTTAAGTAGGTAGTCCGAGTCGGAAGGGTAAGAATTAACCAACTGACGACCCTTCGTCGCTTGTGCGAACTGACCAAATGATCACTTGCCGTTTGGATAAACTTAAGAAGTTAGGGATGAGTGTCTAAGATACTAGCACCCGGGCACTCAATGTTATGAATCTTGCATGTAGCGGAACTTAATGACTTGGCTTAGGGGAATAAAAACAACAAGACTTTCAAGGGTAGTAGCTTGATCTCCGGTGGAAACCCTTGCTGATAGGTTAGGACGAACTGACCAAAAGTTGTCCTAGCGACCTAAACCCCCACTTGAAGCAATTGGAAGTAATTAGAAGTGAACATAACTTGATAGGATGAGTAACTAGGTTAGCACACTTTACCTCTCTTGATCACATCCTTTCCTTTATAGGTTTTACCGATTACAACACTACACACGATCGGGTACATTGCCCGTTAGTGCATATGGTAGACCATAGGTAAATGAGACACTTATAAATATTAAAACCTTGTCAGTAAAACCTGCATCAGCATGATATAACTTTTTTTTGAAGCACATACGTTGGGATGGCAAAAGCACCTGAAACCGATGAAGAAAACTGAAACCCGAACCGATTAGGTCGGGTTCGGGTGGCGGGTTGGCGGGTTTGGATGTGGTTTTGGGTATTGAAAATTTTCTTTAGCCGGGTACGGGTTTGGTGACGGGTTTTGGTAATACCCGCTTGATTACCCATATCCGTTTACCCGAATCTATACCCGCTTTATTGATATTAGAATTAACTAGAATATATATACATTATGTAACACCCCTAATTTCGTGAATGCAACGAAATTCGAACTAGGTGTTACTTGACGGTATAATAGTTATAACAATAGAAAATGAACCCTAAGTGAGTCATTTTAAAAGAATTATCATTTGATTTATTGAAATATCAAAGTTTACAAAAATGAGGCCCCAGTAGTTTCACGGTTAACATAATACATAAGTTTTTAAATGAAAATAAAATTTATAGCCTTCTTAAACATCTGTGTTCCTCCTTGTCATCCTTGCCAGTCTCGTGCGTTATGGACCTGAGATAAACATGCTTAAAATAGTCAACACAACGGTTGAGTGAAATCCATAGGTTTATAGTCAAATTATTAACCAAAATATTTCGTTGTTTAGTATGTCGTAGTTTATGTTGTTATACACCCATAGTTTGAAAACAAAATAATTATTATTATTGCGCTAAGCTTGTAATTCGTCGTTATATCTATTGGTTAACATCGTACCAACAGAAATTGACATAATCGTTCTGGTTAACCTCGTACCAATAGAAATTGGTATAATCATTTTAATGGTGGCCCTAATAGGTAATATGTCGTTATAGCTAGCGGGAGACCTCATACCAATATAAATTGGCATAATCGTTCTGGTTAACCTAATGGTTAAACCTCATACCAATAGAAATTGGCATAATCGTTCTGATTAACCTAATGGTTAACCTCGTACCAATAGAAATTGGCATGATCGCTCTAATGGTGGCCCTATTAGATAATATGTCGTTATACCTAATGGGAGACCTCGTGTTACCTAGTGCAAATAAAATAATCGGATAGCATATAGTTTCAAATCATTTGTGTTCGTGTAAAAATAGCATTTATCCCCCTCACGGGTTGTAAAACAATTAAACAATAGAAAGTGAGGCTATGAAATCACCGTGAGTTAATGATGTTAAGTGTATAACGAAATCGATAGATAAGCCGGAAAAACCTCTACGTGTGATGACGTATAGTCCGCATTCGGGTCACGAACCCGACCAATGACCGCTACTAGCGAGCCCAATACGACTGGGCTGACCCGATAATAGTTTAGGCTCACGAAGGCCCAAACTCAAAGCTATTTATGGCATACGATATCGGATATCTCTTATTTTTGGAGATAAACGTTTAACAGCCGATTTAGGCGGGATACGCCGAAGCTTGAGGAACACGAAATCAATAAGGGTTTCGTGTGTATATAAAGGGCATCCCAGCCCTCATTAAAGGTATGATCTCAAACCCTAACTCTCCACTTAATCCTAAAACCGATTACTTATTCTCACGCCGAAGGATAATCGTGGGAAACAATCCCACGATAAGCCTAACGGTGTTTTTCTATTTACTTAGTGCGCAGGTCTCAAGCATCAAGATCCAGTTGATACGGGAACCGGAGTCCAAACAAGGAACGTCCAACTTTTGTATCAAAAGTGGCGCCATCCGTGGGACCAATCACTAAGATCTAAGAACTAGAATGACTAAGCAAGGAAACCTAAACCAGCGATCGCACAGCGACCTACAAGGGAAGAAGCAGCAAAGCGGATCAGCCTCCAAGCAGGTCACTGGGACAACCAGTGCGACCAAAAATCAAAGGTCAGATCTGGTCTTCCCGATAGTAGAACCACGCACAGGGATAACCCATGCCACTACAACAACCACCAGCACTCTTCTTACCACTCTCCACCAAACTGTGCAAGAAATGGACCTCACAAAAACGCCAGGCGCGCCGCTCCGAAACAGAGGTCCAGAGGTGGAAACAGACACTCTCGCACTAGAAGGAGTTACGCCTGAACTAGCACCAAGTGACTTCGTATCTCAAAACTACGAAACCTTGGTTGCCCTCATGCAAGAGGAGGCAAAAAAGAGATCGAGCCAGAGCCTGAAAGCCCGACTCAACTTTGACGCAGAGTATGAGACTTACCCATCGCGCGGGAAGGATAGCCACAGACACCCGGTGTTTACCAGGATTGGGAGAAGAGTGGAGAACGATGAAGCAGCTGAACTGCAGCATCTGGAAGAGCACGAAGAAGATGGACGGCGTACCAATGTCCACGCTAGGCTTGGTAGCCGCAAGATCCATGATAGACTGGGACGACAGCACTCCCCGAGTGGAAGCTCTTCATATTCAGATTCTGAAGACAGTCGGCGCAAGCGCCAAAAGAGGGGAAACTCATCCTCTGGTGACTCGAGCAGTCGGTAAGCTACCGACAAAGGGAAACTCATTCTCTGGTGATTCCTCGCATAACGAGGACAAATAAACCGACACCGGAAGTCCAGAGAAGATATCGCGACCGGGAAGAGGAAGATATGTCTCTTCCTGGCGCCGCCAAAGGTGGATCGTTCACTCGGCGCATCGGCGATTTCTCGAAAATAAGAGAATGCGCATGCCCACTAATGTGAAAACCTACGATGGAGCAGTGATCCGGACGATCACCTAAAATTTTCGAATCGGTCGCTACCATTGAAAATTGGCCACAACGTGTGGTGCCACATGTTCAATTCCACATTAGTGGAAATCGCGAAAATGGTTCAAGAAGCTTCCACGCGAAGCATTGATGGCTTTGAAGAGTTGCGAAGGCGTTTCGGCTGAATTTCACTCAAAGAAAGAAGTGCGCCAAGAACCCTGTCGAACTTGCCAGGGTAAAACAGCGCCAGGGGGAATCTACAAGCGCTTATGTGGAGCACTTCAAAGACGAGTGCATACATGTTAAGGCATGTCCTGAAGTATTGAAAATCTCAGGGTTCATGAACGGGATCAATAATCCAGAACTCATCAAAAGGCTGAACAACAAGATTCCCCAAACCTTTAATGAACTTATGAAACGCACAAGGTGATCACAAGAACAACCTCGGAGACAATCCATTGACCAGAGTAGCAACCGCAACAAGAACTATCACGGCCAGGGGAGCAGACGAGATAATGATAGATATACCCCGCTAACCAAGACTCCGAAGGAGATATTCGCAACGGAAGGCGCCAACTTCCCGAGGCCCCCGCCAATGCGCACCCCGGAAGATCGGCGCGTAGGAAGCGGATACTGCGACTATCATGGACAGAAGGGCCACACCAACAACGAATGTGTCCAATTGCGCCAACTAATTGATAAATTAGTAAAAGAAGGCAGATTGGACCATTTGGTTAAGAACATCAAGGAAGGGAAAGATAAGCAAAAGACTGGAAACAAGAAAGAAGTACCCAAAGATAAGGTTGATACCATCTACATGATACAATCATGGCAGCGAATGACTAGGCAGAAGATCAGCCAAAAGTTTTCCCGTGGAAGCGAGATCTCTTTTCCCACCTTGGTTGCGGACAACGTAGTGGTAGAACCGCTCACCATTGAAATCAACGCAGGGGGTCACGATATCCACCGCATGTATGTTGATGGAGGAGCATCCACATATATAATGTATGAACACTATTTCAAACGACTGCGACCTGAGATACGAAAACAGTTAAGCCCGGTCAGGACATCGTTGACTGGTTTTATAGGAGAAAATATATGGCCCCTGGGGCAAATACGCCTACTAGTCAGTGTTGGCAATAAGGAACACTCCACGATAGCCTGGATGACTTTTATGGTGATCAAATCCCCTTCGCCATACAATGACATAATTGGAAGACCAGGGATTTCAACCATAGATGCAGTATCGTCTACAGCACATGGGATGCTCAAATTATCGGTAGAAGGAGGCGTTGTTACTCTCTATAATACCACTGTATCCCCTGGAGAATGTAACACAATTACATGTGAGACGGTACACATCCCAGAATAGCGCGCAACTAAAGTGCCAAACCTGAGGGTTGCAATTCATCCTGAATACCCAGAGCAAGAAATATCGATCGGGGGATCGCTATCTGATAACGGAAAGGCAGATGTGTGCGCACTCTTGCAAAAGAACCTGGATATAAAGGCATGGGAACCAAGACACATGACCGGTGTACCACGCTCGATTACAGAACACAAGTTGAGAATCTGACAAGGATACTCCCGTCTGACGATGAAGAAGCGGCCGGGCTCCGAGCGCAAGACAAGCAATTCGAGCGATACACAAACTTGTGGACGCAGGTATCATGCGAGAGGTCTACTACCATGACTGGCTTTCCAACCCTGTGATGGTCAAGAAGAGCGATGGTAGCTGGAGGATGTGCGTAGACTTCACAGATCTCAACAAGGCATGTCCACAAGACTGCTACCCGCTACCGGAGATAGACTGGAAGGTAGAATCTTTGTGTGGATACCCACTTAAGTGCTTCCTAGACGCATACAAAGGATACCACCAAATCCAGATGGCTAAGGAAGATGAGGAAAAAACGGCGTTCCATACAAGCCAAGGCGTTTATTGTTATACCAAGATGCCCTTTGGCTTAAAGAACGCAAGTGCCACCTACCATCGGTTGGTAGATCACGCATTTGAAGGACAGGTGGGCCGCAACCTAGAAGTTTATGTCGACGACCTTGTAATAAAAAGCCATACTGAAGATGAATTGGTGCGCGACATTGAGGAAACATTTAAGACACTAAAAAAGATCAACATGAAGCTAAATCCTAAGAAATGCACTTTTGGCGCTACAGAAGGCACGTTCCTCGGATATCTGATAGAGCCCGATGGCATCAAACCGTGTCCAGAAAAAATGAAGGCTGTTATCCAACTTCCTTCACTACGCACGTTGAAAGAAGTTCAATCACTAAACGGAAAACTGGCCGGTTTGAATAGATTCTTGTCCAAATCAGCAGACAAGTCACTCCCTCTCTTCAAAACACTCAAGAAGTGCACAAAAAGGGAGACTTTCGATGGACTATGGAAGCAGAAGAAGCTTTCATACAACTTAAATAGCACTTAGCAGCACTCCCTACGCTAGTTGCGCCTCGCCTAGGGGAAGAATTAATCATGTATTTGTTTGCGACCCATGGGGTAGTCGGTGGTGCTACTAATGTATGTGATTCAAGCAAACACCGGTGTACTTTGTAAGCAAAGCACTCAAGAAAACGGAGATTAACTACAGCGCAATGGAAAAGTTGGTCCTAGCACTAGTATTCGCCGCTAAACGGCTACGCAGGTACTTCCAAGCGCACCCAATAGCGGTGATTACAGACCAACCTATCAAGCAAATCATCTCCAAACCAGACCCATCGGGACGTCTACAGAAGTAGAGTGTGTTGCTAGGTGAGCACAACATTTCCTATAGACTACGTACTGCGGTTAAGGGGCAGATACTAGCGGACTTCATTATTGAAAAACCGGAGACTGAGGACACATCTTCACAAAGCAAGGTGGAACTACAAGAACCATGGATCTTGTTCACGGACGGATCTTCATGCGTGGAAGGGTCAGGCGCAGGCCTTATCCTCATAAGTCCAGAGGGAATGGAATTCACCTACGCACTGCGTTTTGAATTCACAACCACGAACAACGAGGCCGAGTATGAAGCTCTGATTGATGGATTACGCATTGCAGCTCGAATGGGCATCCGCAACCTAGAAGCAAATGTGGATTCCCGCCTAGTAGCCAACCATGTGTTGGGCGAGTATGTGGCTAAAGAGGAGAACATGATTCAATATCTTGACAAAACCAAGTCCCTAATCCAGGGCTTTGACAGGTTCACCATCAAACAAGTTCCTAGAGGGGAAAACAGAAAGGCGGATGCACTGAGCAAGATTGCATCCACAAGCTTTGCGCACCTGTCAAAACAAGTATTGGTGGAAACTCTGAAGAGCAAGTCCATCTCGGAGATTGAGATATCCACAGTGATAGAGGAGCAAGGTCCTACATGGATGACCCCAATAGTCGAGTTCATAAGCAAGGGCGTATTGTCCCAAGAGCAGAAGGACGTCCGAAGGGTACGGCGTACATCACAAAGGTTTAAATTTCGAGACGGTATACTGTATCGGCACTACTTTCTACAACCATGGCTTCGATGTGTTGGACCACTGCAAGAAAATTATGTACTTCGAGAAATCCACGTCGGTTCATGTAGTATGGACTCAGGACCACGGTCCGTTGTGGCACGTGCTCTACGGTCAGGATACTACTGGCCTAAAATGCACCGGGATGTGCGGGACTTAATAAGAAAGTGTGGTGACTGCCAAGTTCACAGACCTATTCTACGCCAACCACAACAGGAGCTAACACCTATTATATCGCAATGGCCATTCTATAAATGGGGTATCAACATTGCAGGTCCCTTTCCTGTTGCAGCAGGAGGGTTGAAATTCCTCATAGTAGTTATAGACTATTTCACCAAGTGGATTGAAGCAAAGGCAGTCGTGACAATCACAGGAAATCAGGTAAAACGGTTTGTTTGGGAAAATATTGTATGCCATTTCGGATTACCTGGGGAAATCATCTCAGACAATGGAAAACAATTTTGTGACAACCCTTTCAAGGAATGGTGCGAGAAACTGCATATTGTACAACACTTCGCGTCAGTTAAACACCCACAAACCAATGGTTTGGTCGAGCGTGCAAACCGTAGTCTAGGTGAAGCAATTAAAGCACGCTTGGACAAACACAAAGGAAGGTGGGTGGAGGAATTATCGCATGTTTTGTGGGCGCACCGCACTTCAATCAGAATTAGCACGGGAGACACTCCCTTTTCTCTTGTATATGGGACAGAAGCCGTCATACCAGCAGAAATTGGGATGCCAACTATTCACACTACCGAAGTTAATGTTACAACCAATGACGATGAGTGGCACATCGACTTGGACCTGTTGGAAGAAAGGCGTGAGCGCGCAGCTATATGTGAAGCGAGAGCTAAGTCAAAAATGAAGGGATACTACGATGCTAAAGTGCGAAGTGTTTCATTTAGACCAGGCGACTTCGTATATCATGCCAATGATGCGAGCCACGCAGAAGATACAGGAAAACTTGGACGAAGTGGGAAGGACCTTATGAGGTCATTGAAGCATTAGGAAAATGCGCGTACAAGCTACGTGACATGGATGGCCGTGAGTTACCACGCACATGGAACATCTGTAATCTCAAACGATGCTATCTCTAGGAATGGCTACGGCCCAGCGCACGGACACTCCCGCACTTTAGTATAGTGCTCAATAAATATCCATGTATTTACATTTTGTTTTACTTAGGCAAATGTCGTGGTTTCTAGCTAACTCCGCGACACATTTCAATTTGTTATTTACATAATATTTATGTCTCACCATTGTTGCTATATTATCTTTTGCCTACATGGCGTGCATGCACTTACTACAACACACGATGGTGTAAAGGATGAGTAAACCTACTAAACAACTCGTTGAGTAAGAGGGTTGCAAACCCATCAACATTGGATCATGCATCCTTATTAAACACCTTATTTTCATGACGTTGGAATAAGTTCAATGCGCATTCGACGACGGATGTGCAACAATGCATACTATGCGCGTTTAACAAAACCTGGACACAAGACTCTTGGCTCCTTACTATGATATTTACAGTACGCTGCATATCACACCATACACGATTATGTTAAAAATACTTAGACATTATAAGTAGGATAGTTCATACATGATTATGAACTCCACATATTTGTCCCGCTTATGTACCAGTTTGCTTCTTAGACAATAAGTATGTTTTTTATGCAAAGACAGATAACTAAGTACAAACATTATAAGTCGCAACCACATCAACATGCATTTAACAAAAGGAATATTTCATTAAGGACCATGAGTCCTTACAAAATGATACTTACAACAGAAGTTACAATCTATATGCTACTACAACGCTTAAGACGAGGGCTTTCGACTTGGCGTGCAGCGTCTCCAGCCTCCTTCAACTGCTTCAACAAGTCAGAATCCTGTCGTGACACCGTGGCCACACTCACAGGCACCCCGTCAGACCTGGGAAGGTGCGCTGCGCCAACACCACAAATAATGGCTTTTCCCTTCACGCCATTCTTCTTAGCAACCCTCATAACATGGGCCTCTTAGGATTCCTTCAAAGGAATTTCCTTTTCCAGCGCGAATGGGTTCAAAAGGTCGCGGGGGCGAGCAAAAATAGGCACCTGCAGATGTGACTCGTCAGGCTTCAGAAAAACGTCTGGATGTACCTATGCCCCATCAGCACGGTGGCGGGCAAAAGGAGTACGAAGGATGAGCACCCACCCTGGCCATCTGCATCTAAGAAGGTTGGCACCTCATCAGGTCTACCAAAATAGTTATGACTGATGCCCATATGCACCAAAAATTCCTCGGGGTAGGAATTGATGGGAAGACGATTGGTGTTTATCGTTTCCGCATCCTCCACGCTTTATGTTCCAGGGAGGGGGCGCTCATCCTTTCGTAGCGAACCCTGGGTGTAGAAGGCGAAGCGCCATGGGAAAAACGCTTCATCAACCCAGAAAAAATTCTCCCTCCAGTTCCTAAGCGCGTCTAACTTTTCAGTATAACATTGCAGCCGCCCTGCGCGCTTAGCGAACGATACCCACCCGTTTGACCACGTTGTGTGGTAAAACGCGTGGAATAGGTAGATAGTCGGGTTAATCGCCAATAGACGGTAATTAACCTCGAAGTTTGTTATTTTTGCTGCACCTATACAGTGTAGCTGGGATATGTCCAGACGATAGTAATTTAACACATCACACAAGAATAAGGATATGGGCACACGTTGATTCGCGAACTCAAAAAAACGTGTGTATACCCCTACTTTCTTTTCGGGGAAATCTGCTATTGACGCCTGCGCATCCGGAACTTCCGGATGCAGCGCGAGTAGAATATAATAATCCGAGGTGAACTCGCGAAGTTCATCCTCGGTCATACCGGAGGTAAAATCAGTCCAACCACGGACCATGATACAGTTTTTAACGGCGCACGCGCGGTTACCTTTGGAATATTAAGGGTTTCTTGGTTGAAAGTTTGGAGCTTTTTTAACAATGGAGGAAATGTTTTTACTGTGATAATCACAGTAATGGGAGGCGGAAGTTTATATAAGTTTTTATATCCACGCGATGATCGACACGTGTACTCCACTATCTCTAAATGTGTGGATAGGATTGGTAGACACGACACATTTTCAGTTACTTTCCCACGTTTTACGAGGTATACATTTGACATATTTTGACTCGATTCACCGTGTGTTCTTTAAGGCAGAAACCCTTTTAGCTTCTCCGCTACACTTCAACGAATTTATGGTATACATCTATTAGTCTAGCTTCCGCAGGTTGTCCCTGCGCATACTAGACTGGGGGGACATGATGACGTATAGTCCGCATTCGGGTCACGAACCCGACCAATGACCGCTACTAGCGACCCTAGTATGACTGGGCTGACCCGATAACAGTTTGGGCTCACGAAGGCCCAAACTCAAAGCTATTTATGGCATAGGATATCGGATATCTCTTATTTTTGGAGATAAACGTTTAACAGACGATTTAGGCGGGATACGCCGAAGCTTGAGGAACACGAAATCAATAAGGGTTTCGTGTGTATATAAAGGGCATCCCAGCCCTCATTAAAGGTACGATCTCAAACCCTAACTTTCCACTTAACCCTAAAATCGATTACTTACTCTCACGACGGAGGATAATCATGGGAAACAATCCCACGATAAGCCTAATAGTGTTTTTCTGTTTACTTAGTACGCAGGTCTCAAGCATCAAGATCCAATTGATACGGGAACCAGAGTCCAAACAAGGAACGTCCAACTTTTGTATCAACAACGTGCAACCTAGAATATGATGTAGCATCTTAGGTTTTGGAATAATAAAGTGAAAATATATCAAGTCTATATAAGTATTTATATTGATCATGATATTGTACATGGTTGGTTATGTATGTCATTTATAGGAACAATTTAGTTTATGAAACGTGTTTAGTTAAATATTGTACCACTGTTTGGGCCATCATAGTTTAGAGGTCATGTATTAAATGTATGAGGAGCTAGGACACTTTAAATCATAAATCCAGCAACTCGTCAATACGTTCAACCCAGAGAGGCCCCTCACATGAAGCTCCCTAGTTACACAGTACTCAATATGTAGTAAAACATATAATTTGCTTATTTGATTATATGACATAGGTGTTAAAATGGTTACATGGTTTGTAAATTTAGTTTAGTCATTGTTAATACAAGTATCGTCATTAAACGTTGTTTATATTTTATTATCTTTACCTAAGTTTTGTTAACAACAAAAGTAAATTTCATTTTGTAAAGTATAAAGTTTTCCAAGATTAATAGATATGAAAACATGCTTTCCTTAAATAAAGTCTTCATCACTCAAGCATTCACATTTTGATAAGTCATGTATCAATTAACTTTGATATCCTTCTAAACCATAATGTGTGTCAACATTTTTAGAACAAATATGTTTTAGTTTCTTAAACACAACATTACATGTGTATTTACATTTAACATATTATTTCTAAAAATAGAAAATAACATATGACATCATGGCTTGCATCATTGAAATCTCTAGAGGATCATAAGATATTTTGTTTATATTTGGATTCTACATATTTTACATGATCTTGGTTAGATTTGGTTGACTTTGGAAAGATCTTTGTAATCTTGCTGTCAGACCGGCATAACCAAAAAAATACACGGGCGGAACCCTTTTTTGGTTCCGTGGTCCATGGTGACAGCAGAATACTTTGGCTATAAATAGCAAGCCAACCCAAGTTGTTTTCTCATCCCTTTCTAACATAATTACATACATTCCTTCTCTCTATTATTTCTAACTCCGTTTCATATCATTATAGTGATCCTCTTTTGTAGCAAAGAAGATCAAGGCGTAATCAAGCTTCAACAAATAGTTGGAAGGCTTGTGTGTTTTGTTGTTGTATGATCTAGTCTTGTTCATACATCATTGTTGTACCAAACCATCTTAAACCTCTGAGTGTGAGTGGTTAGTATTTTAGTCCTTAAAATACATAGTGTCTGGGAGTGGTTGTATCCTTGTAAAAGAACTCGACAACTAGCTTCATGTCGGAAAATTGTGTAAGCGAAGTGTAAAGGTATCTCCGCCAGTTAAAGGAGCTTGTTGACTAGTGAATATAACTCTCGAGTTGGAGACTCGAGGAGTGGAGTAGGGCAAGGAAAAAGAGTCCTTGTAGACCGAACCACTATACACAGCTTGTCGTTGTGTAACTTATAGGATTTCAGAAACACATCAAACCAATAACATATGGGTGTATACAATGTTTAGACAGAGAAAGAGAGATGTTCTAGTAAGAGAAACACATAGAAGGTTAGATTCCAAATGAACATCCAACCCTCTACCTTGGGTGGTAGAGGGTATTTATAGTTACATACTACACGTCCTCCTTCGGACTGTAGATCAGGCATACAGTGGGTAAAGACCCGTCCTTCCTCCACGGTGTTACACTACGCTAAACTAAACTAATAACTAACTAATAAACTGATAAATAACGATATGTTTATGAGCTAACTTGTGCTAGTCTATAGTTGGAGTGACTGACACTTCACATGGAATTTCTAATTCCTAACAATCTCCCCCTAAGGGAGGTCACCCCATGATTTACATTTTGCATCCTAGCATTATAATTAATCTTCAGTCTCGAGCTCGTAGACATCACTTCATCAAAATATTCAATCTTTATGCATTGAGTGGAGGTTATAGGGCTGATCCACATTTTGATGACCTTCTAGCATTATTTGAGATCATCAGTCACAGTTAATCTCAGTATCACCCATTGTTGTGTTGCCCGCATATGAAGTTGTGACAAATGGACCGACATGCTCACATTCTGGACCATGATTTCTTCTCATCAGAGTAGCGGAAGCTTTAGTTGATTCATGATATTTGCAGCAGCGTAGCAGAAGCATGGAGTGAGAATATCAGATTCATTTATGCACTAATCATGATTTCTTTGGAAATGAATGTGTTGTGTGAGCATGCGGCTATGGATTGACCTCTCCATTACGATCGATGCAAACGTTGGGTGTACCGCATACAACAAGATTAGCAATAAAGCGCACGAAAGTATCTTTGATCACTTTTTTGAATTGAGGTACACGACCCACGGTGCCCCGTTGATCAATACAACTACCGCTCGTGATCGGTATAATTCAAGAACCTCCTTGACGGGGTTTCACAATCGCTCTATTTGTTCTCAAACCGAACGTCTCAAAGAAGACAAAATGGAGTGAGTGAACCAGCGAATTTGAGATTCACTGATTGATGAAAAGAGATTTGAAAAGCAATCGTGTACTGCTCAATATAAATTGTTTTTGCAATACAACGAAGATTTTAAGGAAAATCAATTATCAATCATAAACACCTTTTATTTTGAACCATTAATACACAATCGATGTGCTAGTGAAAACTATTTTGAGCACAACGACCGGTTTTTCAAAGGTATTCGTCAATCCATAACCTGAACCAGGATTGATTCATAATTTTGAATCGCCCCATTGTTTCTGTTTAGTTGTCACATGGTTGATCTATTGGATAGATCTCACATGCCACCTACCAAGAGCTTGTATGATGTTGGCTCTAGAAGGCTTTCCATCTTCATTGTGAATATGTTTGCATATCACTCGGATGTTCCGCAATACCACAAGGATAATCGAGGACTCTTAAAATATATTCTCTCTTTCCACATTGTGTGAAACAGAGAGTCTTCATTGATCGTGTCCTTAATGAGATTTATTGATGATCTCGTGGCTCTAGACTCTTGTGCACATTTGGTTCCTATCTTGGGAGACTAGGGAGAGGTCTCCTTCTTCAATATCAACCATCTCTAAGAGAAAGTCGATAAATAATGTAGGTTCCCTTGTGAGAATGTAACAAGTCCTTTTAAGAGGAACTTGAGTAGCTTGGGAAGATGTAGTGCGATCGTCCATGGTTCCATGACATCTTGTCTTCAATACGGTGTTACCTAGGTAATGACCAAGAGTATATGAATTGAACCCGGTTTCGCCCTAAGGTTGAAATAATGGAGGCTATTTCTTTTCACCCTTTTCACATTTATTTCTTTTCATTCTTCAACCCTTCATTGCTTACCGAGACTTCATTACTAGAACCTTGTTGGGTTTATTCAGTTCTAGCTCAATCTCGATCCGCACTCTTCCCATATCTCACTTTACTCCTTTTTTTCATCATACCTAAGGACTCTACACTATCTAGTGGATTGTCCACGGTAGATCCCTCCGGTTGCTCAAGGGAACGTGTGAACGAATACCTAACCTAACCATCCTTATATCATCATACATAAAGTAAATTTGGTCGGTCTTTTTGGTATTGTTCATCAGCTATTGGAACCAATTGAAAATCAATCCAAGTACTTGGGATACATGATCAAAACATTTTGTACCTGCATTGTTTTTTTATATTTTTAGAAAAAGCTCCCCCCTCAACATGTGCATTGTATGTTTGAGATCGTTTTGGCACATGGAGGCAAGAGGACTTGAAAATCTCAAATTTACAGAACGAAAGATTTGATTCTTTGATCACCAATTTCTAAAAGATATCAACATCACTTTCCGATCAAAATTAGTAATTTTCATACTTTGTTAAGAATATTTTAGGAAAGGATGATGTTTTCAAAAGAGTTGCTCCCCCTCAACTTGTGCATATGATATTTGAATTTGTTTTGCACAAGGAGGGAGGAGTTCCTAGAAGCACTTTCACGATCGTATAGCCATACGAAAACCAATAGAAAATCAATCAAGGTACTTTATGATAAAACATGGAAATCTTTGTACCTTGAAAGTTTATTTTCCTTTTGAAATGCTCCCCCTCAATATATGCTTCGAGATTCGAAAAGAGTTTAGCACATATTAGAGAGCAGTATGCATTTTTGAAACAAAAATGGTCACCTTTTATCAGATATCATATTTATATCACATTTTCGCCCCTGATAAAAAATTTCAAATCCTTTGAGATTTTGGATCTCAAGTGATTTAAATATGTAAGAAACAAAACTCGTTGGAGAAAAATGTGTCAGGTTTTATTTGATCTGAAGTGGACTATTCCAAAGTTCCATTTTAGACAACAAGGGAACAACAGTCCATAACTTACCACTACAATATACATATTAGTTATAATTGTTCATAGTACAATCACCACATTACATAGATCATAATACAAAACAAGACTATTGCAGAAATTTATCATCATTCAGTTCTTTGTAGTAGCTTGTAATGACCATCACGTATTCTGCCACCCACAAAACTTTCAAGGCTACGGAAGATCTTTCTCGTCTTAAGTCTTCGTCTGATCGCAGCAACAAACTCTTCACACCTCTTCAAATCCTGTTCAGTCCAGAATTTGGTTTTGTTCCACGGCTTCAAGTCAATTCTGATTTCCTTCACCCTTGAGTCCAATTCTTCTTCTACCATCTTGAGTGTACCATCACTGAATTTGTATAGCTCGCGCAGTCTCATTAACATTCTTGACCCGTATCTGTCAGTAAAGAGGACTGCTCTAGGGGTGTCAATCACTACATAGTCGTGACAAAATTCATGTCCGTTGGCTTCCCATTGAGGTCTTGTAAGATTGACCTGAGTCTAGTAGCTTTCTATGCCAAGTTGAAAATCACCAACTCTTTGTCGAATAACTAAGCCCCTGATCCAAAGATTGACAGCAGCAGAGAGAGCCTTCTTTTCACGAATAGGTAAATGGTCAAGATGTCCTTGGAGGTTCAGAAGATAGAGATCTTCAAAGTCATTTGGCATTAAATGTTTGAAGTCGTTTTCTTCTATAACATAAGCTTTTAAGTCAGCTCTTCGAAGAACAATCTTCTTCAGGTAATCATAGCCATAGATTAAGAAGATCTCTAAACTGATAACACTTAGAATACGCAGCTTAGATCGAACA
Source organism: Chrysanthemum lavandulifolium (assembly GCA_022545495.1). Taxonomy (NCBI): domain Eukaryota; kingdom Viridiplantae; phylum Streptophyta; class Magnoliopsida; order Asterales; family Asteraceae; genus Chrysanthemum; species Chrysanthemum lavandulifolium. The sequence continues at coordinate 129,758,189 of CM040242.1, read as the reverse complement.
GCTCTGCGACTCTTTTCAGCTCCATGTCTATCAATGTAGAATTTCTTCTTCTTGAACCACCAATGAGAAATGCCATATGAGGCGACAATGTCATACACTTGTTCTTTGTCTATCCGTAATTGATCCGTACCATCCGCTCAAGACCCGATCGGTGTAGGTAGCGACTTTCATCTTGAAATCGATAAAGTCGGTCTTCTTCGATAGTTCGAGCACATAGATAATCCAGGTCATGGTTGAAGAAGAACTCAGATTGAATGGTCATTTTTCCAGGTTCACAACCGAGAAGAAGAGGGTTGTTCACATCAAACCGATTGATCTGCTCACTAACTTGATCATTCAGTATTTTATAGCATTCTTCCATCTGGTATCGAAGCTGATTAGCATCCGAGTGGAAGACTTTAACGATTTCAAATGCTGGGCCTTCAAGGTCTTTAGGAGTGATTGAGGTAATTCCCTTCTTCTCACAAAACCACTTCATAAAGCTTCCCATATCCCCTGTGAAGTGAAGAAGAGAGTCTTCTGTTGGAGCTTCATAGTTGGAAATAATGGTTGTAGCCCAATTATTGTCAGGGTTTGTTGAATCAGACTCGGGAATGGACCATGAAGGTTCAGGAGTTTGAGGTTTATCTTGGGTGAGCTAGCTTTGAGTCACGTCCTTGGAAGGTGCAGCTCTAGACGTTTTGATGCGTTTACCCTCAATATAAGCTTCCAACCAATCTTCTTCTTCTGTAACTTTGGGGATGTGCTTGGTAGAAGCGTCTTCGTCTTCTGATTCTGACTCTTGAGCAACGAAAGACTCTTCATTAAGCATTTGCTCTTCAGGAATAGAGGAGATGGTTGGTGTAAACCTGGATTCAAAGGTGGTCCATGTTGTAGAAGTCTTTTGAGATCCTTGACCACTTGAAGTTCCGGTATGATCTTGAGTATTTGGTGGAGGTGAAGGTGGGTTTGTCTTGTGAGTAGTGATCAGCGGAAGATCCACCGACTCAGATGTACTGCTCCACCAGTTGGAGGTGGAGGAGGTGGTGGTGACTTGGGGCCTCCAGACATTTCCTTTGATTCCATCACAACAGTCATTCTTTTCTTTTTAGCCTCCCTTTCATGTATATCCTCCAGAAACTGCTGATAATCATCATGCCTTATCGATTCTTCAAGTGCCTCATATAATTTCTTGTGAGTTTTGTCCAAATGCTCTCCTGCATCATACATCCTTTCTGAGAGAGCTGATCTCATGTCAGATATTGGCAAGTCTTTAAATCGCTGAAGTAATGGAGCCTTCATTGCCCATTCAACCGCATCCTTTGCTTCTGCTTCTATTGCACTTGTTACAACTTCATCGAAGTTCAGATTCTCTAGCTTTTTGACACGACGATCAAGATTATTGACAGAGATAGGAAAGTGCTTCTCAATAGTTGCAATACGTATCATGGCCTCTTAGAGCAATTGCTCAGTTGTCTTGACAGGAGGTGGTGAGGCGGTGTGGAGTGAGCGCACACCGATTGTGACAATGTAGTGAATCTTTCGCGGGTTCGGGTGGTGTAAGTGCGGTTGTATGAGCAGGTTCGGGTGGAGGTGTGATTGATGGAGTTGTAGCAGCAGTGGAGACCATTGGAGCAGACATCGGAGGAATGGTTGAAGAGTCTTGTTGAATAGTGACTAAGAACATGGACTAAACTTCTTCCTTTTCATAAGTATGCTTGTCTGACTCGATGTCTGAGGGTCCGTCTTTTAAGAATTGGTCACCGTAAGTAATATCAGGTTCAAGAGTTTTAAGTGATGACAACGAATCTTCATTTCCCCAACTTCCATATCATGCCGATTGGTGTCCATCTCGCATGCACTGCTTTCAAGCACGTGAACCTCTTCAAGAAAGGGAGTCTCTTGGCTTTCTGCCTGTGTATCACTAGAAGCAGGGGATTCAACCGATGTATCTGCCACATCTTTTTCCACCCCCGTTGGTTCTTAAGCTGAAGATGATTCAGTGATTGTTTTCCTCATCTCGAATTGGGTAGTAGTTTTTGGTGGTGGAGAAGAGATGGTCAGAAGCATATGAGCGGCTTGTTCTGCTTCCCCGCCTGCAATCCCTTTACCTTTGTCATGTGTTGTAGGTGTAGTTTGTCGTGGTGTATGCACAGGTTCTCGAATCACAACTCCTCCCACTGGTGGTTTCTGAGACATGTTTAGACTATCCAGGCTTTGTTGAATTCCTTATTGAAGGGCAGCCTCGTCTTCATCTATCAACCCCATCTCTCTTCCTGGAACCTTGGTTCCTTCATCATTACACTTACCTGTGTCTCTCCTTCTCCTCTTTTGCATTTGTGAAGGAGAGACATTAGATACTAAGCTATCGGGTCTCTTCTTTTTCTTAGGTATGCTTGAGTAGTTTGACCCTGATTGTTTTGATTTTGATTGTGTGGGAGTGGACTTGGGTGTTTCATCAGCGGTTCTGGCGGAGGCTTTCTTTACATATCTTTTGAAATAATCAGATTCTTGATTCTTTCAAGAAGCAAAGCTTCGTGAATGTGCATTCCAAAGATCTCCTTGTCATGTCCTCTGGCAATATATTTTATATTGCCAAGAACGAATTCATCGTTGTCTTCATGCAGGGCTGACTCGCTTCATGGGTTGAACTGGTTAGTTTGTTACAGATGATGGATAATGAGTTTTGAGAACCTGATGCTGGGAATCACTCGTTTACCAAGACCTTTTCTTCCTTTGACTTTATTCTCAGAGTTAATTCTATCGGTGATAAATGTGTCAAAGGACAAGATGAATTCTTCCCAAATAAGTTCAGCGAAGTCAATATTTTTTCCTTTGACTATTCCCCATAGTATTTTCATTATGGAGCTCAGACTCTGTCGTCTCGACGCTTTACCGTTAGGCATAGATTGATAATCGTAACGATTGATGTCCATGGTTGATATATTTCGGCATTGATGAGTGATGAAATCTTGGTTAGTCTTTCTGGGTATCCCAATTCATCGACAAAGTTTAAAATTTCTTGAGTGGAGGGTGGAGTGATGAAATTGTTGGAAGGGACTCTTGGTGTGATCTGAAGAGCATCCCTGAGCGTTTCAACTGAGATGTCATACCATTTTTCTTCAAGCTTACACGAGTATGTAGCAGATATCTTATCCCACGTAACAGTTTTCCAAAACTGCTGAAGATAAATGGAGAGAATTGTGCAACGCTTGGTTAAGGCATTAAAGAAGTTGGTGTCCTTCAAGATGTCGATAGCCAGTCGGTAAGTTGGATTTTTTTGCCCTCTATCAACATCTACATAGCAGTTACTCTTAGCAATTGAAACCCATTCCGTACGTGGAAGTAATTCGTCGTCAGTTAGAGTGACAGTTGATGCAGTGACAGCAAGTATATCAGATGAGGTGGTGTCAGCCATTGAAATCTGATAATTACACATACACCAACAACAGTATCCAGAAAAATTGTTAAGTTAAGACCAGGTTATCTAATATGACCAATTAGTGACCCCATATCATAAGCACATGAGCAGAAACATAAAGTCTACAGAGAAACAGTATGCGGGGACATATGAATGCATGATAATATGCGAGAGGGCATCAATAAGAAAATATCACACTAAAATTAACAACTCGCATAGCTTAAATCGCATATGAAAAGAATGTTATCACGCATATGGAACTCGAATTAAATCAACACGCATACCTCAACACGCCTAAGAAACATTTAAACATTAACACGCATTATCAAAAGTATGTGGTAAGTCGCATATGGCAACTCGCATCCATCAACACGCTTTGGTCAAAAGAAACTGGTCAACATGTATAAGGTAACACGCATATATCAAAAGTATGAGGCAAGTCGCATATGGCAACTCGCATTCATCAACACGCTTTGGTCAAAAGATGCTGGTCAACACGCATACATCAAAAGTATGAGGTAAGTCGCATATGGCAACTCGCATTCATCAACACGCTTTGGTCAAAAGAAGCTGGTCAACACGCATACATCAAATAATGCAACTTGCATATAGCAACTCGCTTTCAAGAATATACAACAGCAACTCGCAAATAAGCACTCATGGGAAACACGCTATAAAATTGCTAGGCAACTTGCATACAAGCAACTATGGGGAACTCGCCTACAAGCAACTATGGGCAACTCGCTATGAGGAACACTACATGATCGACCCAATTAATCAGCCACATAACCAAGACACATGATTATACACACTCGGAAAAACTCACACGCCAAGAAGAATCATTATTCAATGAACAAAAGCATCAACCAAAGCAAATCCAATAACCATTTTTATACGAGCCTTAATCATCCTCAACACGCATCCAAGAGAGTGATCCAATTCAATCATCTAATCAGTCTCAACACAAGTCATAATGTAAACTCCCTTATTCAATAATATCTAAGACTACTTTCAATTTCATTAATAAAAAACATACAAACCTATAGTCAGTGAATATTGATCGAGATGAGAGGGAAAGGACAAAATCTGAAAGATGGATTCAAAATGAGACAGGGAACGAGTACATATCATGATAAAATGAGATAATTAAGATCATATAGCAAAAAACTTACCACACAATCAAATAGGATTAACTCGCTTAGAAGAGAGTTGAGAGAGAATAGTTTTAGTAAAAAAAAAACTTTGACCAAGTGTGTTTTTTTATTTGACCAAGGTACAACCCGCATACATAAGTACACAGTTATAGCGAGATGACACTTTTAGTCCCTATACTTAGCAACTCGCATACCAGGCAACACGCATGCATCAACTAGGTTGGTCAACTCGCAAGATGTCAACACGCATGATCCAAATAAGCAACACGCATACAATCAACTCGCATGAATAATAAAAAAAACAACACGCAAATTATAAAAAACTTGACAAACATAGCTAAACACAAGAGATAAACATATCAGTTCAGATAACATACAGATAAACACCTTATATCACACCAAGAATCATAAAATAACACAACATATCATGCAACAACCATACCACACAATTAAGAATGATCATGATTAAAATAAAGGTGCACAATTCTCCCCTCAATCAATGATACGGGATAGAAAGCAATCATTGATTGATTCAGTAACTTGAAAGTGGGTTTATGACAACTTAAGAATATGATTGTAAAGACGAATAATATTGAAGATTATAAAGACTCTGTTCGAACTTCATCTAAAGCCCCGTGTCATTGTTAAATGACATTTCTAGGATCGTAGATGTTATCGATGACAGAAATTTGTAAAAACGAGTGTAATAATTATTTTTTATTTTTTATTTTTTTAAATTTTAAATTTTTTTTAACAAGACTTAATGAGAATGAGTCCGAAAAGAGGGATCAGAGTCGAGTACGAGGTACATCAATTCGATAAGCTACAATTCCAGAGTGAGCGGTCTTCATTTCATTGGAAACCAGTCATGATGTTCATGAATGAATTGAGCATTGTACTAAAAAGATCGAGGACACTTTGCACTAATAGCACATGTAGTATTGCAAATAGGTGGGTTAGTGATGATGTATCCTCATTTTTGATGTAGTATAGTTAGGTCTAGGAGTATCATTAATAGAAATCCCTTTAAGACTAACATTCTTGAAGATTTTACCTGTGGGCATCCACTTAAGACAAGATCTAGGTGAGTAAGTCCGTTTGGTACCTGTGAACTTAAATAGTCTACCAGTAGGAATCCACTCAAAACAACTGCTAGCAGAGTTAGATGAAGCCAAATCCCTGTTCTGAGCATTGGTTCTTTTGCAATTAATTGTTTCTTAGAGGATTTGTCAGCCATTTGATGCATCTTATATGGACTAGATGAGCTCCTTATATTCCTGAACTTAGAGTTTTGAACATTCAGCTGTGGATTGTTATTCATCATATCTGAATGAATTAGTGAAGTGACTGGTTTTGACAAAACTATATTCTCATCAACTTGGGAGTCAAGCTTAGATTTAGAGGATTTAAATCTTTCTGTCTTAAATGCATTTGGCTGCCTAACTACAGGTCGTACTGTATTTTGGGTAAAAGGGTTAATTCACCCCGGTAAAATGCATTACTCCAAAAAACGTTGTGGTACATAGGGTGAGGGTGATATCCCTCACCTCAGTCCCTTAGGACACTTACAGACTCTAATATAAGAATGACACACCATTCCTATAACTTACAAAAATGAACCTACCAACAATGACAGAATTAAATAAAACATTACAATACTACTCAAGAAAAGCAGTTGAGCCTTCTAAATCACTATGGCGGTCGACCTTACTTCCATAAAGAATCCACGTATAATATGTCATGAATGAGCACCCAAATTCCACAAAGACCCATATCATAGGAATCCTTCAACTTACACTCTCATGGATCATCAAACTTGAATTACAGTTCACAAATTTCACTCAACGGTTGGTGGGAGACTCTAAAACCACGGATAGAGCAGCAAGCACAAACTCGCTCCAACAGTGTATGTTTAGATGCACAACCGACCACAAATCAGAATCACCAACGAAAACGTAGAACCTACGTACTTCCACCATTCCGAACTTGACAAAAATCTTAGAAACAAAACCCTAAGTGATAGGATTTCATGTAATGAGATCGACCAAGCTGTCAACGGAACTACCGATAGCCATACATCCAAAATCAGCACCATCTCCAATGCAACAGTAAAAATAGAACCGTATAGAACCATTTACATGAAGGCGATGATCAAGGAACAACAAATATAGGGTTACAAAACCCAAACGTGCACTAAGAACATCGGACCTGAACCAAACATCATAATCACCCATGCAGCGAGAGGGAACAAGTCACGAACAAACAAAAGTACAAGAGTTTTTGAATAAGAACTCTAACAACTTAACTTCCAATACCAACCAGCAGCAACGAATGCAACATAACATCCAAAAACACCACCATCACCATTGCAACCGTAATAGTAGAACCATGTAAAATCAGTTGCATGACAACGATGAGCAAATAAGGAACAACCCAATCGATCTGCTAAAGAATCCCATGTGGAAATCATTGCAGCCGATTACAACAGCAAGAATAACATCGTATTACATAAAAATATATGCAAATTAGCCATGGAAGAATGTAATACGAATCAATACCACCAGATAGGGCTATCAAAAAACCCAATCAAGGGTCATGAAACCCTAACTTACACAAGACAACCCGATCTGCTGTGATATAATGATAAACGTAGCAGCAGTAAACCCATAACCAGATCGATCACAAAACAGACATCTCTCCCTCATAAACCCACGTCCCAATCATTCAGAAGCCATAAAGAATCATATGATCCTTAAAACAAACCCAACCAGGTTTGACTTGCATACACAGAAAACCCTAGCGATGGTTTTGTTAAGTGCAGTTGGCTTCCCCAAGGTCGATGGTTTTGTAAACTTAGTGTTCACTCTATTTCCAATGGTTTTCCTAAGCTCATTTTTTAAGGCAACAATGGTGAAGCTTTTATCCTGAATTTGGGCTTTTAGGGCATCAATGTCAGCCAACAAGGAGTTAGTTTGATCTAACAGCTTAGTACTGCTCTCTAATAAGTTCTTCCTTAAGGACTCATTTTCTCTTAATGGTTTTTTTTGGGTAAAAGGCCTTCCGCCTGGTAAAATTCATTACACCAAAAAACGTTGAAGTACAAAGGATGAGGGTGAATCCCTCATCTCAAGCCCTATCAAGGCGACATAAATTCACACACAAGTGCAACTTACAATCAACACAAGCTACAAAGCTACCTAACAACAAGAAAACAAAAGACCAAGTTTACAAGATAAACCTAAATAACAAACTAAGTCTTCACGCGTCCTTGCACCTTAAAGTCTTTAAAAGAACCACTACGAATCTTGGATGCAGAAGAATAAAGCCCGATGTCTTCGTAGTCCTCAAAATAGTTCTCTAAGACTTCATCATCACTTTCAGAAACAATATCATCATTAGGATCCTTACCCTTCAAAGAGCACGGATCCACACCCCATGGAATAGTGTATGAACACGAGGCAGAATCGCCCTTAGTAGGTAAAGTACCATGCGTACCCTAATCCCTCACACACGATTCCCCAACACATCCATCCTTCATACTGTTATCTTTCAAAGGTACTTCAGCAGAATCAAGTACCTTATTTTCCTCCATGCTCGTATCAATAAAACTCCTCAAATAACCTAAGTGAATATTATCCGAGAAATAGCCATTTTCATTAGTCTAATTAGAGGAGTTACCCACCTCATCCAAAGGAGAAATGCTCACGGGCTGATCACCCTCCATGGCAACTTTAGAGACCAAACTCTCCTCTGAAGTACTAGGTTTAGAAATAGGCCGGTATTGAAGAGAAGCTTTTTGTTTATAGACCAAAACTTGCTTTAATTTCACAGCCTTTTTTCCACCTTTCTTCACTTCCCTCTTCTTGTGAACATCAACAACAGGGACCTTCATAGTCTTACTAGGACACGAACCATCCTCATGATTGAAAATATTGCATTTAGAGCATCTAGAAGGCCACCATTCATATTCTACATCAAGAACTTCCAAATAATGATCATTACCCTTAGGCAATGGTATCGCAACATCGATTGACTCCAACATATCACGTGTAGCAGATAATTCAATGAGAACACGTGCATAAGAATAACGACCCCATGGATCAACACACATGGCACTAGTACCAGCATCCAATCTAATGAGTCGTCCAAGTTGAGAAGCAATCAAACTTATACCAGTTTTAGAATAAGCCACCGCTGGTACATTTTGAATCCGCACCCATACCGGTACCTGTGTGATTTCCTCCTTTTCTAACATAGTATTCGCCACCCAAATCTTAAGGATCATGGGCTGTGATTTAACAAACCACGCGCCCCCTTCAAGCATTTTAACTAAACCCTCATGTGACGCAAATTTAAAAAAGAAGAAACCATTGCGGAACATAACTTTTTCAAAACCAAACTTAGCCCATGCATGCTTAACGTAATCTTCTACTATAGGGAATGCTAAACGTTGACCAAGGAAATAGCCGTAAACTAAAGTTGTATATTTAGAGTACATATCGTCAATTACAGCCATGGGAATGACAACATTAGCACCCATAACCTTCCCCTCATCAAAAGACATCGAATTAGGTACCTTTGAAGCGCAAACATGATCAACAAAAGATACATCATGATCTAAATCAGCAATGGGATTAGAAGTATTCGAAGAACCAGCCAAATCCCTTGCCACATTAACACCCACTTCAACAGAATAACATCCATTACCAGCCACCAAAACTGATTCCTTTGTCACACTTATATCAGCCACATTACAAGAAGCCATATTAGGGCTCATTGTCGGATTAAACCCCGACTCGCCAAGACTAATATGACCAAAGTTCATAACCAAAAGGACCAGTACCATCATTTGAATAAACAAAGAATGTAAACATCATCTTTAGCATGAGATGGATCCACACTAAACTCCCATCAACAACCGTATTTGTGGAATATGCATTAGGACAGAACGAACACCATGAACCTTCATTGAACCCGAATCACGCCCTTAAACGCCCCATTAATGCCAAGTCCGAAACAACACTAGAATGAACTATAGTAGCTTCCGTTATGGTAGCAGTTGGCCATCAAAAGAAGCAAACAAACGCATGAGGAATGGCGGACCAACTTGTTCAATAACCAAATCCACCTCAGAAGCACGAACAACTCCAACAACATGATGATTAGACGCGGTAATAGGGTTCATTATCGGTGTTAAACCCGACTCACCAAGACCATTACCACGTTCAGAATCTTTCTGAATAACACCACCAGAATCAGGAGACGCACCACCATCAGGACCACGTAACCAAGACTTACGAGCCCCATTCGAACATGAATCATTAGCATAAGAATCACCAACCAATACCATTGTCATATCAACATCAGAACTAATAGAGGATGCTATATTAGGTTTAAATAAATTTGGATGATGAACCACATCATTCCCAGCATCCTCCAAATTAACCTGATTTGTATCAATTAGTGCCTCACCATTACGAAGAAAACCAGCCTTCATCCTCAGAAACCCACTTTGATAATCTGTAAACAAAAACGTCCCAAAGCAACCCTAAGGTGCACTTCCAGAATCGACAAACAAACCCTAAGATTAGGGTTTTTAAAGATCAATGAAGCCCAAAATAATAACCTTAGATTGAAACAATTGATATATAGTCGATTTAGTGATAAATCGATTGGAATGAACAAAGAAACAAGTTTCAGATCTAGCAACGCAGGTTTTTTTTGGGTAAAAGGGTTAATTCACCCCGGTAAAATGTATTACACCAAAAAACGTTGAAGTACATAGGATGAGGGTGATATCCCTCACCTTAGTCCCTTAGGACACTTACAGACTCGAATATAAGAATGACACACCATTCTTATAACTTACAATAAAATGAACCTACCAATAATGACAAAGTACATAAGAATTGACAATACTACTCAAGAAAAGCACTTGAGCCTTCTATATCACTATGGCGGTCCAACTTAACTTCCATGAAGAATCCACGAGAAACATCCGAGCGATCTTCAACATATAATGCGTGTGTAGTATCAACGAACACCACAAACAAAACTTCCAATAATCCCATCATACACTAAATCCATAAGCTACACCCCGACAATAGCAGCATGATAGGCTACTACCCGAATATGTGAATACATGTGAACCCAATAGTAGCAAGAGATAGTGTAGCAAACACATAAGGTTCCAGAAAACCCTAACATCCATGCAACAAACTTCCATAACATGCAGCACCAGCAATCAAAAGACCATTAAAATAACGATAAGCAACATGTCTTTGTATAAGGAGCAGCACATCAACGAACACCATCACCTTCCCTCTCTCAACCCACTTCCTCGAATAACATCACAAAACCAATAGATAAACACGATCAACAGATCGACCTAAAAGATATAATGGACAGCAGTCCAACTTGCAGCAACCCATCAATCAAAACCAATAAATACGAAACCCTAAAATTAGGGTTTCGTTCATGAGATATCCCTAACAAACCATTCGATCAGAAGGAAGTTAGAGTGAGGTTTTGATCGGCCATAACACCCCAATAACGATCGTTGAATAATAATCATATAGCAATAGACGATCAAACAAATAAAACCCTAAAAACTGATTGCAAAAGCAAGCGCATAGGATTAAATTCGCAGAACCAGATCGCACCCATGATATATATTGGTGAATGACACCGACTTCACAGGAATAATAGATGCGATCCAGAAAACCCAACTCGTTCCAAAACCTTAACAACATCGATATTAATTAAGAATGAAAAAGTTAGGGTTTTGGAAAATAAAACAAGGAGAAAACCGATTAGGGATAAGAATTAAAGGATACCAACCACCCTCCCATGAATATAATTGACCTAAATCGTATTGCATATCCCTAAGAAAGAGTTAGAGAGGACGATTAAGCAATTGTTGGCCGGAATTTTGGGGGAGAGTGGTGGCCGGTTTTCTCCACAAGGGAGACTTACTGTTAGATAATGAAAACCCTAACTTTCTCTCTCTAGGGTGGCGATTTTTCCCTAACTTTATGAAACCCTAAAAAATGATTAGGGTTTAAAATGAAATTCCTTGAAGAAAACGTCAAAAAAAACTGCCTAAACAAACCAATGATGTGTATATGTCGATTAAGAACAGGAATTAAACAATAGAAACACAACAATCGGATTTTAGAATGGATAGAATGGGCAGATTTGAGGGTGGCATTTTTTTCAAGGAGAGAGGAATTTTTAGGGTTTTTCAAGGATAGAATGTGTTTTGGTCACACATAAAGCTAATTCATCATTCCTAGATTTAATCGGATCACTCACCTCATAGTTAAAATTGTACATCCCATTATAATATTTCTTATGCAGATCTAAGAGTTGTATTTTCAGATTACATATGGTTGAGTCTTTGTCCTGAATCTGGGTTTTTAACTGGTTAAGTTCAAAAAATTCTCGAAATTCTGGGAATTCCGGTTTTATGCAAGGTTTTGTAGCAAGAAAACTTTCTTCCTTTTGTTGTATTGCAATTTCTAAGGAAAGAGTATTTGTTAGAAAGTTCATCAAAACCCCTTTTTCAACCATTTCAATTGTTTTAAAAATTCTAGACTCAGACTCAACCAGGGAACATTCATCCGAATCATGTTCAGGCTTAAAATCAGTTTGTTTAGGTAGACAAGCAGATGCATAATGTTGAACCGTTAAGGGTACCTCATCAGATGACAACAGTTCATCCAATGGTCTTACATGTGTATCCACATCAGGAGTTACCAAACTGCTGGTTACATCATTCTCAGTTGTATATGATATTCTGCATTCAGCAACACTCGTCCTTTCAACTGAAATATTACCCGAAGTTTCATCACTATCTCCTAATTGCACTTGACACTCATTCACGAAATCATCCCTTTGAGCAGCTTCCTCAATGTACTTTTTCACATTATCCATTAGTTGGATAAATGTATCGATGAACTCCTGAATTTCCATTCCAGTATGTTTTTTGAAAGAAATTCCAGTTGAGTGTTGATCGAAGTCTGCGAAATATTCCCCATTGATAAATGGCTGGAATTGGTTGTGGATTACCTGAAGTGCAGCATTGGAATCATCTTTTGGTGCCTTCCTTTTGGTAAGTTGACGCTTCAATAATTCTAAGTTTGTCAGCAAGGTTCTCGTCAATGTAGGTAAGTCCTGACGGAAAAGAGCACTGCATGTTCGATCGACAATTGTAGATAAGAGCTGTAAGAGATGAGAGTGGAGTAGTTGATATGGCTCAAGGCTGCATTCCATTTGCAAGGCATTTTGCAGCATAAGCTGGTGTAGTTTCTTGGGATTTGAATCAGAGTACGAGGTGTTTTGATCATCATTTATTGAATTCGTTAAGGAAAGGCTTTCTGAGTAGTACGTACTTTGTTTGCAGTCCACTGAGTCGTATAGTTTGAGGACATTGGAAATTAATGGATCAGTAGTATAATCCATGAGTGTCAGAATTTATGGGATTTTATTATTCTTTGATTAAACCAGGAAATTATTCTTTCACGGGATTTTACTAAACCAAAAGAACAACCGTAAAACGTAACACGAAGAAATGACAAGTCTCAATAGATAAGTCGCTAAATAGTCAACTCGCTTTGGTATCAACTCGCTAAACAGTCAACTCGCTTACAAGACAAGTCGCTTAAAACACAAGTCGCTTATAGAAACAACTCGCTTAAAACCCAAGTCGCATAAAGAGTCAACTCGCTAAATAGCCAAGTCGCATACAGAGATAACTCGCTTAACACCCAAGTCGCATAAACCAACTCGATTCCAATAACAAAGCAACTCGCTTCCTAGAAACTCAACTCCGTGGCTCAACTCGCTTAGTACAGTTTTCAAATATAACCACTTTATCAATAAAAAACAACCCAACCACGATGATTCAAGCCTTCCAATTCAAGACCTAAACACATATGATGATCCTAAACACAAAAGTACACTCAAATTCAAACTTTAACACTAGAAATTGACCAAATGATTCAAACTCTTCTAAACACTTATAACCCCAAAAACCTTATGACATCCACCAAAATAAAGAGCATGAAAGATGAGTGATCAAACCATGGATCTGATACCAATTGTAACTTATAGGATTTTACAAACACATCAAACCAATAACATATGGGCGTATACAATGTTTAGAGAGAGAAAGAGAGATGTTCTAGTGAGAGAAACACATAGAAGGTTAGATTCCAAATGAACATCCAACCCTCTACCTTGGGTGGTAGAGGGTATTTATAGTTACATACTACACGTCCCCCTTCGGACTGTGGATCAGGAATATAGTGGGTAAAGATCCGTCCTTCCTCCACGGTGTTACACTACGCTAAACTAAACTAATAACTAACTAATAAACTGATAAATAACGATATGTCTACGAGCTAACTTGTGTTAGTCTATAGTTGGGGTGACTGACACTTCACATGGAATTTCTAATTCCTAACACGTTGTTTGATTGTTTCTTTCCTTATTTACTCATTATATATTGCTTGCATATTTTTTATTCTTCACTAACATATCTTTGATCAATATCAATTGATCTTACAATAAGTTTCAAAAAAAAGATTTTAAACTATAAACTATTCAACCCCCCTTATAGTTTTTCACAATTGGTACCAGAGCCTCGTTGCTCAAGAATTTCTAAAATATATTGTATACTATAAACTTGAAACGATCTATGGATTCCGAAAACTTTAAAGAATGGCAATCTATGCAAAGACCACCACTCTTTGAAACCAATGGAATTTTCTATTAGAAAAACCGTTTTGAAACATATGTAAAGTCAGAAAATATAGATCTTTGGTTTGTTATCATTAAAGGTCATTTTAATCCTACAACAAAAGATATTTCAAGTGATGAACAAAAGAAATTAATAGCTAAAAATAATGAAGTTAAAATGATGTTGTTTAATGCTTTGCCTAGAAAAGAATATGAAAGAATTTTTATGTGTGAAACCGCAAAAGAGATTTGGGAATCTTTGATTATTACACATCAATGATAACAAAATTGATCTTCTTGTTCAACAATATGAACAATTTGTTATCCCTGAAGATGAAACCATTGATTTTGGATGTGCTCGCTTTAATACTATTATTACTTCTCTTATAGCACTTGATGAAACTTTTCATCAAGGTTGTAAAAATCGCTAGGCGCTAGTGAGGCGGTTGGGTAGGGCCTAGCGATTAATTGGTTATGCGAGGATTAATCAGGGATTAATCAGATTGGAATTTTTATGCATAAAAATGTAATTTTAGATATTATATTATTTTATATGTATGGGATAAGCGTATTGCATCAAAGTTTAAATATTTCAAGTGTTCAAATACAGTCATAATACATAATTCTTCAAAGTTCAAAGTCAAAATTAAATATTACTCAGTTTGTTGACCATTTGTAAGCGACCTTTGACTGATTTTGTCCGATTAATTGGTTTGTTGACCAATTTTTAAGCGTTTTTGTCCGATTAATCCGATTAGACCTATTTTGTCCGATTAATCGTTTTGTTGATCGATTTTTAAGCGATCTTTGACCAAACCGATTACATAGGCCGATTATGATAAATCAAGGCGCTTAGTGAGCCATCAGTGATTATGCGGGGATTAATTGGCTGCCTGGGCCGATTTTTACAACAGAGCTTTTTGTAGTAAGAACTTTGTCAGGAAATTTCTTAGAGCACTCCATCCGAAGTGGAGAGCAAAAGTAACAGCTAATGAGGAATCAAAAGATCTCTCAATAATGTCACTTGACGAGCTAATTGGAAATCTCAAAGTACACGAAATGGTGATGGAGAAAGATTCGGAGATCATCAAAGGAAAAAGAGAGAAAGTCAAGTCCGTTGCTCTAAAGGCAAAAACGGAATCTAGTGATGATGAAGAAACTTGCTCGGGTAGTGAAGATGAAGAGTATGCTATGGATGTTAGAGATTTCAAAAAGTTTTTTAGAAGAAGAGGAAAGTTCGTAAGGCAACCCCGAGATGAAAAGAAGCCATTCCGAAAAGACTGAGATGACAAAAATCGAAAAGGTGAAAGGAAGTGCTTTAGATGCGGTGATACAAGTCATCTAATAGGAGATTTCCCCAAGCCACCAAAAAGCAAAACTCAACGAGCTTTTGTAAGTGGTGCTTGGAGTGATAGTGAGGATGATGAAGAATTAAGCAAAGATGAGATCGCTCTAACGGCACATGAATCAAACGAGGTACATTGCGACTCATATTATTCTTCTATTGATGATGACACTTTGCAAAAACAATATAATCAATTGTGTGAGCCTAGCTGATAACGCTCAAATTGTGCATATTTTTAGTAGCGTTATCCGTGCTTTTATGTGTGTTATTTGGCTATAATCATATGCTTTTGTTGCTTAATCGTACGAAAGTGCGTTTGCTAGTTCATTTGTAGCCAAGTACAGGAAAGTGGAGAAAAAGACGGAAAAAGAAGTAAAATACGAAGATTTCTCCATATACGAAGAATTCCCGACCTAAGAAAGACTTGCGGAGTATATTCGAGAAGATAAAGTCATCAAGTTAGTGGTCCAAAGACTCAAGAATAAAGTTCAAGAAGGAAAACGAGAAAGAAATGAAGAAAAGAAGCTAAAACGAAGACATATTGGAAGACTCGTTGTTCCCGACACACCTTCACCATTTTGGCCATAACTTTGGCATACGGACTCCGTTTGACCCCCCGTTCGCGGCCACGGAAAGCTAAGAGAAAGATCTACAACTTTCGTGTTTATGACTTTTTATGATTTTTGCTCCAACCGATCGGTCGAGTCCCGTAACCGGATCCGGTTGGAGAATGGTCAGAAGACCAACCGATTCGGTTGGAGCCCAACCGGATCCGGTTGGAGGTCCTGTTTCAGCCATTTCTGCACTACTAAGATCCCAAACGTGTTCCAAATGATTCTAGTCCCTTCCTACATGGTTTCTAGTCCCTTCCAAGCTCCTTGGCCTCCAAGAAATGCATTGAATACCCTAAGCCTTGGTAGTAGTATAAATAGAACCCATTTGGCACCTTATTTCATCATCCCTTCTCCATCTTTCTCATCCCTTTCATCCACCACTCATCTCTAGGTGTGAAATTCGATCCTCCACCCTTAAGGACGAATTTCCACCTAAAACAACATCCCTCTCTCAACTTACCTTCACCAAAGGTGTGAAATTCAAGCCTCACCCTTAAGGACTAATTTCCACCTGTAGAGAACACAACCACTCTCAATATCTTCACCCCAAAGGTGTGAAACTCAAGCCTCCACCCTTAAGGACGAGTTTCCATCAACTATCCTATCCCAACTTGTGTGAAATTCAAGCCTCCACCCTTAAGGACGAATTTCCACCAATTACACCAACTTATCTTCCCAAAAGACCACAAACCTCGCCAAATTAGTGTAGTGTGCTCAAGGGTTGTCGGCGTTTGGACATCATTTTCCGCTTGGTAGAACTATTGTAGTTGATTGGAGGCTTGAAGGAGTGCTATAATCCTTCATCTTTGCCTATTGTAATTCATACTTTGGGTAAACCTTGTTACTTTTCTATTTAAAGATGTTTGTTATTGATATGATTATTGAGATTTTGTGTTTGATTGGAATAATGATGAATGTCTTGATACTTGCTTGTTCTTATAATGCTTTTCTTGTTGGTTTGATCCGTGACAATCATAACCATCAACTTGTTACTTGTTCTTATAATGCTTTTCTTGTTGGTTTGATCCGTGACAATCATAACCATCAACTTGTTACTTGTTCTTATAATGCTTTTCTTGTTGGTTTGATATGTGACAATCATAACCATCAACTTGTTACTTGCTTAAACAAACAAACAACACTTGTAGTGCAACCAAGTCTCTTGGGACGACCTTGATTTACCATATACTATACTACAACTTGACTAGGGTATACTTGCCCGAATGTGTTCCTAGTTAACCGGTAATTCTTGTTACAAATTTAAAACCCCGATGAAGCACATCAAGTTTTTGGCGCCGCTGCCGGGGATTTGGCTTTCGTTCTTAGGTGTTTGTTTGATTGTTGAATTGTTTGCTTGAATTGATTTCTTGTTTGCTCATGAAGTTTGCTTGAATGCTTGTCTTTCATTTTCTCAAAAACCTCTCATTTTCTCAAAATTGCTCAAATGATCTTGGCATCAAAATCAAGTTTTTGATGTTGGGATTCCATTTCATGTGTTCTAAAATGCTCATTTCAATGATTGCTTTCTAAGTTGCTCGAAAAATGTTTGCGGAAAAACCCACCAAAACCACCCAGATCACTCTAACCGAATCGGTTGGCACTCCAACCGGATCGATTGGAAGCTTCGATTAATAAAATCACTACAACCGATCGGTCACTACCCGTAACCGGATCCGGTTGTGAGTTAAAAAAAAAAAAAAAAAAAAAAAATTATTCCGTGTTTCTTGTTTCGTGTGTTTTTTTTTTTTTTTTGTGATCTCTTGCATGTTTGTGTTTCTTTTTGTTTGTGTTCTTATTGTCTATGTTAGTTTCGTATTAATCTTGAATAAGACTATCTTGTTTTAGATTATCTTGTTTGATTTGCTTTACGTGACTAATTATTTGTGTTTGCGTCTATGTGATTTTCATTTTCTGTGATTGTTCTTTTATTTGTTTTAAGTGTCGTATTTTGTTTTTGGTGTTCGTGATAATATATGTGTTTATGTGTTTTATTTAATTGTGTTCGTAACCTTTCGTGTTCTTATTTTACTTTATCAATAAAAGTTTTGAAATAAAACTTGTGTTTAAAAAAAATCTAAAAAAAAAAAAAAAAAAAAAAAAAAACTCCTCTAACCGATCGGTCGCATCCCGTAACCGGTTCGGTTGGAAGGTTGGTCACGATTTTGTTCATTCCAACCGATCGGTTACACCTCGTAACCGATTCGCCGACTATTCTCAAAAAAAAAAAAAAAAAAATCGCCATTTTTTTGTTTTGTGTTTGTGTTTAGGTAAAATAAGTTTAAATGTCTTTTGTTTTTGCAAGAGTATCATTTCTTTTATTTGGTTTTTCCATTTTAAGTTTTGTTAAATTGGTACATTGTAAATAAATAAGTACATGTGTTTTAAAAATAAAGTGTTTTGAACTTTGTGGGTATGTTCACTGGAAACCCTCACGAGACTATAACTCGTCCACTCGGGCCACCGAGGGGTTTAAAGGCTTGTTGCATACGCTAAATGCACCCGTGATGCCTACGAAAGTGAGTTTTAGAATTTTACGCGTTTTTGTAGTTTAGTTTATTTTTGCAGATTTAATAAGCTCTTGGAGGAAGGATTGGTTGGATCGTGAACCTTACACTCTTGATTGGACATGTTTGGTTGAAAGAGAAATCGATTGATCTCATACGCTTATGCTAGCGTTTGCTTAGCATCTTATCATTTGGAGTTCGATCATGATTTCTTTGGCCCTGGAGGTTTCGTTTCTCTTGGATTTATTATTTAATTTTCCCTATCTTTACATGCTTTGAAGTTTTTGCAATTGCTTTATTTTGTTTCTTTGTTATTTTTCCTTTGTTTGTTTGGTAGATTATTTTAATAAATTGACTTTTTTAAGTCCCTCGAAAGTAAGGCTCACCCATTGTAAACAAACTGTGTGAGAGGTTTAAGGCGGGTCTCCCGATTCCCTAAAGAAGTTGGGTTTTAATATGCTTCATACGACCGCTTCTCCGCTTCTTTATGCGTTTCAATGGAGCTACCGAGAACTCGTGGGACAAGAATAAGTCATGTTTGGTTTTTTAAAGAATATAAAAAAAAAAAAAAAAAAAAAAAAAAGTCGAACTAGATTTAAATTATTTTTCTTTTGTGTGCTTAACTTAAGTGTGGGGAAAATATTATTGTGAAAAGCGAACTCGTTTCAATTTCCAAATTTTGGGCCTATTTTAAATTTTGTGAGCTTGTTTGCCCTTATGATCTAGTTATTTTCACGCGTATAGGTTAATATATTAGAATAATTGGATCAACCCACTGGTGAAATCGGTAAATTTTGAAAAACTTGAGATGTGTCCCGATTAATATTGCAATCCATTCTGGGATCGATGACATTTGCTAGCACAGTTTATATCCCTTTCCACTAAATTGTGAGGATTTTAGCCTAATTCTTAATAGCATACATCTTTTATGCTTGGATCTTTTCACGAGTGTCTGGGTGATTTTATTTATTCTAGAACTTGTGCTTGTAAATCATTACCGCATGAGAAGATCACATTCGTGTGATATAAGTGTATTCGTGTGATAAAGAGGCAACCTTAGGAATAAAACCAAATGGCCTTCCGCTTACATCTAATGATATATTAGCTAACCACATCGGTTAGTTAACCACCCTTATATGGACCCATTTGTTAGCGCCATCTTTAGCGCTAGATACCCTTAGTTACACCCTCCGAGCCATCCCTTTCTTTTTGTTACATCCAAAAATACAAAATATTTTACACTTTAAACCTTAGCCTACCCTTGTCAATGTCTAAATGGTTGGTTGCTAGTTGCTTGGTATGATTGGATTGTTTTTGATGATTATGAGTTAGCCGCACTTTGCCATTTGTGTGCCATTCCGACGAAGATGAAGGTGCGCAACTTCATATTTGTATTTTGTGGTGTATGCTTATACGAAGTGTGGGGAGATGTGATGTATGTGAAAAAAAAAAAAAAAAAAAAAAAAAAAGTCATCGGAAAAAAAAAAAATGAAAGAAGAAAAATATATGTGATGACAATGTGCTATATTATTATGAAGATGAAGGAAGATGAAGTATGTTTGAGTTATCGATTAGCCAATGTGCTAAGACGTGATATATATATTTGGTGATCGATATGTGAAGAGGAGAAAGATTGTAACTATAATCATTTTCAGGTTTGTGGAATGTTTGGTAGCTAGCAACATGGGTATTAGACTTGACTTTAATTTTCTTTTAAAACCAATTCCATATAATTATCCCATGCCTTATCCATACCCTTTATTCACCCTAAGCCTATCGTTATAACCCGAATAAAAGCCCTCTTTAGATGTTTACACTTGGTGCTTACGCCACGTCGGTGGAGTTTTGTTTCTTGTACAAGCCTATGGTAATATTTAGATCATGACTGAGCAATATGAGTGTACTATTCCTTAATACTATCCATCACTAAATAAATTGAGTGTTGAGTGAATTATACATCCGTTCTTTTTCGTGAGGTGCTTAGCCATGTTATCAAGCGAGAGAATCCATGGGGTATTGTCAAACATCTCGATTTTTCACCTCTTAAAGCTTAAAACGATGAATCTTATCTTATACTTGTACTTGGTAGATTTGCATCACATTTTTCTAATCATATTTCATGCACCATGTGGGATTTATTTTTCTTATTTTCTAGATTTGCTTGAGGGCAAGCAAAACCTTAAGTGTGGGGGAGTTTGCGCTCATTTTTCGCTTATTTTTTATGTTTGTTATAAAAAAAAAAAAAAAAAAAGTAAAAATATAAAAACCCAAAAATATTTTTATATTTTCTTTTCGCTTTGTCATTTCGGTTTGTAGTTTATTTTTCTTTTCTTAGATTTGCTTGAGGGCAAGCAAAGTTTAAGTGTGGGGAATTTGATAACGCTCAAATTGTGCATATTTTTAGTAGCGTTATCCGTGCTTTTATGTGTGTTATTTGGCTATAATCATATGCTTTTGTTGCTTAATCGCATGCGAAAGTCGTTTGCTAGTTCATTTGTAGCCAAGTACAGGAAAGTGGAGAAAAAGACGGAAAAGAAGTAAAATACGAAGATTTCTCCATATCTGAAGAATTCCCGACCAAAGAAAGACTTATGGAGTATATTCGAGAAGATAAAGTCATCAAGTTAGTGGTCCAAAGACTCAAGAATAAAGTTCAAGAAGGAAAACGAGAAAGAAATGAAGAAAAGAAGCTAAACGAAGACATATTGGAAGACTCGTTGTTCCCGACACACCTTCACCATTTTGGCCATAACTTTGGCATACGGACTCGTTTGACCCCCGTTCATGGCCACGGAAAGCTAAGAGAAAGATCTACAACTTTCGTGTTTATGACTTTTATGATTTTTGCTCCAACCGATCGGTCGAGTCCGTAACCGGATCCGGTTGGAGAATGGTCAAGACCAACCGATTCGGTTGGAGCCCAACCGGATCCGGTTGAGGTCTGTTCAGCCATTTCGCACTACTAAGATCCCAAACGTGTTCCAAATGATTCTAGTCCCTTCCTACATGGTTTCTAGTCCTTCCAAGCTCCTTGGCCTCCAAGAAATGCATTGAATACCCTAAGCCTTGGTAGTAGTATAAATAGAACCCATTTGGCACCTTATTTCATCATCCCTTCTCCATCTTTCTCATCCCTTTCATCCACCACTCATCTCTAGGTGTGAAATTCGATCCTCCACCCTTAAGGACGAATTTCCACCTAAAACAACATCCCTCTCTCAACTTACCTTCACCAAAGGTGTGAAATTCAAGCCTCCACCCTTAAGGACGAATTTCCACCTAGAGAGAACACAACCACTCTCAATATCTTCACCCCAAAGGTGTGAAACTCAAGCCTCCACCCTTAAGGACGAGTTTCCATCAACTATCCTATCCCAACTTGTGTGAAATTCAAGCCTCCACCCTTAAGGACGAATTTCCACCAATTACACCAACTTATCTTCCCAAAGACCACAAACCTCCGCCAAATTCGTGTAGTGTGCTCAAGGGTTGTCGAAGGCGTTTGGACATCATTTTCGGCTTGGTAGAACTATTGTAGTTGATTGGAGGCTTGAAGGAGTGCTATAATCCTTCATCTTTGCCTATTGTAATTCATACTTTGGGTAAACCTTGTTACTTTTCTATTTAAAGATGTTTGTTATTGATATGATTATTGAGATTTTGTGTTTGATTGGAATAATGATGAATGTCTTGATACTTGCTTGTTCTTATAATGCTTTTCTTGTTGGTTTGATCCGTGACAATCATAACCATCAACTTGTTACTTGTTCTTATAATGCTTTTCTTGTTGGTTTGATCCGTGACAATCATAACCATCAACTTGTTACTTGTTCTTATAATGCTTTTCTTGTTGGTTTGATATGTGACAATCATAACCATCAACTTGTTACTTGCTTAAACAAACAAACAACACTTGTAGTGCAACCAAGTCTCTTGGGACGACCTTGATTTACCATATACTATACTACAACTTGACTAGGGTATACTTGCCCGAATGTGTTCCTAGTTAACCGGTAATTCTTGTTACAAATTTAAAACCCCGATGAAGCACATCACTAGCTTAAAAATCATAACTTAAAACAAGTTCTTAAAGACTAAAAAGGAATTTTTAGAAAACGAAATTTATGAGTTAAAAGAAAAGGCAAAACGATTAGAAAAGGGCAAAGAAAATGACGATGGTTGCAAATCATGTCAAGAGCATAGTCTTGAAATAGAAAAGCTAAAACTCACACAAGAAGTTCTCATTGAACATAACTCTAAATTTAAAAGATTTAACAAAAACATTTCTTGTGCCGATGAAATAGTAAGAATTCAAAAAGTACCATGAAACACAAGTGGATTAGGTTTTAATGAAGTACTAATTCCAAATAGTCAAACCAAAACTGCCAAAAAAGACAAACAAATTATCACATCTGCTGCAGTAGATCATGGACCAGACGGACCCAAAAATTTGGTTCCGTCCGTTGACAGAATTGGGTCCGTGCTGTCTGCAGTAGGACAACATGCTTGCAAAATGAACCGTAGTGAATTTGTCAAGGTAACAAAGTGTTGGAATCACTCCTAAATTAGATTACAGGTGTTAGTGATTAATATGTAATAGTTAGCTTAATCAGGCCTTTATGTTTGTTATTAAGCTAAGGCTTGTGTAAAAGGCCCATGAGCCTTGGTCCAAGCCCATAAGAAGGGAAGGATGCTAGTAGTGTTGCCCTAGCTCCTTTCCCTATAAATAATCCTTGTAAACCCTCACTTGAGGGTTGCTTGTTTAATTCACACTTTACACTTTACGCATAACTCTTCTTTATTTCATATCGTGTGTGTGTGTTTGTTCATCCGATCACTTCTTATCTATTTCTTCTATTGATGCTTGTGTTATGAATATGGGAACCTTTTTCCCATATTTCACACGATGGGAGTGCCGGGTAAGGGTTGTACTCTTTTTCCCTTCTCCAAGGTTTTTCCCTTTGGGTTTTTCTTGGAAAGGGTTTTTAAGGAGGCAAACTTCCTGGGTCAACTTGCTCCCTTCGTGGAGTGGCTGGATGCGGGATGCTCGCTTGCTACAAGTCATTTTACTTGTTTATGCCTAGTTTGTTGATGTAATATAGCTAGGTTTTTTGTGTTTATGGCATGTCATAAACACTAGGTTTATCAAGCTATTCGCTTGAGGTTAATGTGGTATTTCAGCCACATTCCATTTGTACTTAACAGTATTTTTTGGTTATATATTTACCGGGGTAAATCCCTTTACCCAAAAAAAATGAATATGGGAACCTAACAATGGTATCAATCGCCAAATAGTTGGGTGAAAAACTTTTGTTTTTAAAGTTATTTGGTTTTACGCGTAACACGGGTTACAAACTTTTCACGCTTAAAAATTTTGATTTTTACATTTTTCAATCCAAGATTCTTGTACTTTCAAAGTTTTTAGGTGTTAAAATTTCAGTTTTAAGCAAAAAGTTTGAAACTTTACGTGTAATTCTTTGTTTTAAGCTTGGTTTCATACATGGGTTTATTTCACGCATAAGGTGTTTAGAAGTTTTGGATCATCAAGTTTCACACTTTTGTGTTATTTTGGTGATATTGAAGTCGCTTTTATCACGTAAACGGTTTAGAATCACTTTGGGCTAAGAACCGTTTTGGTTACATTTACACGAAGAAAACCCTAATCTTACGCGTAAGTCATCCGTGGTTTGATCTTCGCCAGTGGTTTACTCGGTGTTTTCTTGCTTCGATAAGCCTAAAACACTTCGACTTTGGATATCATTTACACCGTGATAGTGTAAAAGATTTTTGGGCAAAACCCTAATTTTACGATAAGCTCAAACTTATGCGTAGAACTCTTTACGCCTAAGATTTTTCTTACGCCTAAGCATTGTCTTACGCATAAGCTAATCCTACGCATAAGTTTTCTACGCCTAACTTTCAGTTTACGCATAATCTTAGTGTTTCTAAATTCTTACGCATAAGCTAATCCTAAGCGTAAATATCACTTTTACGCGTAAGTTTGGTGTTTTTACGCTTAAGTGTTACTTTGCCTAAATTTGGTTTCTACGCCTAAGGATACTTCATCAACAACGTTTCATTCGACTACAAAGATCCATTCTACAACACAAGTTTTCAACATGTCTCAACCACTATACTCTAACTACTTTCCTTACACGTATAATCAACAACAACAACAACAACTAAGTCCACAACATCAACAATTCAATCAACAACAACAAATTTATCAAAAACAATTTAACCAACAACATGATCCACAACAAGGAGCAATTCCACATCAAATGGTTCAACCACCACCTAGTCTTCAAGTACAACCTTACACAAACATTTACAATCAACATCCATCCAGGAATACTATGAAGGAACTGTCTTGGTTTGCAAAGATGTGTGAAGCTTTAAGTAGCCAACAATCCATTCATGAGGCAGGATCACTTGATAGACCTCCAATGCTCACTCCCGGAAACTATGATCAATGGGTGATTAGGTTCTTTAGGTTTTGTAATCTAAAGAAGCCACATGGAAAGTTATTAAAGAAGGTCATCTTGGAAGGACCATTTCAGATGCCTCTTGTCGTTACACCCGGAGATCCAAATGTTATTCCACCAAGAGATGATCTCATAAACATTGCAACTGTCGCTGACCTTTCTAGTGATGAACTTCTACATTTCGAAGCTGATGAACTAGCAATGCAATACATCCTTTTAGGATTACCCAATCCAATCCTTCGAAGTGTTGATGCTCAAAAGACTGCTAAGAAAATGTGGGAACATATTCATCTTCTTATTGAAGGCACTGAACTTAATCAAGAAGACATGGAATCCAAAATTTACTTGGCTTATGAACACTTCATGGTTGAACCTGGAGAGACATTAGAGTCATATCATCTTCGATTCTCAGACATCATCAATGACTTGGACAAACACAACATCATCATGCCAATAATTGCTGTTAACACTAAGTTCCTAAGTAGTCTTGGTCCTGAGTGGGAAAAATATGTCATTTTCATCCGTCAAGCGAAGAATATTCATCATGCTACTTACGGATTGTTGTACGACTATTTGAAGCCCTACCAAAAAGAAGTTGACAAAGAAAGGACTATCCGTGGACTCCCGGCCCCACCGTCACTTTCGGACAATCAACAACTTGCTTTGTGGGCTCAAACTAGTTATCCTCCTCAACCCGCTCCTCAACCAACTTCAACAATTACACCATATGATCCGTCACAACAACAATCTCAACAAACTCAATTGGTTCCATACAAAAACAACAATGATCAAGCACTTTACAGTGAAGCTAATGAGGACTCTGATGCTTTCGATGCATTGCAACAACGATTTGTTATGATTGCTAAAGCCTTCGGCCGGTATACAAACAAATCCAACAATCGCATTCGCTCCTCATCAAACACAAGGAATCAGGCTGTTGTGAACAATGGATGTGTTGAAGTTCAGAATTATGGTTATGGTCGTCAGATGGGAGGAGGTCAAGGGTTTAATGCTATGGGAAGGAATAACATGGGTGCTCCACAACAATAGAGAGCTCAAGTGGTTGAACAGGGGAATGCTCAAAATGGGATGACTGGTCTTCAGTGCTACAACTGTAATGAGAAGGGTCACCTGGCTAATGCATGCCCAAAGCCGAGGACTAGAGGTAGTGCTTATCACAAGGAGGCTTTACTTTGGCTCTTAAGGATGAAGTGGTGGAACCCTCACAACCAAAGAACGAGCTTTATGGCGATGCGCACTCGGATGATGATATGGAGGACTTTGGCTAATGCAAAGAAGTGATGGTGATGGCTCAAATGCAAGCTCTCCACATGAGTGACACAGCCCAGTAGATGACATCGATGGCTTGTCTCGTGTACCGAACAAACCATATTCATCACTGGTCTTATATCTCAGCCAACATCTGAATCCAACGAGGCTTAGAATGTTCAACATGAGTCGTCCACATCTCATTCTGACGACTCTCAAATAGACCCCGTAGTTACATTTGATGATCAAGATGACCTTATGGTTACCTTTGATACTCAAATTGACTCCGTGGTTATACTTGAGTATCTGAATAGTGATCATGTTGTGACTTACGTTGAACACGCTGAACCTTTGCCCAATCCAGATGTTGATCTCTTACTTAAAGACCAACAATCCCAAATGGAAGAATGTTGTGCATTAAATCAGCAATTGCACAGTAAAAATGTACTGTTAACCAGGGATATTGAATGCTTAAAACGGCAACTTAATTTTTTCAAAACTCAAGAAAAACGTGAAAAAGGTTTTGAAGTCGCTTTTGCTAAATCACACCAAAACGAAAAATCTTTAGAACGACATATTCGTGATGTAGCCGCATCGAAGAACGCTTTGTTGTCTCAAATAGAAGAACTGAAACATGAACATACAAAACAACTTAACGCTCTTACTTTGGAAACTCAAAAAGCCAAGGCTGAGTTGTTAACTTGTCAAAAACAGTTCTCTGCATACAAAAAGCATTCAACAAAACAAATAGATGACCATCTTGAATTGTCAGCTTACAAAAAAACTCAAAGAGTTTCGAAATGTTGTTTACAAATATGGTGAGTCAATCACAACTATTCAAAAGTTTACTTTAAAACCCAATCCAAATGGATATGGACCGAATCTTGCGACATAAACCAAAGCTTTCAACCAAAGCATTCAAACCAAATCCAAAAGTTTCGGTCAAGAGTAATACAAAATTGATGATTCTGTTATGAGTGTTGTTGAATATCATCGTCAAGAGGAATTAGATGCAGAAGACGAGAGTCGATCAAAATTAGAAAATGTTGTTTATAACAAACCATTTAACTATTCAAAAGCCGTCACTTTCGTCACACAAAAGGATTCTTCTAACACACCTAGGATTATCACACCAACGTCTGAGTCTTCTAGTGTTGCTCCCCAACCAAACTATGCAAAAATTTATGGTCCTTTACCTTCACTCAGTGAAGTAAATTCTAAACCCGAAAATCGTCAAATTCTTAGATATTTTGACATTTTCACTTCTGACATCAAACTTTTAGAACGTGAGATTGAATTTCATTCTGAAATAAAAGTTGAACATTTTCAATCGCCTCAGGCGCGAGAACAAAGAGATATTTTTAGAAAAAGAATTTTACCCCATGTTAAAAATTTTAAAAATTGTGAATTGTATTGGGAAAGGGAATTTCATAAGGAACTTGGATTGATGAAAATCGTTTTCGAGAAAACAGAAACGTCTATTTCAAATACAAAACGTAAAAAGAAAATGTTACGAAAAGATGTTGATCGACTCTTGGAAGATGTCATCTGTGCTGATATCTATAATGTTGTGTTATTATATGCTTTTGCAAATGCATATGATTATATCTCTACCGATTCTGTTGATTCTGTTGCAATTGTTGAGAATACTGATAATGTGCTTCAGATCGAGTCTTTAAAAGTTGAAAATGAACGATTGTTAAACGAACTTTCAAATGCAAAACGTCGTCTTCAATGGTGTCAAAAAGATTGTCAAAATCGTGAACTTGCTCTGCAAAACAAAATCACCCGCTATGCTCAAAATCTTTTGATCCTAAAATTGAGCAACCGGATGATCAAAACGCGTCTTTCAAATGTCAAATCTCAAAATATGAACAAGAACTTGCAAAAGTTAAAAAGGAATATGGTGTCATATTTGATTTACTAAAACAGACTCGTGATGAAGCATCAAACGAACTTGATCAATATCTTGCACACACTAAAGAAGTCATGAATTTTTCTGGAAATCTTCGTTCTGAAAATCAAGATTTGTTGCACACTATCATTGAGTTAAAAGAAAAGTTAGGAAAGTATGAACAAGTTTAGCTTAGCAACATTAAGAAACTTGCACGTGTAACTCTTCGAAAAAGTGACACTCGAATGCCTACCGACAAACCACAAGATACTAATGTGCTTCCTTCTACTGAAACAGAATAGTTGCCTCTTTTCCCAACGTCGCACTTCACGACCTAGGAGCAATACAAGGAAGAATAGGAAGTTGCACCTAAGAAAAGAACAATAAAGAATGTCAAGTAGAAGAACACCCTAGGACTTTGAATAAGATTCAAGTTGCACCCACTTTAGATATTGCGTCGACAAATGTAATGGAAAAAGTGTTGTAACGAATGATGAACCTTAAGTACTTTTGATATTCAAATCAAGCTTCTTGTGTTATATGTCAAAAAGTATGCTTCGATTGTCATGATAAATGTGTTGCTAAAGCTATCTTGTCTCGCTTACGGAATCCTAAGAAACGGAATACCTCTAGGCCCACAAATAAGTCTCGTGCTTGGTAATCCGCCTCTTTAGATTCTAAGAAACGCATTGATGTCCCCTGTAGTTCAAAGATCACCTCCAAGGAATGTCGCATCACCTAGTGCATTCACTAAGACTAAAGCAAAGACTAGTTGGAGATGGCGAAATGGATACATAATACACTAGGATTTAAATGGATGCCTAAAATAACCGATGTGTGTATTTTGACTATAATCGCTTGAACCTCTAACTCTTGGGTTTCACATCTACTTCTATTCCATCCGTGTCGTCGTGTGTAATGCGGTGATACTGATCATCCTTTGATTGTTGATAGCGGATGTTCCCGACACATGACATGCAATCTCAAATCGTTATCAAACTTTATTGCAAAGTTCATTGGCACCGCCGATTCGGGAATGATCACTGCAACTATCATGGGCTACGGAGATTACATCAATGGAAACATCGAAATTAGCGTGGTTTATTATGTGGAAGGCCTCGGTCACAATCTCTTCTCAAGAGGTCAATTCGTGATGGAGATTTGGAAGTTGCTTTCGGGAGAAAACTTGTTTCATTCGTGATCTACAAGGAAACGATCTTATGTCTGGCACTCGCAATTCAAGTCTCTACACTATCTCCATGCAAGACATGATTGCTTCATTTCCCATCTATCTACTTTCAAAGGCAACATCAACAAAATATTGGCTATGGCACCGTCGTCTCTCACATTTAAACTTTCGAACCATAACCAACCTTGCTCGATACAAACTTGTTAAAGGTCTCCCAAGATTCCGATATTCTAAAGATCACCTATGCTCAGCGTGTGAACAATGGAAAAGCACTCGTGCTCACTTTCCTTCAAATATGGAAAACAGCTCTCAGCATGTGCTTCATCTTCTTCACATGGATTTGTGTGGCCCGATGCACGTGCAAACGATTAATGGCAAACGCTACATCTTGGTAATTGTCGATGACTACTCAAGATGGACTTGGGTCTACTTTCTTCGAAGTAAAGATCAAGCTCCACAGATGATCATCACCTTTCTCACGAAAATTTAAGTTCACTCCCGAACACATTCGCACAAATAAGAATGTATAAAGGAACCGAATTTGTGAATCAAACTCTTCGGCATTTTATGAGAAAGTGGGAATTGAGCATCAAACATCTATTTCACGTACACCGTAACAAAATGGAGTTGTTGAAAGACGAAACCGCACTTTAGTGGAAGTCGCAAGAACGATGTTAATTAATGCTAAACTTCAGATTACTTATGGGTCAAGCCGTGTCAATCGCATGCTATACTCGTAATCGCTCAATGATTACCAAGCGCCACAACAAAACACCTTATGAGCTTATCCACAACCATAAACCGAACCTCAAACACTTTCATGTATTTGGATCCCTTTGCTATCCGAATAATGATCGTGATGACTTTGGTAAGCTCAAAGCCAAAGTCGACATTGAGTCTTTATAGGATATTGTGAAAATTCTAAGGGTTTTCGGATCCGGAATCGTCAGACAAAGCAAAGGTTATGGAAACGATTCATGCAAATTTCGATGAGCTTACAGAAATGGCTTCTGAGCATAACATGTTTTTTTTTTGGTAAAAGGGACTAACCCCGGTAAAATATATTCCAAAAAAACCGATAAGAACAATGGAATGTAGCTGAAATGCTACATTAACCTCAAGCTAAAAACGCTTGAACAGCCACTACATCATATGACATGCCATATGATTATCTATTACAAAATAGCCAATAACACCAATAGGGAAAAACCACCTAAAGGTGCATAAACAAACATGACAAAAACAAAACATAAATAAGAACGCTTGAGGCTGCCTCCACGATCATCAAAAGAGATCCCTTTTTCAATCCTCACTATCACTCATTAAGCACCTCAAGATCTTGCTTAGTATGTCTGCCTTTCACAATCATCCTTATCATCTAGAGCACTAAAGGAATTCTCCAAAGGAACTTTAGATTTTGCACTTGTAAAAGTAGACTGAGCACCTACATTACTAGTACTTGTAACATTTGAACCATAATGCTTAGAAGAAACACCTCCATCAACCCGACGATAATGTAGTTGAAGAGGAGGTTTGTTTAAAACCACCCCATCCACCTATTTTATATGCTTCTTCTTATTGTTCCTCTTTTTTTTAACCACTTGAAACCCGTCATTTGCCACATCACTAGGTTGCGTGTGTTGATCAGCCCCAACAATATCCGGAACCACACCAGTAGTAATCACTTCTTTAGGAAGCTTAGGACACTTTGCATTAACATGATCAAATAATAAACATGTAGAACACCTAGGAGGTCTCCATTCAGATTCGGTCGCAATCTGAGCCAACGAGTGACCTTTATCCTTCCCCATCGGAATAGCAATAACCATGGAATCCATAAGCTCCTTATCAGCCGATACTTCAATAAGAGCCCTCGCATAAGAACTCCTTCCCCAGGAACTCGCACACATATTAGATGTATACGAATCTAACATAATAGGTTTACCAATTTGAGTAGTAATAAGACTAAGGCCAACCTCCGTGTAAGCAACAATAGGAACATGGTGTAGTTTAATCCACACCGGGGCTGTTTTGACCTCATCCTTCTTCAAATCCACATTTGGAGACCACATATTCAGAATCAACGGAACACGACGAATCATCCAAGGACCTGTTTCAAGCACCCTTTCCATTCCAGCCTTCATATCAAATTGGAATAGAAAGAAATCACCATGAAGTTGCATTCTTTTTAGACCAAATTTAGCCCATGTGTTAGTCACATAATTCTCTACCAATTTGAATGACAATCGTTTACCAATAAAATAGCCGAACAAAGTATTTGAAAACCTTGCATTCACCTCATCAACAGCAGCAAGAGGTAAAGTAACTGCTGCCCCTTCTACTACCTCATCGTTTCTGAGCTCCGAAAGAGTAACAACTTGACGAACAGGTTGTGCGCCCATTACCGAAGCAAACGACATATGCTCACTCCTGACAGCCACATCATCACTAGCAACATCATTACTAAGCGAATCGGCCTCGTAGTAGTAAACACATCTGGTTTATCAATGTGATCCTCACATGATACATGCGTTCCTGGAGAAGGATTAGGGGTCTGATTTACAGGTTTCGAATCAAAACAAACCGCCCTAGAAGGTAATCTATTTGAACGAATCATGTGCCCCTCAACATTCTTGATCTTCTTCGCCAATGAAGACAGCAAGGGGAAGTCATCCTCCTTTTCATCATCATTAAACACCTCCCCAACAGAACAAGTTATCTCAGCATTAGCATCCTTACCCTCTTTACCATTATTAGTAAATCTAACCGATTTACTCATAATTGAAGCAGTACTCTAACACAAAAACCCAAAGTCCCTACACTCCCACGAACCAGCAAAAGACCGAGAAAAAAAACACAAAGATGTTCCAAAAAAGATGATAACCCACGATATATATATTAACCATGAACAAAATCAGCACCAACAATGAAATTGGCCCACAATAATGCACTACTAATATGAAATAATTGAAAGGAATCAACCGACTTTTATAAAAGCACAACTAAATATACTTTTAAAAGAAAATCGTTGTGGGTACCAGCAATAAATCAAAGAACGAATCTATCAAGCCATAATTAAAACCAATCTAAAGTAAGAAACATTCTATCAATCAAAAGATTAAACAGGAGAGCATAACATGTTGGAATCACTCCTAAACTATAATTCAAGTGTTAGTCATTATTATGTAATAAGTAGCTTATTATGGCCTTTATGTTTGTTATTAGCCTTAAGCTTATGTAGAAGGCCCATGAGCTTAGGCCCAAGCCCATTAAGGAAAAGATGGAAACTAGGAGTGTTGCCCTAGCTTTCCTCCTATAAATACCTTATGTAAACCTTCATTTGAAGGTTGGTTGTTCAAGTTTTTCTCTTTCACTCATGCCTTACGCATAACCGTCTTTAATATCGTGTGTGTGTGTGTTAGATCTTGTTCAATCGCCTTATCTCTTTCTATATTACTTGTGTTTGTAAAACTAGTGACCTAACAAATGGTATCAATCGCCTACTAGTTGGGTGAACGTATTGTTTGAAGTGAGTTTTGGTCTCACGATAACGCACGGTCCATTTCTTTGGTTAGCTTAAAACGCATTTTTGGTCAAAAAGTTTGGAACTTTATCGTGGATCATTGTTTTGAACTCGCTTTTTATTCGTGGGTGTAGTTCTACGCGAATCGTTTTAGAAGGTTTGGTTCATCAAATTTCACATTCTTGTGTTATTTGGTGATCTTGAAGCTATTTCATCACACAAAACCGGTTTAGAAACATCTTTGAGCATAATCAAATTTACGAGTAAACCTACGCGTAGTGAAACCCTAAAACTACGCGTAAGTATTTCCTTGGTTTGATCTTCGTTGCGTGGTTTACTCCGTGTTTTCTTGCTTGGATAAGCACGAAAATACGCCGACTTTGGATATCTTTTGCACCGTGAAGTGTAAAGATCACTTGGGATAAAACCCTAAAATTACGATAAGATAAGCTTACGCAGAAATCCCACGCATAAGATTTTCTCACGCCTAAGCATAGTCTTACGATAAGATAATCCTACGCCTAACTTTCTACGCCTAACTTTTGTCTACACATAACTTTAGCGTCTTTTCCCTACTTACGCGTAAGCTAAAACTACGCGTAACTCCTTATTTTTACGCGTAACTTTGGTGTTTTTACGCATAAGTGCTACTTGGCTATTGTGATTTCTACGCCTAAGGATACTTCTTCATCAAAGGTTCATTCGACTACAAAGATCCACTTTTACCAACACAAGTTTTCAACATGTCTCAACCACCATACTCTAACTATTTCCCTTACACTTATCCTCAACGACAACAACAACTAAGTCCACAACATCAACAATGGAATCAACAACAAGCAATTTATCAACAACAATTTAATCAACAACATACTCCACAACTTGGTGCAATTCCCCCACCACAAATGGTTCAACCACCGCCAAGTCTTCAAGTTCAACCCTACACAAATGACTTCAATCAACATCCATCAAGGAACACTATGAAGGAACCCACTTGGTTTAAAAAGATGTGTGAAGCTTTAAGCAGCCAACAATCAATTCATGAGGTCGGATCACTGATAGACCTCCAATGCTCACTCCAGAAACTACGATCAATTGGTGATAAGGTTCTTTAGGTTTTGTGATCCAAGAAGCCACATGGAAAGTTCTTAAAGAAGGTTATCTTGAAGGTCCATTTGAGATGCCCACCGTCATTGTACCCGGAGATCCAAATGCCATTCCACCAAGAGACGAACAAACGAACATTGCTATCATTATGCACTTGAATCCTCAAGAACTTCTACACTATGAAGCGGATGAACTTGCAATGGAATATATCCTCTTAGGATTACCAAACCCAATTCTTCGTAGTGTTGATGCTCAAAAGACCGCATGTAAAATGTGGGATCATATTCGTCTTCTTATGGAAGGATCGGTACTCAATGAGGAGGATTTGGAATCCAAAATTTACTTGTCTTATGAACACTTCATGATTGAACCCGAGAGACACTAGAGTCTTATCATCATCGTTTTTAGACATCATCAATGATTTGGATAAACACAACATCATCATGCCAAGAATTGCAGTGAATACTAAGTTCCCGAGTAGTCTTGGTCCCGAATGGGAGAAGTATGTCATTTTCTCCGCTGCGAAGAATATGCATCATTCTACATATGGATTGTTGTACGATTACTTGAAGCCTCATGAAAAGGAAGTTGATCGGGAAAGGATTCTCCGTGCTCAAATTGCCCCACCTACACATCCGGAAAATCAACAACTTGCCTTATATGCTCAACAAAGTTATCCTCCTCAACAAGCAACTCAACCAATCGCCTCGGTCACACCAAACGATCAATCATAGCAACCTCAACAAAATCAATTGGTTCCTTACAACAACAACAATGATCAAGCACTTCATAATCAAACTAGTGAGGAATCCAATCCGCTCAAGAATCGCAATGTGGATTTGTTATGATTGCTAATGCTTTTAGCCGTTATACCAACAAATCCAACAATCGATTCGCTCATCATCCAATACACGAAATCAGTGTTGTGAACAATGGACGAGTTGAAGTTCGTAATCGTGGTTATGGTCGTCAAATGGGAGGTGGTCAAGGGTTTAATGCTATGGGTAGGAATAACAACAGAGCTCAAGTGGTGGAACAGGAAATGCTCGAATGGGTTGAATGGTCTTCGATGCTACAACCGCAATGAGAAGGGACACTGGCTAATGCATGCCCAAAGCCGAGGACTAGGGGCGGTGCTTATTTCAAAGAGGCTCTTCTTTGGCTCTTAAGGATGAAGTCGGTGGATCTCTCACAAACAAAGAACATAGCTTTATGGCGATGCGCACTCGATGATGATATGGAGGACTTGCAGCCAATGCAATTGTTATGTTGATGGCTAATATGCATGAGTTACACATGAGTGACACATGCCCAATGTATGACATCGATGGCTTGTCTCGGTGCACCGAACAAACCATCATCATATCTCGAACTAATATCTCCGCCAATATCTCGAATCAAGACGCTCGGATCGCTCAAAATGCGCCATCTACATCTCATTCGACGATTTTCAAATAAACCTCGTAGTTACATTTGACGATCAAGATGACCTTATGGTTTCCTTGATAATCAAATTGACTCCGTGGTGGTACTTGAGGATCTAAATAATGATCATGTTGTGACTCACGCTGAACAAGCCGAATCATTGCCTCATCCGATTTTGCTCGTTTAATTCAAGACCATCAAATCAAAATGGAGGAATGTTATGCATTAAATAAGGAATTAAAAGCAAAATGCATGTTAACCAAGGATTTTGAATGCTTACAAATGCAACTCAACTTTTTCAAAACTCAAGAAAACCGTGAAAAAGGTTTTGAAGCCGCTTTGCTAAATCTCATCAAAACGAAAAATATTTAGAGACAGATCGTGATCTAGCCGTCAAGAATGCTTTGTTGTCTCGAAATAGAACAACTCAAACATGAACATAAAAGCAAATTAACGCCTCACCTTGGAAAATCAAAAGCTAAGGTCGAGTTGTTAACTTGTCAAAACAGTTCTCGATACAAAAAGCATTCAACGAATCGGTAGATGACCTTCTTGAAGAAATTATCGCTTGCAAAACAAAATTAAAGAGTTTAAAACTATTGTTTACAAACATGGTGAATCAAGAATGACTATTGAAAAGTTTACTTTAAAACCCAATCCAAAAGGATATGGACCAAATCTAGGCGATTATAAACCAAAGCTTTCACTAAAACATTCAAACCAAACTCAAGTTTTCAAAGGCAGTAATATAAAATTAATGATATTGTTATGAGTGTTGTTGAATATCATCGTCAAGAGGAATTAGATGCGTAAGACGAGTCGATCAAAATTAAAATGGTTGTTTACAACAAACCTTTAATTATTCAAAACCGTCACTTTCACACCAACGGATTCTTCTAAGACACCAAGGGTTATCATCAAAACACCGAGTCTTCTAATGTTAATCCCCAACAAGATTATGCACAAACTTATGGTCCTTTACCTTCCATCGATGAAGTAAACTCAAAACCCGAAAATCACAAAATTCTTAGATATTTTGATATTTTCATGGTCGACCTCAAAACTTTAGAACATGAGATAGAATATCATTCAAATCAAAGTTCAACACTTTCAATCGCCTCGCGCAAGAACAAAGAGACATTTTTCGAAAAATCTTTACCAAATGTTAAAAATTTGAAAAGTTGTGCATTGTCTTGGGAACGGACTTTCATAAGGAACTTGAGTCATGAAGGTCGTTTCGAGAAAATGAAACATCTATTTCTAATACTAAACGTAAAAAGAAAATGTTGAGAAAAGATGTTGATCGACTCTTGGAAGATGTTATCTCGTACGATATCCATAATGTTGTGTTATTCTATTCTTTGCCACATGCATATGATTATATCTCACGATAATGTTGACTCGTGGTAGCTGTTGAGAATATCGATAATGTGCTTCAGATCGAGTCTTTAAAAGCTGAAAATAAACAATTACTTAACGAACTTTACAATGCAAAACGTCGTCTTCATTGGTGTGAAAAGATATTCACAATCATCAACTTAGTTTTCAAAAGAAAATCGCCGCTTAAGTGCAAAATCTTTCGATCCTAAAATTAAGCAACCGAATGATCAAAACGTGTCTTTGAAAAGTCAAATCTCAAAATATGAACAAGAACTTATAAAAGTTAAACAGAATATGGTGTCATATTTGATTTACTCAATAAGACTCGACATGAAGCATCAAACGAACTTGATCACTATCTTGCTCACACTAGAGAAGTCATGAACTTTCTTCGGTAATATTCGCTCGAAAATCAAGAGTTGATTCACACTATCTCTAAGTTAAGAGAAATGTTAGGAAAGTATGAACAACTTCCGCCAACCATCATTAAGAGATTAGCACCAAGAACACTTAGTAATCGTGAACCTAGAATCTCTACCGCCAAATCACAAGTTGCTAACGTGCTTCCTTCTATCGAAACAGAATAGTTGCGTCTTTTCTAAACGTCCGCACTTCACGACCTAGAGCACTCAATCAAGAATAGGAAGTTGCGACCTAAGAAAAGATCAATAAGGAATGCTAAAGTAGAAGAACACCCTAGGACTATGAATAAGACTCACGTTGCTTCCACTATAGATGTTGCGTCCGCAAATGTAATAGAAATAGTGATGTAACTAATGCTAAACCTTTAAGCACTTTTGATATTCATCGATGCACCTTGTGTTATTTGTCGAAAAGTATGAATTGGATTGTCATGACAAATGTGTTGCTAAAGCTATAATCTCGCTTACGGAATCCTAAGAATCGGAATACCTCTAGGCCCACTAATCATTCTAAGTCCGTGCTTGGTAGACCGCCTTCTTTAGATTCTAAGGCAAGCATTGTTGTCACCGTAGCTCCGGGCCACCTCCTAAGAATGTAGTACCACCTAGTGCATTCACTAAGACTAAAGCAAAGAGTAGTTATAGATGGCGAAATGGATATATAACACACTAGGATTTAAATGGATGCCTAAAATTATTAATGTGTATATCTAATATATTCGCTTCGAACCCTCTAACATCTCGGTTCCACATCTACCTCTATTCCATCCGTGTAAATCCGTGTGTAATGCAGTGATATGATCATTCTGGATTGTTGATAGCGGATGTTCCCGACACATGACAGCAACCTTAAACTGTTATCAAACTTTATTGCCAAGTTCATTGGCACCGCTGTGTTCGGAATGATCACGCAGCCTATCATGGGCTACGGAGATTATGTCAATGGGAACATCGAAATCGAAGGGTTTACTATGTGGAAGGCCTCGGTCATAACTGCTTTCGTGAGGTCGGTTTTGTGATGGAGATTTGGAGGTTGTTTTCCGGAGAAAACTTGTTTCATTCGTGATCTACAAGGAAATGATCTTATGTCCGCTCGCGTAATTCTAGTCTCTACACTATCTCTATGCAAGACATGGTTGCTTCATCTCCCATCCGCTTACTTTCAAAGGCAACATCAACAAAATCCCGGCTATGGCACCGCTGCTCTCACATCTAAACTTTCAAACCATCACCAACCTTGCTCGACACAAACTAGTTCAAGGTCTCCCACGATTCCGGTATTCAAAAGATCACCTTGCTCACCAGAACAAGGAAAAGCACTCGTGCTCATTTTCCTTCAAAGGTGGAACACACCTCAAAGATGTGCTTCATCTTCTTCACATGGATTTGTGTGGCCCGGCGCGTGCAAACGATCAATGGCAAACGCTACATCTTAGTAATTGTTGATGACTACTCACGATGGACTTGGGTCTACTTTCTTCAAGCAAAGACCAAGCTCCACAAATGATCATCACCTTCTCACGAAAATATGTGTTCACTCCGCAACACCGTCAGCTAATCAAAATAGACAAAGGAACCGAATTTGTTAACCAAACCCTTCGTGAATTTTATGAGAAAGTGGAATTCAAAGATCAAACATCTATTGCACGCACACCCGAACAAAACGGAGTTGTTGAAAGACGAAACCGAACGTTAGTGGAAGTCGCAAGAACAATGTTAATCAATGCTAAACTTCAGATTACTTATGGGCGTAAGTCGATTCATCGCATGCTATACTCAAACCGCCTATGATCACAAACGCCACAACAAAACACCTTTCGAGCTTGTCCACTACCATAAACCAAATCTCAAACACTTTCATGTATTTGGATCCCTTTGCTATCCGAATAATGATCGTGATGATTTTGGAAAGCTCAAAGCCAAAGTCGACATTGAGTCTTTATTGGATATTGTGAGAATTCTAAAGGTTACCGGATCCGAATCGTCAGACAAAACAGTGATGGAAACGATTCATGCTCATTTTGATGAACTCACGAAATGGCTTATGAGTATAACAAACTTAGAACCCGGACACAACCGCTTAAACTTCCTCAACCCCATCATCACCGAACAAAGCCCCCGCCTAACTCACAACAAATGGAAAGGTTATTTGCTCCTCTGCTCAAAGTGACGATATTGATGAACGTGCTCGTGTGTATCCGCCTGCTCGCCGCTCAACCCGATAATATTCCTATACCGATACACTGCTACAACAACTATCGTTGAAGATGCACCTACACCATTGACTCCAACACAACAGATTGAACACACCGCTTCCAACAATGATGAACCGGTGATGATATTCTCAATGATGTACCCCACCGTAGATTTTGATCCAAATGCGTTCTTTAACCCGCTTGCTAATGACATCGCCGCACCGATGTCGCGGAATCATCAACAAACCATTTGAATCCTCGTAATCGCACAATGTATACCAACATCAACCTCTACACATCGATGGACAAAAGACCATCCTCGGCTAATATTATTGGCAACCCGAATCAACCAATCGTTACGAGACAACGCCTTCACACGATGGTGAACATTGCATTTATGCACTCACCGCTCGCTAACTCGAGCCTAAAACATTAAAGACGCAATGACAAAAGACAACCTGGATTGAATCCATGCAAGAAGAACTCAACCAATTCAAACGCCTTGAAGTATGGGAATCGGTTGAAAGACCAACAGGGTCTACGTCATTGGTATCAAATGGATTTGGAAAACAAATTGATGTCAAGGAACGCCATCCCAAACAAGTCACGCCTAGTTGCTAAGGGTTATCGTCGTGAAGAGGGAATAGACTTTGAAGAATCTTTTGCTCCGGCTGCTCGCCTTGAGGTCGTTCGGATATTTCTCGCGTCATGCTCATATGAATATGACGGTCTTTCAAATGGATGTCAAACCGCATTTTCAACGGACAACCGAAAGAAACGGTTTATGTCACCAACCTGAAGGATTCGTTGATCCAGAGTGCCCGAACCATGTATACAAACTGAACAAAGCTCTTTATGGTCTCAAACAAGCGCCTCGGGCATGGTACGATAAGCTATAATCTTTCCTCATTGCTAATAATTTCACCAAAGGTTCGGTTGACCCAACTCTTTTTATACAATATCATGGGGCACATATCTTAATTGTTCAAATTTACGTGGATGACATCATTTTTAGGTCTACACATAAAAAGTTTTCAATCGCTTTTGCAAAACTAATGAAGAAAAATTTTGAAATGTCCATGATGGGTGAACTTACGTTCTTTCTAGGATTACAAGTTCATCAATCACCCCGTGGTATTTTCTTGAGTCACCCAAATATGCCCTTGAATTGTTAAACAAATTTGGAATGAAAACCGTGATACTTATGCCACACCAATGACTCATACCAAGAAGCTAGACGCCGATTTACATGGGAAATTAGTGGACCCTACCAAATACCAAGTATTATTGGGTCTCTCATGTATCTAACAAACTAGCAGACTGATATTGTCTTTGCCGCTTATCTATGCTCCCGCTATCGAGCGACCAACCGAAACCCACCTCTCGAGGCTAAAAGAATCCTCCGATACATCAAGGAACCATTAACTTGGGATCCGTATCCGAAGGATTCGGTTTTGAACTAATCGCTTTTCAGACACCGACCACGCAGGATGCTTAGACTCAAGGAAAAGTACTTCAGAGCTCTACAATTTCTTGGTGATAAACCGTGTCTTGGCAATCAAAGAAGCAGGATTATACATCGTCATCAACCAAGCAGTAATATGTAGCCATGTCCGCGTGATGTGCTCAAGTCATATGGATGAGAACACAACTCAAAGACTATGGTTACGATTTGATGTAATCCCGATGTATCGTGACAATCGGAGTGCCATTGCGATCTCGCAACTCGCTCAAAGATTCAAATCAAAGCACATCGATCTTCGCTATCATTTCATCAAGGATCACGTGGAATAGGTACCGTTGAATTATACTTTGTGGGCATGTAATACCAATTAGCGATCTTCTCACCAAAGCCTTGCCTCCCAAGAGGTTTAATGAGTTGGTCCACCGGATTGGTATGAGGTGTTTGACTCAAGAGGAATTGGATGACCTCTTAAAACAGCCTTAAAACCCGTCAAACACCAAAACATCTTTTGTAAATAATTTTCAAAAAAAAAAAAAAAAAAACAAAAATATAAAACCCGATAAAACAACAAAAATATTCTTCTAATCTATTTTTCTTTCAACATGGCAAGTACATTTTTCCATCAACACTTTAATCTTTCAAAATTCAAGATTTTTCCGAACAAGTGTTGAGGGGAGAAAAGTATCACTTAACTGCTTCAAAACATCGTGTACTTGCATGTTATTATATCCCTGTTGTTTCTTTTATCAATGGTGGTAAACTTTTCGGTTAAATGACACTCCTCGGACTAAAATTTATAACCTTTCATTATTTCTTAAGTCGAGGGGAGTGTCACAAGTTTCTTTCTTAAAATCTTTGTTTGGTAACCAAATGGAAGTTAAATGGCTTTGTTTGAAAAAGGAAATGGTGGAGGGACCAAAATGTCAAAATCTTAAAGTTATTTTAAATAAAACACCTCCCACCTACCTTTATCTTCACATTTATTACTCTTAACCTAAAACATCCTACGCATAGAATTGCTCAAGAAACCGTACTTTAGATCATCATTTTGTAATTGTTTTCATGATCTTAACGATAATACAAGCTAAGGTTTTGAATTTCAAGCAAATCCTACGGCTAAAACGTTAGTTATGCGTGATTATGTGTTCTACGATAAGCGTATGAACACACAATCAATGTGAGTGTGTTTTGGTTGAAATGAAAGTGTCAAAACGTGTTTTTAACAACAAGGATACTATTTTTACCCTCTAAATCCACCCGTAAACACGAATTGATAGTTTTGAATATTAGGGTTTATGAGTCGATTTGGGTGTTTACAAATGTGAAGAGTTTTGTTCAAAAGATTGTTGTGTAATGTTTATATGATGATGAATTGATGATTTCCAAGCTCTATCACCACCCAGAAACTATAAATGATTAAAATTTGGAATTAGGGTTTAAAGTTCATAAGTTTGGGCATCTTTGATTCTCCACAATTTAGATGTTATAACTTGGTTTATAGACTCTCACAACATCTTAGAACTACCTAAAATTGTTTGGTGCAAATCCCATGGTTAGAAATTATACGCGTAATTCATAACCCTTGTGGTGTTTGACCCACGCGTATGACTTTCTACTCATAACTGCTTATCGAATATTCATGCCATGATTTGTTGTTAAAATGATTTTTGTGTTAATATTGATGATTTGATGAATTTATTTCAGCTTGCGCGCTTAAAATTCGTAATCAAGGTCATTTGAATCTCTACGCTAAGGATTACCTTACGCGTGGCGCTATGCGTAAGAGAAATCCTACGTGTAACTACTACGCATAAGGTTCTACAATGGGACCACGCGATCCCGTGAACGATATGCGTAAACAAAGTGACTCCACGCGATAAGGTCTACTCTTATTTAGTATGCCTTACGCGAAGGTCTTTATACGCCACGTAAGCCCCACGATAAGGCCCCCTTCCCACGCGTAGTTAGATCCCACGCGAAGCTTTCGCTCACGCAGATATCATTTCGCCACGCTTAACTTTGCCAAATCTACGCCTAAGCCTTGATTGACCTTCATTATGAATTGTTACGTGTACAAACTTGTAAATAAACTAATCATAACGTCACGAATCCAATAATGTCACTAATAAACTTAATCGCTTGATATGTTGTGAACAATAAGTGATAACATAAACTTTAAAACTTAAAGTTAACTAACTCACTAAACATTTCACACGCCATTAGACAATTGGACAAACAAGTGACTTAGGACTCAGAACAATCATTGACACCGTATATTCAATAACTAGATAATAAAACCTTCGTTGACTAACATTATGTCTTTCGATATGTTGGTTCTTTTGGCTAATGTTATTTCGATCACGACATGGTCGCTCAAATAAATGTGGATGCACCGAGGTTCTCACTATTGCCGATATCTTCCCAAATGGCTATCCGAGAAAGATTGGAAAGAATAACCTTAGGGTTGATTTTGAAACCCTCACCGCCTCGAATCTTCTTGTCTCATTCTTGTGGATATTCTAAGGAATCATCCCTACCGTAACATGCTCTCACACTCGCTACCATACCGAAATCTACATTCAAGAATTCGAATTCTATGCAGAGGATCACAGTCAAAGTGCGATGACAATGACACTTAATCACAAACAAGTCACCATCACTCATGCAGACTTACGGGTCGTTCTTCTCATTCCCGAAATCGAGCCAACCGACTTCTTTGCTACACCCATCAAGAGACAGTTCTGCAATTTCTTCTTGACATTGGCTATGATGAAGCTTCAGGGATTGTTACTAAGCATTCTGATACGTAACTGCAGCGGATAACAAGAACAAAGGTAGAGATTTATCAAACTAGACCTGTAGTTTGACAACCGGGTGAAAGCAAATCAAGACCTATTGATTCACAATCGAATCATGAGTAGGAATCGCGTCCTAAACAATGATCAAAGTGGAATTATGAACTATAATTCAAAGGAAAGGATTAACCTTCTGTTTATTCATGTGCTCTTCAAAGGTTACAGATAATGATCATAAATAGCAAAGAAAATGATCAGGTTTGTAGGTTACAAGAAACTCAAAAGTCTTAAAATAAATATGATCATAAATATCAAAATATGACCATGTTTACTGTGTAGCAGTTGTATGAGGTGCAATCCAAGATACCAAACACACACAACGAGCCATTGACCCCCCAAACACTTCGTTTCCACTAGTAAGTACCAAGTCATTTTGTATCGGTCTTCGTTAGTAACAGAATCGTATCATCCCTCCTCCTTTAAATGGAATTGACCTCAATTCAGCAAGGCCATCATCGTCGAGGTAGTGAGTGAGATCCATAATCTCCTCAGTTCATCTTGTAAGCGTTGTCATTCACCCGTAACCACCTTGTAAGGTCCTCGGCTCGAGGCATAAGTTTGTTCTTCGCTTACTTGAAACCGCTCTTTCCTCAAATGAACCCATACTAAATCCCCTTCAACAAACACCCTGGACTGCCGATTTTTGTTTGACTTTTTTTTATATGTTGCATTAATGGCTTCAATACGATCATGCACTTGTTGATGCAACTTCATCATGGATTTTAACTTGGCTTCCGCGTCTTGGTGAACCAACTCATCTTTAGGAAATGGTATGAGGTCTAATGGCACAAATGGGTTAACTCCATACACAACCTCAAATGGAGAATGACCAGTAGCATATGTAGGAGAGCGATTGTAAGCAAACTCGGCATGAGCAAGCTGGACGTCCCAATCTTTTTGCGTCTTGCTAACCAGCCCTCGCAATAATGTTCCCAACGTTCGATTAGTAACTTCGATTTGACCATCCGTTTGAGGATGATGTGAGGTGCTAAACAGCAATTTAGTGCCCACCTTTCTCCATAAAGTA
Source organism: Chrysanthemum lavandulifolium (assembly GCA_022545495.1). Classification (NCBI taxonomy): domain Eukaryota; kingdom Viridiplantae; phylum Streptophyta; class Magnoliopsida; order Asterales; family Asteraceae; genus Chrysanthemum; species Chrysanthemum lavandulifolium. The sequence continues at coordinate 129,713,195 of CM040242.1, read as the reverse complement.
TTCCAAAAATAGCTTAAGAATTTGGAATCTCGATCCGAAACTATGGTCTTGGGAATCCCATGTAAACGAACAATTTCTCGAAAATACAAATCAGCCACATGGCAAGCATTGTCGGCCTTGTGACAAGCAACAAAATGAGCCATTTTAGAAAATCGATCTACCACCACCATGATAGCATCCATACCCCTTTGAGTGCGAGACAAAGCTACTATAAAATCCATAGACACGTCTTCCCAAGGGCGGACCGGAACCGGTAATGGTGAGTACAAACCTGGTTTGAACGAGCTTTTGGCCACGCGACATGTCACACACTTTCCCACAATGTTGGTCACATCCCCTAACATCTTAGGCCAAAAAAAATGTTCCTTCAGCACCTCCATAGTTTTAGATATACCAAAATGCCCTGCCAATCCTCCACCATGAGCCTCTCGTACTAGTAATTCACGAACTGAATGTTTGGGAATACAAAGACGATTACGCTTAAAAAGAAACCCGTCTTGTATCATGTATTCTCCAAACGCACCAGCCTTGCATTTATCAAACGTGACCCCAAAATCCACATCATCACCATAATAATCCTTCAACGTTTCAAAACCCAACAGACGAACATCAAGAGTAGCAAGTAGAGTATACCTACGGGATAGTGCATCAGCCACCACGTTACTCTTACCATCCTTATACTTTGAAGAAAAGTGAAAGGATTGCAAAAATTCAACCCATTTAGCATGTCTTAGACTCAACTTTTGCTGCCCATTAATGTACTTTAAAGACTCATGATCCGAATGCAATATAAAATGACTCGGACGTAAATAGTGACTCCAATGATCAAGAGCTCTAACAATGGCATAAAATTCCTTGTCATAAGTGCAATAATTCAATCGAGCACCACCCAACTTCTCCGAAAAATAAGCTATGGGACGTTTACCCTGGATCAAAACCGCACCAATACCTACACCACTAGCATCACACTCGACTTCAAAAGGTTGAGAAAAATCAGGTAATGCCAAAATAGGTGCGGCACACAAACATTCTTTAATCAATTAAAATGCCTTTTGAGAGTCTTCACCCCACACAAACACCCCTTTCTTCAAACAGCAGGTAATGGGACTAGTAATAGTGCTGAAATCACGTATAAAACGCCTATAAAATGAGGCAAGACCATGAAAAGAACGTACCTCATTTACTGTTTTAGGGCTAGGCCAAGTTTTGATAGCTTCGATTTTGGACTGATCCACTGACACCCCATCTTTCGAAACCACATAACCCAAAAACATCACACTATCAACAAGGAACGAGCACTTCTCATGTTTCCCATAGAGTTTTTGAGCTCTAAGAGTTTCAAACAAATGCCTCAAATGTACCAAGTGTTCCTCTTCGCTTTTACTATACACCAATATGTCATCGAGATAAACCACCACAAACCTGCCCAAAAATGGTTTAAGTACTTCGTTCATCAACCTCATAAACGTACTAGGAGCGTTTGTGAGACCAAACGCATAACGGTCCACTCATACAACCCATGTTTCGCCTTAAAAGTGTTTTCCATTCATCACCTTCACGCATCCGAATTTGGTGATACCCACTTCAGTAAATCAATCTTTGAGAACACCACCGAACCATGAAGTTCATCCAACATATCATCAAGTCTCGAATTGGAAAACGATACTTAATGGTAATGTTATTCACAGCCCTACTATCAATACACATCCGCCATGTTCCATCTTTCTTAGGTACAAGTAAACGGTACCGACACGGACTTAAGCTTTCACGAACATATCCCTTGCTCACTAATTCATCAATCTGCCTTTGTAATTCTTTAGTTTCTTCCGGATTACAACGATAGGCAGCCTTATTAGGCAATGGAGTTCCTGGAATAAGATCAATTTGGTGTTCAATACCACGAATAGGAGGCAAACCTGGTGGTACGTCATCAGGAAACACCTCTTGATATTCCGAAAGCAAATTGGCAATGGGACCATCTTCATGCAAAATCTGACCTGTTGCTGCATTTTCCTTGGCTATGAGTAAAAACACCATTTCTCCACGACCAAGAATTTGTTCAACCTCCCGTTCACTAACCAGCATAGTATGATTCAGCTTCTTCTTTGCTTTAGTGCTCATAGCTCGAACCGCTTGTGATGACATTGGCTTCAACACAATTCTTTTACCTTTATCTTTCAATTCATACTCATTGCTCCTTCCTTTGTGTAACACATCCCTATCAAATTGCCAAGGACGCCCTAACAAAATATGACAAGCATCCATAGGAATAACATCACATAAAACTTTGTCAACATAAGAGCCCATTGTTAACCCGACCCGTACCTGTTTTGAAACCTTCACACTATTACCATCATCGAGCCAATGAAGTGCATAAGGTCTAGGATGAGCCGTGGTGGTTAAACCCAATTTTGACACCAATTCACTAGAAGCTACATTAGTACAACTTCCCCCATCAATAATCAAACTACACCACTTGTCTTTGACTTGACATTTGGTGTGAAATAACTGGTCTCGTTGATCTGAATCAGTAGAAACGACTTGGGTCTGTAAATTTCTAAGAACCAAGGCCGTGTCATAGATTGGAGCCTCATAACTCTCCTCCTCCTCGTTTCCATCACCAAACCCAAAGGTATCACCCAATCTTTCCTCCTCCTCAAACAACTCCTCACGGTATTCAATGGCTTCCCTTAAAGTTACAACTCGTTTGTTTGGACATGCATTTTGATAATGCCCAAATCCTTGGCACTTAAAACATCGAACCTTGTCCAAACTTGTCTCCTTAGTTGAACTAGTCATTTTTTTAGCAACAGGGGAATTACTTGAACCTCCGGTACTAGGGGAGCCAAACGGGTTGCTAAAAGATTCGGTAGGCTTAGGAGAAGACTCGGGTTTAGACCAAGTCTTGGTTTTTCCATAATCCGCACTCGACCCACCCCCATACTTCATTTTCCCCTGCGATTCTAATTTTAAACATAACCCGCAAAGTGTATCAAAATCCGAATAAGGATAGAGTTCAACAGTGTTGGCAATGTTAAAGTTCAACCCGCGCAGAAAACGGGCCATTTTCTGTTCTTCTACCTCTTCGATCTCACCCATCAAACATAGATTCTCAAACTCTTCAATGTATTCACCCACACTCATTTTCCCTTGTTTCAAATCGGTAATTTTACGATAAATAGAAAGCCTATGATTGTTTGGCACATACCTTTTTCTAAGCTGCTTCAAAGATTCCCAAGACGACATTTTCTCCTTTCCGCTCAATTCTTTTCTTTCAACCCTTCATACCATAATGAAGCCCTTTACTCAATTTCGTAATAGCGATTTACATCTTTTTTCGTCATCAAGGTCCTTGAAATCGAACATTCTCATCAATCTTCGCTCCCATTCCAAGTAGCTCGAGTCGTTCCCCAAAGAAACTCGTGGAGTTCCATCACTTTAAATGCATCTACAACCACACCACGCCTTGGTTGTCACGACCTTCCTCTTACGCATTCCTCAAAGCCTCTCGGAGGTTTTGAAGAAAATTAGGATCATCGAAATTCATCTTGGCTTGTAAGAGTCAAAAGCCAATCCGAGCTCGAAACCACTAATGATACGTGAACTGCAGCGGATAACAAGAACAAAGGTAGAGATTTATCAAACTAGACTGTAGTTTGACAACCGGTGAAAGCAAATCAAGACCTATTGATTCACAATCGAATCATGAGTAGGAATCGCGTCCTAAACAATGATCAAAGTGGAATTATGAACTATAATTCAAAGGAAAGGATTAACCTTCTGTTTATTCATGTGCTCTTCAAAGGTTACAGATAATGATCATAAATAGCAAAGAAAATGATCAGGTTTGTAGGTTACAAGAAACTCAAAAGTCTTAAAATAAATATGATCATAAATAGCAAAATATGACCATGTTTACTGTGTAGCAGTTGTATGAGGTGCAATCCAAGATACCAAACACACACAACGAGCCATTGACCCCCCAAACACTTCGTTTCCACTAGTAAGTACCAAGTCATTTTGTATCGGGTCTTCGTTAGTAATCAGAATCAGATCACATTCTCACGTGGAGCTTAAGAACATTCCTCAACCGTGGAGAACCCTCTACATCATCATTACCAAGTCATTTTCGGTCGTGGCGGTGGTTATGAGCATCCAAATCTCATGGAACCGCAAATCTTGGTCTCTCGATCAATAAGAAGGACATCGAAATCAAGCACCGATATGGGAGGACATGATGCTATCTCACAAGAAGCTTGGCTCAAAGATTCCTATGTCGATACACAAAGCTTTTGATCCGAGAGCACTTGGACTTAATCCTCGATATCCCCATGAGGCTCAATGACCCCGACAATCACGACTTGTTGTCCGAACCTATCCTTTCTATCATAATCAAGGAATCGACAACTAAGAAGCGTGGTGCCGTCTTGCCGATCACCTTCTATCTAAAGAACTCAAGAAGCTTGAAACGCATAAAAGGTATCTAGTAGCAAGAAAAGAAGGAAAAGTTGGTCATCTTGATGAAAACCTTCGTGAACTCCTACCGGAGAACCGTAAGAGGAAGTCTTTGGAAGTGCAAGAAGTTCGAAAGTTATAGGAAGCTTCCCAAAAGGAATCCTCCTCGTAAAAGGATTGTTCCGTGAAGGAAGTCGAACCTATTCCCACACCGAACCGCAAAGAAAGCTTGTGGACGAGGACTCAAGGTACCGAATCGAGAAGAAGAGATTACATACTCAAACCGCAAGGATGACATTCCATAAGTACCAAAACCTCCAGGTCCTCCGGTAACCTAGGAAAAGGAAAGACTCTGACTTGTACCATATGAAGAAAGCTCGAAAGTGATAAAGAGCAACCGGATAAATCATACAGAAGAAGTTTAAAATCGCCGACACCTTCAAAAGTCAAGAATTTGCAAAGACCAAATGGGTGGCCCAGAGGATCAAGTGGTGTCGCCCACTCTTCACCAGATCCCGATGCCACCACTCTTGTGCAACAACAAAAGCTTGTGGAGGATACTATCGAATATGAGTTTGAGAAACCTAAACCGAGAAGTCCGAGAAAGATAAAGATGCCGATTATGACAAGTCGCTCGAAAGTCCTACACGCTCACGAAGGAAACTTCGAACCGCCCAAGGACCCCGAGTCTCCTCATGTCTCTTCCTCATCGATTCTTCATCTCACCTCACCACCACCATCAAAGAAATCAACCAAATCTACATCCAAATCTGTGAAGAAACCACATCGATCTTGGATTTCATGCTCATGAAAGTATTGTGAAAGTCGCCCAACAAGTCGAAAGAAGAACGTGTTTCACGTAAAACCGAATTGGTTTGTCGACCAAATACAAGACTTAAATGATGAGAATGACAAGATGCGTAAAGAAAGGGAATTCGCTCAGAGTTCATGAAAAGTCATCGTCAAGAGGAACTCGAACGAAATGATCAAGGTTACACTAACAAGTACCTTCTCGATATCGCTCCTAAAGTCACAAAGGAGATGTTTACAGACAACTATATCCGAATCTTATGCGATAGCCAAGCAAACTATAAGATCCACACCTTTAACCGTCACAATCAATCCATCCGATCCTCGTAGTTTTCTCGGATAATGAATTGGTGGCCAAGCTTGTCACACAAATGTCTACACGATCTAGGACATTTACTCGAGGAAGGAAAGTGTTTCAAGCATTCTTTGGACTACCAACTCAAAGAAGCATGTAGATTCAAAGAAAGTCTAAACGTCCTAGAGACGATGAAGACAAGGATCGTGATAAGCATGATAAAGCTAAACGTCGGAAGAAGTCCGGTGAATCATCTTCTATGTTACCTCCTCCAACGGACTCCTACTCAACAAAGGTCTCCTCCTCGTTCTTCTACAGATAAACCTCAGACGATTCCGAGTTACCACCCCGACTCGTAAAACCGGTGATCACTTTGAGTATACGGGTGGTGACGATGAAGAGGTCCTTGAGCCCTACAACAACCCACCTCTCCCAAACAAGTTAAGAAACCAAAATCCTCATCTAGGCCAAAACAAAAGAAGAAGAAGGCGCCCATGGCGACGTCGATCATGGCTAGATGACGATAAAACAGAGGAATTTGAATGGTTCTCACACTTGTTAACTCAACTCCCTACCCCAAGAAGGTCAAGATCGGTAGATGGTAATACATTGGAGCATGCTAAGATTATGCAAGAAAAGTTCCATGTGAAGAAGATGATGAAACCGAGTTGAGGCGAATCAAGAATGAAGCTTTTCAACCGTGGAAAGATAGCTCGAAAGTGCCATCGAGGTTGAATATCACCTTGAAAATATTGCTCGAGCTATGTCTAACAACATGGATTGGCTCAACCTGAAGCAAACGTCGACTTCACCAAACGGGACAACCCTCCATACTACACCGATGGTCAAAACCTCTACCAACAATTGGCCAACCAGATGAACCAAGGATTCCATTCAGATATTTCTTCAACAAAGACCGGAATTTCTTCTACATGGTGGCGATGGTTCAAGGAAATACGCTACATCGTTGACACTTCCATTCCCATCGCCTATATACTTGAACCGCGATAGCCATCGAGGAACGTGCCAATCACTTGTTCTCGACAAAGTGGAAGCATACGACCGAGATGCAATGTACGGATTCATCACCGCCGGAACGTCAAGAATCTACTACGTGCATCGGGTTCGAAGTCTCAACATGCGGTGTTCAAGATTAAGGATATCGCTGCCATCAAACATGTTGTTTCGTCATCTAAGTGGGACTACACCTTCCTAAAAATATCATGGTCAAACGACAAGATGAAAAGATTATGCATTCTTTGAAGTCGACTTTGAGAATTTGTCTATCAACGACATTGAAGACATGTACCTTGCCAAAGTGTGGTCGCATGAGGCAATTTTCAACCAAGTACAACGTGAATTCATCAAGTCACCGCTCATCTTCATCGACTAATAGTCATCAAGGAACGTAGAAGATATTCGGTGGCGCTGAATCTTATCGCACCGTGTTAACTTCATCCCACCTCAGCTTGATCTTCCCGACATCAACCAGCTCTCACAATACACACTCATCAGCAAACCATTCGGCGTCGTTTACCGCAGTGAACTTCGACGAAATTGCTTAATGGCGTGTTGCGATCTTCACAAATTTGGGGATCACACTTTGAAGATGGTTAGGGACGGATTGGCTTATAGCTTGAAGGATATACGACAAAAGATTGGGTCTCCTAAGCGATGGAACTCTCAGGATCGAAGGGATGTGCGGAGAATCATCAGAATGATTGATGAAAGGTTGTTTCGAAGGGATCGCCTGTAACACGGAAAGCTTTGTTGGTGGTCGACCCAGATTAACATCACCGGCTATCAACGCCTGCTCGCACTCTGGCGACATCACTTGGACTTCCGGTACCCCTTGAATTGTTTCCTTCATTATAAATTTGGATGTGTGATTATATATGAATGGCTTGTGCACACATAACGATGTACAACCCATAATTGTCAAGAAAGGACCCCGTGGTACGCTTGATTGCCACAATCCTTATAAAAGGAGCGAAAGCTTCTTAATTTTGAGTAAAACCTATCAAACCTTTCATTTTCAAGGTTTTGCTCAAAAGGACACGTACTTCCGTATGATTTTCAAAACCTCAACCGCTTATATCCCTAGTTGAGGGGAGTATTTGAATTAAAACTTTGTTCACAAATTGTTCATAGTGGTCATCTTCCCGCAACACTCGAAATGGTCATATTTATTGTCAACTTTTCAAAATAACATTTGATATGCCATTTTGAGGGGAGAAAATTATGTGATAAGAAATATGTTGTGTAAATGCAAATGAATCTTTGTGTAATAGACTTAACCAACGAATCGACGGTACTAAACTGTTAGTAACTCGAAAAGACTTGTCACAGACGGGTAATAATTTCAAGCTAGTTCGCTAGTAATGTAAACGTGTCTCGCAAAGGACTTGTCCGAGTAGGAAGTACCATTCGAGAAACTCTTGGTAGACATGAACTCGACGGTATGACAACCTTTCGAGGTTTGTCTACACCTTCAAGGTAGTTATTAGAGCTAGTTGTCACCCAAAAGTCGACAATGTATCTCTTTAACTATGCAACGTAACCGTGTCTCATGGGGATTGTCTATCTTGAGTGGATCAATTCAAAAGTGCGCTCTTTCCTCATTTGTGCAAATAACCGTTAAAACTCTTAAGCACATGTGGAGGGGGAGTATTTATGCAAAATCCTATCTCTCACAAATGGTTCAAACATGATTTTCATTTACAAACCCTTTGAGAGATTCTTCACAACAAGTGGTTTTAATGGCAACATAGGTTAGTCATGGAGTTATAAGGTGACTAAGGTTAGAATAACTGTCTATGATCCGCCAGAGTCGGAGGGATCTACCCAAGGACATCACAAATAGTTAGTACTTAGAAGTCCTTAGGTACGATTATAAAAAGGAGAAAATGAGAATCGGAGAAAGAAGGAGTTGAAGAATCAAAAGAAATGCAAAGAAAAGGGTGAAAAGAAATAGCCCTCAGATTATTCAACTTAGGGCGCATACACCGGGTTCAATTCATATGCTCTTGGTTGTCACTTAGTGACGCCGGTATTGAAGATTAAAAGACGTCATGGACCCAAAGGACGCATGCACTAAACCTTCTTAGCCACTCAAGTTTCTCTCAATGTAAGATTGTTTCATTCTCACGGGAACCCTATGTAAACTATTGGCTTTCTTAGAGATCGTTGGTATTGAAGAAGGAGACCCTCTCCCTAGTCTCCGTCAGAAAACCAAAACGCACTATTGAGTCTAGAGCTACGAGATTCATCAAAAGATCTCTTAGGTACACTTGACATCTCATCACCGATTGATCAACAAATAAGATCATCGGTGGTTCATATCGAGTCCTTCACGGATCTTAGCAATCTTTCGAGAACATTTATGAGAGGTTCACAACCGTGATCCTCGGTGATTGAATGGAAACTCCTACCGTGGTCAACATCAAACAACCCGACAAGAAGTCACCGGTAACTCCCGTGGATTACGCGGAGTATGTCTCAAACGGTCTCTGATCGTGAGGTGATGCTTTGTGTACCTCAACGACTCATCTCGAATCAGATGTACCCGGTACATCGCGTTATCTCACTTGTGGGACTCAGGTTTAAACGGCCTTTGTGAGAACTAGAGTTGTGTTTTCACACTATGTTGTTAACACTCTCAAGTTCAAACTTGTAAGTGCGGAATCCGCTTATTACTAACCGCTTTAAATGTTTTCTTCTTATGGAAGCTCCGGAGCGGGATGATCGTGCGATTCTTCTCATGCTCACGCCAACATCATCACTAATAGAAGTTCTATTCGGAAGCAACACAACAATCGAATGATTCTTCGTCAAACCAAAGAATCTACAAAGTTAAAGACTTAAAGAACTTCATCAAGATTGAATTCCAACGTCAAAGAGCGTGTTAGCATGTTGAAGAATGACGTGGAGACACCGGAGCAACAAGGCACTGAAGCGAGACTTGATGCGACTACAACATACTATCACTTTCATCACAAAGAACAATGATCAAAGAACAAAGTTAAAGATGACGCCAAAGCATAACCGCTCAAAGAAGACAATTTCTCCACACCGGGAGATTGTTCGAATCAAGGCAATTCTTCTCACAAGAAAGAAGAAAGTCGAAGACGCCGAGCTACTATTACATCAACGCCTTCACCGCTCATCACCAACACTTGAGGGGAGATTGTTGGAATCACTCCTAAACTATAATTCAAGTGTTAGTCATTATTATGTAATAAGTAGCTTATTATGGCCTTTATGTTTGTTATTAGCCTTAAGCTTATGTAGAAGGCCCATGAGCTTAGGCCCAAGCCCATTAAGGAAAGGATGGAAACTAGAGTGTTGCCTAGCTTTCCTCCTATAAATACTTATGTAAACCTTCATTTGAAGGTTGGTTGTTCAAGTTTTCTCTTTCACTCATGCCTTACGATAACCGTCTTTAATATCGTGTGTGTGTGTGTTAGATCTTGTTCAATCGCCTTATCTCTCTCTATATTACTTGTGTTTGTAAAACTAGTGACCTAACATAATGACTTGGAACCCGTCACAACCGCTTAAACTTCCCCAAACCCCATCATCACCGAACCAAGCCCCACTTACTCGTCAACAAATTGAAAAGCTATTTGCTCCTCGTTTAGTGATGATATTGATGAACGTGCTCGGTGTATCCAATGTTTCCACCGCTCAACCCGATCATATTACAATACCGATACATCGCTACAACAACTCATCGTTGAAGAAGCACCACCAGTTGACTCTACAACAACAGTTGAACAAACTGCATCCAACGACGCTGAACCAGCTAATGATGTTCTGAACAATGAAGTAACCCCACCTGCAGATTTTGATCCTAATGCGTTCTTCAACCCATTTGATAATGACTCTGCTGCACCTGATGTTGCGGAATCATTTACAAGCCATTTGAATCCTCAAAATCAGCACAATGTATACCAACATCAACCCTCGACACATCGTTGGACAAAAGACCATTCTCTTGAGAATATTATTGGTAACCCGACTCAACCAGTCGTAACAAGACAACGTCTTCACACAGACGGTGAACATTGCATTTATGCACTCACCGCCTCGCCAATCGAACCTAAAACATTAAAGAGGCAATGACCAAAGACAACTGGATTGAATCCATGCAAGAAGAACTCAATCGTTTAAACGTCTTGAAGTATGGGAATTGGTTGAAAGACCAACAGGGTCTTCGTCATTGGTCTCAAATGGATTTGGAAAACAAATTGATGTCAAGGAACGAATCGTAAATAAGTCACGTTTGGTGGCTAAGGGTTATAAACGGGAAGAGGTATTGACTTTGAAGAATCATTTTCTCCGGTTGCTCGCCTTGAGGTCATTCGGATATTTACGGCATTCGCGGCTCACATGAACATCACGGTCTTTGAAATGGATGTCAAAACTGCCTTTCTAAACGGGATACTGAAAGAAATGGTCTATGTCAGCCAACCAGAAGGATTCATTGATCCATAGTTCCCGAACCATGTTTACAAACTGAACAAGGCTCTCTACGGTCTCAAACAAGCCCCTTGGGAGTGGTATGATAAGTTATCATGCTTTCTGTTAATACAAATAAGCCGTGAAAACGTTTATTTATATTTTACGATCTTCTAATGTTTTGTCGATAACAAATATAAAATCATTTTAACGAAACAAATAGAGTACGTAAATAGTTTGAGTTAATAGTTTTCTAACACACTTACGCTTTCACATAAAACACTAAAACAAGTATAAGTGATTTTATGATTTAGATACATATGTACAACAACTAGTGTTTACATATTGGGTTAAACATATACTTAAACTAAGTTTACTAAAATGGGTAAAAACTAAGTGTATGCTAAATTGGGTAAATACAAGTATATACTAAATGGGTAAATACTAGCAAATGGTTTTGACCCATAACCCATGGTTTTATATATACCACTTAACCAAGTTCATTGTATCCTTAAGATACATTGTATCTAGAAAGAAAACCATGGATCAACCCATAACCCATGACCCATGACCCATAACCAAAAATACCCATGGGCAAAGAGGAGCGGACCACGGATACCTAGCTTTGTGCTAGCCGGATCCCTTGTGGTAGGGATCCGTGGGATCCGGGGAAACAGAAGAGAATTTCCTCTATAAATAGAGAACCATTTCTTCCTCTTTAGGTGTGCTTTTTACATATACTTCCCCAAAGTATTCTAACCCTCTAACCTTAGATCTAAGTAATCTATGTAGTTTGTCTTTTGTTTTTGTGTGATCTACTAGGTTCCTCTTAAAGGAAAGATCACCACCTCTTGAAGACGTGCAAGCTCAAAGTCCATGAGTTGCCATGCTTCATCATCATCAAGACTACTAAGGTTCTCTTGTTGATAGTTCTTCCTTTCTCCATAGATGTTGGGTTGAAGGCATTAGTGAAGAATGCCGAAAGTGTCAAGATGAAAGCATTAGTGAAAGGTGCTCATCATCCGTGTCAAAGAATTAGTGAAGGATGCTAAAGGTGTCAAGACGAAGGCATTAGTGAAGGGTGCCAAGCGTTGTGTCAAAGGAATTAGTGAAGGATGCCAAAGAATCAAATCAAGTAGCATTTGGGAAGAATGCCTAGGTCGTATAATCAATGAGGTGCATCGTTATACATATATGTATTTGTTTATATACAAGGATGGTGATATCCTTGATGGTGTTGTAACAAGGAGTAGATCTCCTGAGATTAGGTGTTGTGTCGTGAAGGTGTAGTTCACCTAAGGTGTGAAAGAACTAGGTGCTTAGCCTAGTACCTAATAAAGGGTAGGCGACGTTGTGAAGGATTAGTTCTCTAAGGTGTGAAAGAACTCGGTGGTTAGCCTAGCATCAGATAAAGGGTAGGCAACGTTGTGTAGGTGTGGTTCCTTGTAGTGAAAGAACTCGGTATTTAGCTTTGTACCGAAAAGGTTAAGCGACGTTGTGAAGGCTTCTCCGCCATAAGGAGTTGGTGTAGTGTTTACGAACTCTCGAGTAGGTGACTCGAGGAGTGGAGTAGGCAAGGAAGGTGTCCTTGTAGCCGAACCACTATAAATACTTGTGTCGTGGTGATGTGCTTCTTACTCTTTATCTTTCATTACACATTTATATATCTATCTATCAACGTCCAACATAAACAATCAAATAGATTGACATAAGTCGATCTAAATATTTAAAAGGAAGTTTTAAATTGGTAAAACTATTCAACCCCCCCCCCTTCTAGATTTCCTCAATTGGCATCAGAGCTTCATTACCAAGTTTCTTAAAGTATGTTGTACTTTAAAGACTTGATACGATCCGTGTATGTTTGAAAACTACAAAGAAGGATTTTTTTTGGGGTCATATTTTTCTTAAAAATCATTTTGTTGGACATTGATAGATGACTCTAACAACTTTTGTTCCTAAGAAATCTTCATGCTAGAATCTCTCCAAAATCTTCATTCAAAGAATAATGAAGTCAACATTCAAGGAAGGATCTAAAAAGTAATCACAACTCACGTACATCAAGTACAAAGGATTACTTTAAAAGCTCATGAAGTATCTTTGGCATTATGCCAAACCAAGAAGCATAGAGCTATGTTTTACTTTTCATTAGATAGGTTACATGAGTTCAATTTATTTTTCATAAGTTTTCTTTGCTTATTTATCTCTAACATCATTAGAAGTCTCTTTCGTCACTTTTCCGTCTTTTTTATCATCGGAAATAATACTTCTTTTGATTCGTCAAACTAACGCCGTCATCACATATGAACCTTCGATATGTGATTCATCGAAAGCCGTCATCCAAAAACAATCTTCATCTAATACCTCCGAACTATCTTTTAGTAAGCTAATTTATAAGCCTACTACAAAAATAATGTCAAACAACCCCTTTCTCGTCACAGATCCGGATCCCCTAGTTGTACTAGCCGGATCCCAAACATAAAGGATCCGGGGAACCGTGGAATGTAACTCGCCTATACGCTTTCAAAATTCACCACCGATTGTTTTTCCCTCAATTCACAAAAACAAAAAACGACCAAGCTATAAAATTCATCCTCATTGGCTTCCATACTTTCATGTATCCCCTCCTAGAACACCATTGTAAGTAATTACATTAACTTGTTGTAACTTTCATCATCTTCATCCTAGGGTTTATGGTTTCTTAATTTCTAATCAATTAACTCAATTAGGGTTTTTCAAACTAATCATGAAAAGGGGGATTTTAACAAAATCACTTTGTGTTCACAACATTGTTAATACAAATCAAAACCATAAACCCATTCCAACTAATTTATCTTAATTGAAAATTTGTATTTTTAGGAACAACCATGCCCAAAGCCACTCAACAAGATCACCATGACACCGTCCATTACCTTACTCACTACTATCGTAAAGGGATTGACCAAAACCGACCGTAAAATATTCAAAAGCCTTGTAAACGACTTATCCACGAAGGTCGTGTAGTCAAGGAATGTTTCCTTGAAGATCGACATTCGTCAAGTTTTCTCGACAATCAATTTTGATTGTCTCCTTGACATAGATGAACAAATTTTTCCGGTCTTCATTTTTGAATTTTACAAACGCTTTAGGATCATTAGAAACACCGACAATAGCATCTCAATCGCCTTCATCATCAACAAACAAAACTTTATTTTTCCTCTCAACACCTTTGCTCAAATTCTTCGCATTCCTTGTGAGGAATTTGTATGTACTCTCAAGATTGGGCAATTAACTCTCAAAACCATGCACTTGATCCCAAGCCTCTATAACACTCCTCTCGACGATCCCGAAACCATTCGTGATACTATCTTTAAAATTTGGACCGACCAATCCCGTTACGATCGTAACAAAAAGATCATTCACCGTGATCCCTTTAAAATGGAACTTTTCGAAATGCATCCCATGTTTAGAAAATGGGAAGAAATCCTTAGGGAAAACATCATTTGCCTAGTTGGAAACAAAGATCATCCAAACGCATGTCTTGTGCAAATGATCTATTGTCTTACCCACCAAAGGCCATTTAATCTTGCCTACTACATGGTAAGGAGAATGGCTGGAGTATTCAAAGCTTCCAACATGGTACTCCCATATGGTATGCTCCTAACACGACTTTGTAAGTATGTTAGTGCATTGCAACCATCCCCTATCAACGATGATCATTACCTTTCCGTTCACGTCATGGTACCTCTTACCAAACAACCCTCTAAACGGTTCATGGTCAATGAAGAGAAACCTAAAGCTCTCTCGGACTCCTCGGCCGGAGAAGAAGAAGAAGAAGATGAGAAAGACATCGACCCCGTATCCAACATCAAATTGGAAATCCTTGAATACCACGAACAACTTCCAACCATTCCAAACGAGACCGCGGAATTTAAACAAATAAGAGGCATGATTCAAAACCTCGCATACAACCTCACTAAGCCGTCAAAAAGGAAAAGAAATGATTGACGAAAGAGACAATAGGATTGTGCTTGTTTTCTGTATCTTATGTTTGGATGATTACATTTTAGCATTTTCGGTTTATGATTATTTGGGTATTGTTTTAACTAGTGTTTTGTGATAAATATTCTTGTGTCTACTGTCTATCTGTGGATTTACTAGTGTGCATAAACTGCGCATCATTTCTGTGTAGGTTCTGTGTTGGTTCTGATCTGCAGATGCCGGATCCCTAGGATTAGCCTATCCGGATCCTTCTCTTGAGGGAACCGTGGGATCCGTGACATCAGATCAGCAATACAGCATTCAGTACATCAAAATTGCTTTCTAGATAACATCACATTAGCTTAGCATATGATTTTAGAACCCACCTAAGTCCACTTCAAGGATGAGAAAGGCTTAGATTCACTAAAGGCTTACTTAAGATCTTAGTCTGATTTTATCAACACATCTAAACTCACCATATTTCCGCTTCAACTACTAACAAACTATTTCTCACCTCTCAAAACACTTTAAGAAGACAAGCTAAACAATTTTAGGAAATTGCTTCTAGTCTTTTATATCTCAAGGTAAGACAAAAATTAGTTTTTTCTATTCTTGAAATTTTTAAGAATTTTTCTTAATATCACCTCAAGCGAAAACCTGATCACTAGGATCATTTATTATGACTTGACACCCTCATAACTCTTAGTGTTATCCTTGGACATCCTTTGGTAGTCTTCTTGTCCCTTCCCTCTTCCATATAAAGCAATCATTTGCTATAACACTTATTACCTCTAATCATTCAAGTACCCTTTCATCCTAAACACTTAGGAGAACCAAAACATTTAAAATGAGATAGGCTTTAGCTCCTAGAAACCTCATTTCAAACCTGTCATAACTGCTGAGAGCCGGATCCCTAGGATTAGCCTAGCTGGATCCCTTCAAGGAGGGAACCGTGGGATCCGGGTGACAGTTCATGTCAAACATAGCTAAAACAATCATTTCAACTCATCTTCCTAACTCAAACACTCCATCTCATCTTAAATGAGTTCCTAGATTAGTGAAACTCTGAATCTAAACCTTGTGCATATTAATCATCACATTTCCAAGAACATTAATGGATTAAGTCTTAAAGGCATCTACCAAGCTCTTCCCTTTATAAGCCATATTGCTAAGAACACCTTAGTCATCAAACATATAGTTAGACTACCCAAAGTCAAATTTTCTTGGTCAAAACCATGATTAGGCACAATTACTTGTTAGGGTCAAGGATTTGAGATATCCAACAGCTAAAGACTTCAAAATTAAGTCAATCCATGATTAAACAAACCTTACAACAGCATAATGATTTCACCTAGTCCTTGTCTGACAACCGGATCCCTGGTCTTTAACCAGGCGGATCCCTACTGAGAGGGATCCGTGGGATCCGTAGATACAGAGAGCATAAACCAGCTCCATATCTGAATTCAAGTCACCTTTTGGGTATCCAACCACCTTTAGCATTCATTAATTCTCCAACCACCTTTAGCATTCAAAAACCCAAAAGCATGCTTAGCCCTTCAAATGACCAAGAATTTAATTTCCTAATTACCCTTTATAAACCAAACAATCTTGGAATTAAGGTACCACTCTCAAATCACATCTCAAAATTAGCAACTAAAAGAGTTCTTACTAGCACCATCACTATGACTAAGGCTCCTAGTGCTAACTCATCCACTCAAGAACCACCCAAGAAACTTGCTAGAATCATGCATGAAGTTTCCTCAACCAAATCACCTTCGGGTAAGTCCACCAAAACTAGGATCTCTCCCACACTAAGAAAACCAATCAAACTAATTCACAAGAAGAGTGCTTCCACTAGGATTTCACCACATAATTCTACTATACCCTCCACAACTCAACCTACGTCATTAGTACCTAGAGCCACCACACAATCATTTGAAGATCCTCAACCCACTTCACTTGAACCTCCACTTCAAGAAACTCAAAACTGTGACAAAGAGTGTGATCATTGCAAACATGTTGAAAGATTGAAACATGAACTAGATGTATTAATACATGAACTACAAGCTCAAACTGAGAATGTTTAGGATAACTCATCTCATCATTAAAGATTTTAGTTGAACCTCATATTTGGGTAACTCTTTAGCATTAGTAGCACTTTTTTGGCTAGTTCATTCTCTTAGTTTTAGAGATTTGGTTGTGTATCTCTTGTTTTATTGAATGAATACTTATATGCTATTATTATGTTTGTTGTGCTTGTTTTATTGTACATATATCTCATTTCCTCAAATAGCATTCCTTGACATTTCTTCCTTCTTTGAAGAAAGCGTGAAGATAGCCGGATCCCTTCCAGATAACTAGACGGATCCCTCCTTGAAGGGAACCGTGGGATCCGTGGTACAGAAGCACAAAATTGCATTAACTTGAGTTTCTTTTGCAGAAAGTTATGCTCTATACTCTTGTTTTTCTAACCTTTGTTTTGTAGTTATTCAAAATACACATGAAGATATTGACACCATAAAGCTAGGGGGAGTTTTGTGTCAAATGACATTGCAAATTCATTTGCAAACTTAATCCAATTTTGGGTTACACTTCATGACACCACATTGCAACATTGCAATATTCAAGGGGAGCACGTTCTCGTCACTTAGATGAACCATTTGCAAACTTAATTGCAAACACAATTAGTTTATTTTACGTTATGTCCTTGACGCCCTTTCAAAGGGATGGACTCGTCAAGGGGAGTTAAGACAGTACCATTCCGTCACTTGCTCTCTTTACATTTTACATTTTTTCTCTTATAAAAATTGTGTTAGTTTCTTTTAACACTTTTGTTTCGACAAAAGGGGAGAAGAAAGCAAAACCTACAAATTCAAACTTTTACAATTTTAGATTTTCCTTAAAATAATTTTATGTTTTGTCATCAACAAAAAGGAGGAGATTGTTAATACAAATAAGCCGTGAAAACGTTTATTTATATTTTACGATCTTCTAATGTTTTGTCGATAACAAATATAAAATCATTTTAACGAAACAAATAGAGTACGTAAATAGTTTGAGTTAATAGTTTTCTAACACACTTACGCTTTCACATAAAACACTAAAACAAGTATAAGTGATTTTATGATTTAGATACATATGTACAACAACTAGTGTTTACATATTGGGTTAAACATATACTTAAACTAAGTATACTAAAATGGGTAAAAACTAAGTGTATGCTAAATTAGGTAAATACAAGTATATACTAAATGGGTAAATACTAGCAAATGGTTTTGACCCATAACCCATGGTTTTATATGTACCACTTAACCAAGTTCATTGTATCCTTAAGATACATTGTATCTAGAAAGAAAACCATGGATCAACCCATAACCCATGACCCATGACCCATAACCAAAAATATTGGAGTTTGTTTGGGTTGTTTGTGGGTTTTTAGAGAGATGGAGAAAGGTTTTCTTGACAAAGATGGTTCTTCGGTGATGGCTTCTAAAACAGCCACCAACTTGGCCGATCAAGTTGGTGTGAACACTGACACGAATCCGTATCCTAGGGTTGATATTCAGGCGTTGGAAGCTAGGTTTAAACGTCTCAAAGGTGAACGTGGTATCGAGGGTGACAATGCTGGTCCTGAGTTGCGTAAGGCTGCTAGGGTTGTTCTAAACCCTAGCACGCATGATGTTGAGTCAGATTCTGTTTGAGGTAATATTAATTTGGAACAAACATCTTGGCCGGATCCATGGGTTGTTAATATGGATGGTTCCGTTTTGGGAGGGGTAAATTCGAGCTTTAATGTGAATCCTACTAAAGCTGTTGATCCGGATGCTTATGTGAATCCGGTTTTGGTCTCCCCTGGTGTTACTTCGATGGATGGGAATGCTACTGCTACTATGAATGTGTCTAAGGTGTCAACTTCTGGTCTTGATGCTAATGGTAGTGATAATGTGTCCAATACCGTAAAGTCGTTTGCTAACATTTTAAATCCGGATCAAGTCATTAGGAAAGTTAACTTCCGACCATTAGTGAATGATAATCGGATTGAAAATCATGATACGGTTCTTCCTAAGGCTGCTATGGAGAGTGTGTGTAACCGTTAGAGGGGAGGGAGTGGGCATCGGGTACCATTTCGGGTAGGGGTACCCGAGCGGTAACACCGCCGCCGGTACCTCGGGTATCAAATTCGGCTATCAAAATCGGCTTGGTAACCCGTGTGTTTGTGGAGCGTATTTTTGAAAAAAAAGAGACGTTGCATGTGAGCAACGGATATATTTGGCCGAAAATAAAAAAAAAAAAATTTTCCTCTTTAAAACCAAACCATTTCACTTCATTTTTCAAAATAACAATTCACAAACCAAACCATTTCACACATTAATCTTTCAAACTTTGGCGAAACCATGGATTCAAGAAGAGGTAAAAAACCAACCACCTCGCGTCAAGGTCGTTCTCAACCGTCCCCGAATCAACCACAACAAACTCCGTTAGGATTTAGCCACTTTTATTCTCAACCACCCCCGAATTTTTACGTTCCACAACCCCAATCTCCACCCTTTTTCCAATATAATATGGGTCCTCCTCAAATGAATCCACAACACTACAACATCACTACTACAAGCGAGTTTTCCCCGTTCCAAAACATTGATGAAGAAGTAGAGTACGTACCCGAAACACAACCACTACCAAACGAAGAAGACGAAGATGAGGAAGTTCAAGAAGTTGATCCGAGAGGAAGAAAAAGCTTTACGGAGGAGGCCCGTGAATTTGGTCACCGCACAAGAGGAGGCTTTGGCGAAAGCATGGATTCAAATCTCCGAATGTGGTGTTGTCGGTAATGAACAAAAGTCCACGGTTTTGGAAGCGGTTCTCAAGCATTACGAGTCAAGTATGGGTTCGAGTTCACGAACTTTTCATTCGTTGAATACCAAGTGGAAAACAATGAACACGGCCATGGGTATTTTCAACGGCTACTACATCAAGCGGTACAAGTTATATTTATACTTTTTATTTTACATAATCTATACTTTTATTTTACATAATCTATACTTTTATTTTACATAATCTATACTATATTATTTACAATTACATTATTTGTTTAAGCTATATTTTTATTATTTTGTATATAATGTAGAAAGCGTGCTAAGGCTAGTGGGTGCAACGACTTGGGCGTGGTGAGGCAAGTCGAGTTGGATTACTATACAAGAAAGAAAGACAATTTACTCATACTCGGCGTGGGAGGTTGTCGAGGTCATGACAAATGGACCGAGCAAGAATGTTTTCAAGCTATTCCGGTTCGACAAGCAACTCTTCAAAAGGAAGTCGGGGAGTATGAATCGGCAAGCAACACCGTTCCGATATGAATGAAGACCCCACCCTCCACTTTCAAGAAAGATGAAAAAGAAGCAAAGTTGTATCCTCGTCGATCTCAAGTGTTGCGGAAGAAATCAACTCGCACACACAAAAGAAGACGGAATATTTGGCGAAAAGCGAGAAGGATGCGTTGGCAAAGCAGTTGTTGGCTACACAAATCGAGGCGAAGTTCAAGAATGAACAACGGAGATGAAGTATTTTGGAGCCGCATGATCACATTCGCGATCCCGCTATGTTGGAATTAGTTACGAACCAAAAGCGTCAACTTGCGACCAAACACGGATGGACTTGCAATTTTAAGTTGTAGTTTCAACTTGTTTTAATTTCAAATTATGTAATGTTTTAAGTATTATGTTATCTTTTTTTTTTTAAGTATTATGTAATGTTTTATTTTATTTAATGAAATGGTATGTTTTATTTTAAATATTGTATGTGATTTTATGTATGAAAAAAAAAAAAAAAAAAAAAAAAATCGGGTAGTGTAGGTGACCACCCTCCACTTAGGGTATGGTTAGGGTAAAATTGGGTAGTTTTGATGTGTAAGGTTTTATTGGATGGAGGTGAGGTGGCACCTAGGGTATTAGGTGACCACTCCCCTCCCTTATGATAATACTCTTGTTGGCTTCTTTGTTGGCAAGAATATTGCCTTTCATTTGGTCCAAAATTATGTAACTAACACGTGGGGTAAGTTTGGGTTAAAGAAACTCATGAAGAATGATGATGGTGTGTTCCTTTTTAAGTTTGCTTCTAAAGAGGGTGTGGATAATGTCATTCAGCGGGGCCCTTGGATTATTCGCAATTCTCCTATCATTCTCACGAAATGGACTCCTGACGTGCTATTGTCCAAGAGTGAGGTTACTAAAGTGCCCGTATGGATTAAATTGCATAACGTGCCGTTACTTGCATATTCGGAAGACGGGTTGAGCCTTATTGCTACTCAGGTGGGTAAGCCGATTATGCTAGATGCTTTTACTAGTTCCATGTGTGTTGATTCATGGGGTCGCATAAGTTTTGCACGTGCTCTTGTGGAATTATCATCAGATTCTGAGCTTAAACATGTGGTGACTATGGCGATCCCTAAAGAGGACGATTGTGGATTTATCACGGCAAGTATCAAGGTGGAATATGAATGGAAGCCTCCACATTGTGCGGAATGCAAAGTGTTTGGGCATGTTACTGATGGTTGTCCTAAGAGTGTTAAGGAGCATAATGATGTTGCTCCCACCTCGAATTTGGAAGAACCTAATGATGGTTTTAAGGTGGTGCGAATCGTAAGGCCAAACCCAAAGGTACGAAGATGTCTAGTGGTATTAATATGGGTAAGGTCCTAGATTTGCACCTAGGAAGCGGTATATGTTGCAAAGACGAAGACACGGAAGTCGTTAGTGTTAATGCTAAAGGTACACCTATTACTACTTCTAACTCTTTTGGGACTCTTGAGGTGCAAGATGAATCGGGCATCCCAAGTACGGTGGTTGATTTTACTACTGACGAGGCGAAGACTGGGAAGTCTTCTGGTACTACTAAGGAAGCAGGTATTGATGGTTCTCGGGGGATGGACTCTCGTGTTGCTATTGGTGCGGCTTCTAAGCCTCCGGAGACTGTAATTTCTTCTGCTACAAAGGTTAGTAATCCGTTTTCTAAAGTCGGGAATGTGACATGTTCTGACAGTGAAGAGGATGAGGTTTTGGAGCCAGATAACCCTATGGCGTCATTTTTGGCTTCTGGGGGTGGTGGGGGTTTTGATCTTGAAGATTTTGATGAGTATGCTGAGCAAGTGTATGATCTACCGAGACACTTGGAGGATATGTGTGACATGTATGATGTTAGTCTCTTAGGACGTGGTAGGAAGTAAATTTGGTTGTTTGATAGTTCATAAGATTGGCATGTCTTTCTTATGTAATTATTTTGGTTAATTGCACTTTTAGTGTGTGTCTGTTGCCCATGTAACGGGCCGAGGTGAGAGATTCACTCTCATCCGTTGTACTTAAACTTTTTTGGTTAATAAACTTTACCAGGGTGCAGGATTACTCCCCTTTACCCAAAAAGAGGAGCGGACCACGGATCCCAAGCTTTGTGCTAGCCGGATCCCTTGTGGTAGGGATCCGTGGGATCCGGGAAAGAAGAGAATTTCCTCTATAAATAGAGAACCATTTCTTCCTCTCTAGGTGTGCTTTTTACATATACTTCCCAAAGTATTCTAACCTCTAACCTCAGATCTAAGTGATCTATGTAGTTTGTCTTTTGTTTTTGTGTGATCTACTAGGTTCCTCTTAAAGGAAAGATCACCACCTCTTGAAGACGTGCAAGCTCAAAGTCCATGAGTTGCCATGCTTCGTCATCATCAATACTACTAAGGTTCTCTTGTTGATAGTTCTTCCTTTCTCCATAGATGTTGGGTTGAAGGCATTAGTGAAGAATGCCGAAAGTGTCAAGATGAATGCATTAGTGAAAGGTGCTCATCATCCGTGTCAAAGCATTAGTGAAGGATGCTAAAGGTGTCAAGACGAAGGCATTAGTGAAGGGTGCTAAGCGTTGTGTCAAAGGCATTAGTGAAGGATGCCAAAGAATCAAATCAAGTAGCATTTGGGAAGAATGCCTAGGTCGTATAATTGATGAGGTGCATCGTTATACATATATGTATTTTTTTATATACAAGGATGGTGATATCCTTGATGGTGTTGTAACAAGGAGTAGATCTCCTTGAGATTAGGTGTTGTGTCGTGAAGGTGTAGTTCACCTAAGGTGTAAAAGAACTAGGTGCTTAGCCTAGTACCTAATAAAGGGTAGGCAACGTTGTGAAGGATTAGTTCTCCTAAGGTGTGAAAGAACTCGGTGGTTAGCCTAGCACCGTATAAAGGGTAGGCGACGTTGTGTAGGTGTGGTTCACCTTGGAGTGAAAGAACTCGGTATTTAGCTTTGTACCGGAAAAAGGTTAAGCGATGTTGTGAAGGCTTCTCCGCCATAAGGAGTTGGTGTAGTGTTTACGAACTCTCGAGTAGAGGAGTGGAGTAGGCAAGGAAGGTGTCCTTGTAGCGAACCACTATAAATACTTGTGTCGTGGTGATGTGCTTCTTACTCTTTATCTTTCATTACACGTTTATATATCTATCTATCAACGTCCAACATAAACAATCAAATAGATTGACATAAGTCGATCTAAATATTTAAAAGGAAGTTTTAAATTGGTAAAACTATTCAACCCCCCCCCCTTCTAGTTTTCCTCACTTTCTTATAGCAAATAATTACTCTAAAGGCTCGGTCGACCCTACACTTTTCATACAATATCACGGGGAACACATTTTAATCGTTCAAATTTATGTGGATGACATCATTTTTGGGTCAACACATCTAAAATACTCAAACGCTTTTTCAAAACTTATGACAAAACATTTTGAAATGTCCATGATGGGTGAACTTACATTCTTTCTTGGATTACAAGTTCATCAATCACCACGTGGTATTTTCTTAAGTCAGCCCAAATATGCCCTTGAACTTTTAAACAAATTTGGAATGCAAAACTGCGACACCTATGCCACAAAATTGGCACATACCAAGAAACTAGACGCTGATTTACATGGGAAATTAGTGGACCCTACCAAATATCGTAGTATCATTGGGTCTCTCATGTATTTAACAACTAGCGTGCCCGATATTGTTTTTCCAGTATATCTTTGCTCCGTGATTCGATCGAGACCAATCGAAACCCACTCTCTCGAGGCTAAAAGAATCCTCCGATACATCAAGGGAACCATTAACTTGGGGATCCGTATCCGAAGGATTCGGTTTTGAACTAATAGCTTTTTCGAGACATCGATCACGCAGGATGCTTAGATTCACGGAAAAGTACCTCATGAGCATTACAATTTCTTGGTGGTAAGCGGTGTCATAGCAATCGAAGAAGGTGAAATGTACATCATTGTCATCAACCGAGCGAGAATATGTAGCCATGTCGGCGTGTTGTGCTCAAGTCATTTGGATGAGAACACAACTCAAAGACTATGGTTACGTATTTGATGTAATCCCGATGTACCGCGATAATCGGAGTGCTATTACGATCTCGCAACTCGTTTCAACATTTGAAATCAAAGCACATCGATCTTTGATATCATTTCATCAAGGAGCACGTGGAAAAGGGTACCTTGTTGAATTATACTTTGTGGTCTCGAATACCAATGGCGAGATCTCCTCACCAAAGCCTTAGCTCCCGCTAGGTTTAATGAGTTGGTCCACCGGATTGGTATGCGGTGTTTGACTCCAGAGGAACTGGATGAACTTTTAAAACATTCTTAAAACCAGTCAAACACCAAAACCTCTTTTGTAAATATTTTTCAAAAACAAAATACAAAAATATAAAATCTGATAAAACAACAAAAATATTCTTCTATCTATATTTCTTTTAACATGGCAAGTACAAATCTTCCGTCAACACTTAAATCTTTCAAAATTTAGTATTTTCTCGATCAAGTGTTGAGGAGGAGAAAGCAAATATTTTTCGGTATCATAAATCCTTGTACTTGCATGTTACCTCATCCCGGTTGTTTCTTTAATAATGGTGGTCACATTTCTGGTTTACTGACACTCCTCGGACTCAAATCTTTAAAATTCATTATTACTTAAGTCGAGAGGGAGTGTCGTCAAGTTTTTCTTTTCAAATATCATTCGTTTGGTAACCAAAATGGAAGTTATGGGCGTTGGACGTAAATGATTAAGGTGAAGGGACTGAAATTGTCAAAAGCTTAAAGTATTTTTTAACAAAACCCTCACCTAACTTTCTCATATCATTTATTTCTAATCATTTATTACTCTCAACAACAAATCCTACGCCTAACCTTCAATCTTCTAAACCATGCTTTAGATCTTAACTTTGTAAGTGGATTTTGATTCTTAGTGTTTAAACAAACAATGGTTTTGATTTATTTACAAATCCAACGGCTAAATCTTAAGTTTGGATGATCTTCGTGTTCTACGCGTAAGCATATGAACACAAGATCATCAGGTTTGTGTTTGTTATGATATAATGGTGTTAAAATGTTCAAAACTATGTGCCAAAACCATTTTTATCAAACTAATCCACCCAGAAACATGAATTGTCCATTTTTCAAAATTAGGGTTTATAAGTCGATTTGGGGGTTTTCATGTGTGAGTGTTTCTGGTTAATTTGATGGTTGAAAAATGTTGCTTTTATATTGAATTGATAATATCCATACTCATAACTTGCCCAGAAACACTAATTGTGAAAGAATTAAATTTTAGGGTTTAAGTTCATACGTTTTGGGTACTTTTGATTCATAGCATTTTTGATGTTAAAACTTGCACAGAACATCTCATTAGACCTATAAGATACCCCAGAAATTGTTTGGTGTTAATCCTGTGGTTAGAACTCTTATTCGTAGGAATTGAACTCTAGGGTTTATGTCTACGCATAAATGATCTTCTACGCATAACTGCTTTAATGTGTATCCATGTTTAGAACTGAAAAGGAATGAATGTAGATGTTAATGTTGGTGATATGGTGACTTTATTTCAGGTTTCTACGCGTGAATAATTCAGAATCAAGGTTATTTGAACATCTACGCATAAGGATCACCTTACGCGTAGAATGTTATGCGTAAGAGTCATCTTACGCGTAACCTTTACGCGTAAGGTTCTACAATGGGGACTACGCGTATCCTGTGAAGGATACAATAAAATCAACTGTTGACTAACGTAATGTCTTTCGATATATTGGTTCTTTTGGCTAAATATCTTTCAAATCACGACATGGACGCTCAAATGGATAATGTGGAAGCACCAAACGTTCTCACTATTGAAGATATCTTCCCTCATGGTTATCCAATGAAGATCGGAAAAAATAACCTCAAAGTTGATTTTGATAGCTTCTATTGTTCTGAATCTTCATATCAAATAGCGGTGGATATTTGAAGACTCACCCCTATCAGAATACGCTCACCAACTCTGCTACAGTGCAGGAGATCTACATTCACCAATTCTAGCATAAAATGCGAAAGATCAAAGGTCAAAATGCTATCACGGTGACGCTCAACCACAAACAAGTCACCATCACACCAGCAGATTTGAGGGAGATTCTTCTTGTTCCCGTCATCGAACCTACTGAATACATTGCCACTCCAACTGAAGATGTCTTTCTCAAGTTCATGGTCGACATCGGCTATGATGAAGCTACCGGGGTCATCACAAAGCACTCATCTGTTGATCTAAAGAACATACCCCAGCCTTGGAGAACCCTCTACATCATGATTGCAAAATCCGTTTCTGTACGTGATAGTGGTCATGAGCATCCCAAGGTCATGGAACTACAGATATTTTGGGCATTGGTCAACATGAAACACATTGAAGTTGAAGCTCTGATATGGGACGACATGATGACTTACCTTAAAAAGCTTGGCACCAAAATCCCATATATCAGATACACCAAACTGTTGATCCAGAGAGCTCTAGGGTATAATCCTGATATTCCCTTGAGACTCGATGACCCCAAACAACATCCGCGTTGTATGAGCCCACACTCACTGTCAGATTTAAGGACTCGACAACAAAGAAACAAGGTGCATTGTTGCCAGATCATCTTCTTTCTGAAGATATCAAACAATTGTATTCGTACAAAAGATATCTGGTAGCAGTTGATGAAGGCAAAGTAGGTTTCCTTGATGAAAAGTCCTCTGGTACACCTACTAGGAAAACGAGGAGAGGCAGTGCAGGAAGTGTTACAAGCACTGAGAGTCAGAGGAAGTTTCCTAAAAGGTCACATACTCTCAAAAGGAAAATTCCATCTAAAAAGCCATCCCAATTCCCAAGCTCGAATCGCAACAAAAGCTAGTGGATGAAAGCTCGAGGATCTTGAATCGACGAAGAGGTCATCTACTCAAACTCCAACCGATGACACTCAAACAAGAGCAAAACCTCCCGGTCAAAAGGCGATAAAGGAAAAGGAAAACTCCGGTGCTTGAGCATGAAAAGGAAAGCTCGGAAGAAGAACCATTTGATGAAGAAAAGACTATCAAAAGAAGTTGAAGAACCTCGACTCAAACATCTTGCCAATGAATTTGTCTTGGATAAAACTCGTGGCCCGGAGGGTCAAGTGGTGGAACTCAAGCAACACCGGTTTCGATGCGGTTAATCAACCCTATAAGGAACCGGTACCACCACCACGAACAACAACAAAAGCGATAGAGGATTCCATAAACTATGAAATTGAGGAACCAGACATGGAAAAGACTGAGAAAACTCCTGGTGAAGATACTAAGGCTGATGAAACGGCTAAATCTGGAAATGATAAAGATCTTGATTATGATAATTTTCTTCTAGACAGTCATGCACGCTCCAAGGAGTAAACTTCTGAGCCACCTAAGGACCCTAAGCTACCTCACGTCTCCTCATCATCAGACTCGTCTTCTCACTCTTTACCTTCACCATCCAAAGGCACAACCAGATCCACATCTAAATCTGTGAAGAAACCAACTGACTCTTGGATATTCCGGGCTAAAACCAAGATTATCAAAGCTGTCAAGCAGGTCAGGAAGAAACACGTGACCATCAAGAAGTTGAATCAACTAGCTGACAGCATCAATATTCTACATGACGAGATAGACAAGATGTCTAGTGAAAGGGAGTATGTCCAGAAGTTCATGAATCGTGATCTTCAAGGGGAAATGAACGAGATGATTAAGGGATATACTCACAAATTCCTTCTCGACACCGTTCCTGGCGTGACAAGAGAGATGTTCAACAGACAACTCTATACGAATCTGATGCATTTGGCCAAACAAACTATAAGATCAACACCTATGACCGTAACAATCAACCCAACTGATCCTATAGTGTTCTCCGATGCTGAATTGGTTTCCAGGATGGTAACTCAAATGTCTAAACGATCTGCAACATTTACTTCTTACGAAGGTAAATTGTTTGACGATTCTTTGGAATACCAACTCAAATCAGCATGCAGAGAAGAAGCTGAAAGGCCTAAACGTCCAAGAGACGATGACGATAAGGATAAGGATAAGAATAAGGAGCCTAAACGTCCAAAGAAGTCTAGAGAACCCTCCTATGTGCCACAACTACCCCAAAGGACACCAACACAACGACGATCTCCTCCACGCTCTTCTACTGACAAACCTCAGGACTCTGAGTCACCACCCCAGACAGAGAAAACCGGTGATCATTTCGAATACACTGGTGGTGACGATGAGGAAGTCCCTGAGCCCCAACAACAACCCACCTCTCCCGACAAAGCAAAGAAACCAGCATCCTCATCTAGGCCAAAGAAGAAGAAGAAGACGACTAAGGCTGATGTCGTCTCATGGCTAGACGAAGATGACACCGAATATGACTGGTTTTCTACACTTGTTGATGCTACTCCCTCCCTACCTGAAGGTCAAGATATGGTAGAAGGTCGAACATTGGAGCATGCTAAATTACTTCAAGAAAAGTTTCGGGTGAAGAAGATGACCAAGTCAGAGTTAAAATGCACCAAGAATGAAGCTTTTCAACTGCTCAAAGACAGCTCAGAAAGTGCTATTGAAGTTGAATATCATCTTGAAAACATAGCACGAGCCATGTCTAACAACATCGATTGGCTCAACCACAGGCGAACATTGACTTCACCGTAATGACAAGGCTCCATATTACACCGACTAGTCCAGACCTCTACCAACGATTGGCCAACCAGATCAACCAAAGATTCCATTTCGCTACTTCTTCAACAAAGACTTGGAATTTCTTCTACACGGTAGCGATGAGTCAAAGAAATACGCTACATCACTTACACTTCCGTTCCCGGCAGCCATATACTCCAACTGCATAGCCATCGAGGAAAAGGCTACTCACATGTTTAACAACAGTGTGGAGAAGTATGACATTGATGCAATGTATGGGATTCACCATTGACCTGAACGCCGAAGAATCTACTACAAAAGCTGCCAGGTTCAAAAATCTACACATGAAGTGTTCAGTGATAAAGGGATCGTTGTTGTTAAGCATGTAGCTCTCTCGTCTAAATGGGACTACACTTTTCTCAAGAAAATCATGGTCAAAAGACAAGACGAAGAGGACTATGCTTTCTATGAAGCGGACTTTCAGAATTTATCTCTCAATGACATTGAAGATCTGTATCTTGCCAAGGTACAGGGAAGAATGAGACAATTCTCGACTGAAATCCAACGTGAATACATCAAGTCCGTGCTCATCTTCATAAGAAGTATAGTGATCCAGGAACGTGTAGAAGACTTGCAACTTGCCGTTGAATCATATCAGACACGTTTCAAGCTCACCAAACCTCAGCTCGACCTCCCCGACATCAATCATCTTCCTCAATACACTCTCATTAGCAAACCATTTGGAGTAGTCTACCGTAGTGAACTTCATCGCAACTGCTTGATGGCTTGTAAAGATCTTCATAAGTTTGGAGATCACACACTGAATAAAGTCAGGGACGGCTTAGCTTATAGGTTGAAGGAGATACATGAAGGCATTGGGTCAACAAAGCGATGGAATTCGAGGGAGAGACGGGATGTGAAGAAAATCATCACTCGCATCGATGAAAGGTTGCATGAAGGGACCGATTCGAACTTTGGAGAGCTTCGTAGGTGGTCGCCCTAGGATTTCTCTCACAGCTATCAACGCCCATTCGCATTCACGAGTCATTCTTGGACTACCGAATCCTGGTACCCTTAAATTATTTCATTTTCAATATTGATTTGGATGTGTGATTGTTAAATGACAATGGCTTGTGCACACATAACAGTGTACAACCCGTTCTTGTAATGAAAGGAACCTGTGGTACGCTTCAGTGCCACAATCCTTATAAAAGGAGTGAAAGCTTCTTACTTTTGAGTAAAACTTATCAAAACTTTCACTTTTCAAAGTTTTGCTCAAAAGGACAAGTACTTTCCCTTATGATTTTCAAAACCTCAAAAGTTTATATCACTTGTTGAAGGGGAGTATTTGCTTACTAACTTTGTTCACAAAATTTTTCTTCGTGATAATCTTCCCACAAAACTCGAAATGGTCATATTCGATATCAAAATTTCATCAAAAATAACATTTATATGCCATTTTTGAGGGGGAGAAAAATTATGTGATAAGAAATATGCTGTGAATTGCTATTGAATCCTCGTGTGCAAAGACTTCAACCCATGAATTGACGGGATCTGAACAGTCATACATTGAAAAGATTTGTCTTCCAAAGACTTATCCAAGTAAATTGTACCTATTCGAGAAGCTCTTGATAGACATGAACTTTGACGGGTTTGAAAACCTTTCGGGATTGTCCACATCTTCAAGGTAGTTATTAGAGCTTGTTGTCACCTAAAAAACTGAAAATGTATCTCTTTAACTATACAACGTAACCGTGTCTCGCGGGGAATTGTCTATCTTGAGTTGATCAATTCAAAAGTGCGCGCTCTTCTCTCACCGTGCAAATTTCTGTCAAAACACTTAAGCACGTGTGGAGGGGGAGTATTTCTACAAAATACAAAACTCTCGAAGTATTACAAAATGTTTCTTACTTATAAATACTTTGAGAGATTCTCATGCAAATTGGTTTTGTGGCAATGAAGTTATAAGGTGATTAAGGTTAGGAATAACCGTCCTATGATCCGCCAGAGCCGGAGGGATCTACCCAAGGACTCCCACCAATAGTTAGAATCTAGAAGTCCTTAGGTATGATTATGAAAAGGAGAAAATGAGAATCGGAGAAAGAAGGAGTTGAAGAATTAAAAAGAAAAGTAAAGAAAAGGGTGAAAAGAAATAGCCCTCCAGATTATTCAACTTAGGGCAGACACCGGGTTCAATTCATATGCTACTGGTTGTCACTTGATGACACCGGTATTGAAGAACTAAGTCGTCATGGACCCAGTGACGCATGCACTAAAACTTCTTTGCCACTCAAGTTTCTCTCAATAGAAGCTTGTTTCATTCTCACAGGGAACCCTACGTAAACTATCGGCATTCTCTTAGAGGCTGCCGGTATTGAAGAAGGAGACCTCTCCTAGTCTCCGCTCAGAAAACCAAAGTGCACCATTGAGTCTTGAGCCACGAGATTCATAAAAGATCTCTTAGGTACACTTGACAATTCATCGCTTGTCGCTCAACAATAAGAACAAAAGTGATATATTATCGTGTCCTTCACGGATCTTAGCAATCTGTCGAGAACATTTATGAGATGCTCACACATGTGATTCTCGGTGATTGAATGGAAACTCGCCAGGTCAACATCAAACAGCCACGACAAGAGGTCACTTTGGTAACTCCCGTGGATTATGCTTAGTGTGTCTCAAACGGTCTACGATCGTGGGGAGATGCTTGGTGTACCTCGACGACTCATCCGAACTGTAGGTGTACTTGCACATCGCGTTATCTCACTTGTGGGACTCAGTTCGAGAACGACCCTTGTAAGAATTAGAGTTGTGTTTTCACACTATGCTATTAACACTCTTGAAGTTCAAACTTGTAGCGTTGGATTATTTCTAACCCATGTGTTATGTTTTCTTCTTATGGATGCTTGCGGGTAGAAAGAGATCGCAGATTCTCCACATGCTTACGCCAACTACATCATCAAAGAAGTTCTCTCATATTCAAAGGCAACACAAAGTCATAATGATTCTTCATCAACAAAGAATCTACAAAGTTTATAGACTAAAAGAACTTCATCAAAGCTGAAATCCAACGTTAAAGAACGTGTGAGCATATTGGAGAAAGACGTGGAGACACTGGAGCAACGAAGTTGCACGATGCGGATAACCTCAACATACTATCACTTTCACCACAAAGAACAAAGAACTTAAGAACAAAGAAATCAAAAGACGTCAAAGCAGAATACTTCAAAAGATACAAGATCCATACACTGGGGGAATTGTTCAAATCAAGGCACTTCTTCTCACAAGAAAGAAGAATGTCAGAAGACGTCAAAAGCTACTATTACAACAGCACCTACATCGTTTATCACTTCTTCATTCATCACCAACACTTAGGGGGAGATTGTTGGAATCACTCCTAAATTATATTACAAGTGTTAGTGATTAATATGTAATAGTTAGCTTAATTAGGCCTTTATGTTTGTTATTAAGCTAATGCTTGTGTAGACGGCCCATGAGCCTTGGTCCAAGCCCATAAGAAGGGAAGGATGCTAGTAGTGTTGCCCTAGCTCCTTGCCCTATAAATAATCCTTGTAAACCCTCAGTTGAGGGTTGGTTGTTCAATTCAAACTTTACACTTTACGCATAACTCTTCTTTATTTCATATCGTGTGTGTGTGTGTTTGTTCATCCGATCACTTCTTATCTATTTCTTCTATTGATGCTTGTGCTATGAATATGGGAACATAACACAAAGAAAACCAAGGATGTTGTTAAACTTAAACCTGCTGTTACATTAGGAGTAGGACTTGCTATAAATGAATTTAGATCTAAAACTACTCAACAACGGCCTAAAACACCTATTGCCAAAAGCCCCTTTCCTAAAAGAAACTACAACATACAACCCAACTATCAACATAGGAATCAAAACTACCCTAGACCATATCAAACTCCAAATTACATGCCATGGAACCCTTACCCGTCATTTCCATACATGAACCAATTAAATGGTATGTTTAACCCAAACGGACCCATGAGATATTGGGGACCAAACGCTTGAGTTATTTGTGTCATAGGTATGCTTGAAAGTTGGATTATAACCTGATGAATGGATAAAAGACAGTGGATGCTCAAGATACATGACGGGTAACAAAGCCTCTTCTCAACATACCAAGAGTATGACGGATGTAATGTCACTTTTGGTAGCAATCTCAAAAGCAAAATCATTGGCAAAGGTACGGTCGCTCATAACTCCCTAACTATTGAAAATGTTGGTCATGTTGATAGGTTAGGATTTAATCTACTTAGTATTAGCCAACAATGTGATAAAAAGTATAAAGTACTATTTGAAGAAAATAGTAGTAAAATATTAAAAGATGGTAACCCCATAGCTAAAGGAGTTAGGAAAAATAACAAATATATAGATAGAACATCTAAAGACAAACTTTTCCTAACAACCTTATATGATAACTCTACTCTTTGGCATAGACGATTAGGTCACGCTAATATGAGACTCATCCAAAACCTATCCTCAAAAGAGCTAGTTAGAAACCTACCAAAATTGAAATATGACCAACACTTTTGCGACGCTTGCAAAATTGGTAAACAAATTCATAGTAGTCATAAGGCTAAAAACATGGTTTTAACATCTAAATGTTTAGAGCTTTTGCATATGGACTTGTTTGGTCCATCCTCTATAAGAATTTATGGAGGGAACCTCTACACTTTAGTTATAGTAGATGATTACTCAAGGTTCACTTAGACAATGTTTTTGAAAACTAAAAATGAAGCTTTTGATAAATTTGAAATACCTAGTAAGAAAATTCAAAATCAACTAGGTGTTAACATTGTGTCGATCCGAACGGACCATGGTCACGAGTTCCACAATGAAACACAATTTGGAAACTTTTGTGATACAAATGGTATAACACATAACTTCTCGGCTCCTCAAACACCCCAATCTAATGGAGTTGTAGAACGTAAAAATAGAACTATTCAAGAAATGAGTAGAACAATGCTAAATGAACAAAACATACCTCAAAAGTTTTGGTGTAACGCCGTTGATACTTCCACATACATTTTAAATAGAGTTTTAATACATCCTTTCTTGAACAAAACACCATATGAATTATATAAAGGCAAAAATCCGATTTTGGGATATTTTAGAGTGTTTGGATGTAAATGTTTCATTCTTAATACCAAATACTATCTCACCAAATTTGACCCAAAGTCTTATTGTCACACCCCAAATTACATTTTGCGTGAATGGAATTCTGGGGATGATTGTCATAGCACCACAAATCAGTTATATTGAACGACCTAAAGTGTCGTTTGGAAAATACATCGCTTGATTTAATAAAATAATCGAGTTTACAAAGTATAGGTCCCAAATGAAAATCAACATGTGCGGAAATAAGTTTGTTACAATTCAAACGATGTTTTAAAGTTTATAAAACCCAAGTGAGACGCGTCGTCTCGGCGACTCTATGATATGTCCACATGCATGCCATGAAGTGAATGCCTTGGTTACCTGAAAATACATTGCTAAAAGTGTCAACACAAAGGTTGAGTGAGTTCATAGAGTTCATGTAAAATGTTTTATACGACTACCACAAGTATAGGTCATGTATGACAATTATGTTACATCAAATGTTACAATTGCTTAAGCACATGACACCGAAGCTTGACTGATCATGATGTTCGCCCCAACAGAGTGTTTTGCCAAACAACTCAAATAATGATTATGAAATGAAATGCATCCGTCCGGTTGGAATCCACCAACCCGGATGGAGGTGTCACCCTCGATAGATCTATCCACTCACCCACGCTTCTATGAAATTAATGGTTCATGATTATGAAATGGGGACATTTAACTGGCAATGAGGTAACTTAAGCAATGTAATGAATTTGAATATACTTGGTATCGTAATAAAATGATGTGCAATGTATTCTCCCCCGTAGGTTTGAAATAAAGTATAAACTCGAATAAATCGGGGCTATGAAAACTCACTTGTGCAATGTTTATGATGATATAATGGCAATACTGAAATGAGGCGCAACCTCTGACCGTGACCTATTATGAATGATATGTTCTAATGTAAATCATGAAACAATGTCGTGCGTGCAAATCCACATGTAATCTATACCACTTATACGTTTTCGAAAATAGAATTTATCGTTGCAATATATGTTTATGACATCTCGTCATATTATAAAATACTTTACAAGTATTTACGTTGAAATGATATCCTACGATAGTCATTTAGTGATTTATTATGAAATTATAACTTTTCGTTGTAAAACAATGTCATTTGACAATTCATAAAAGTGACTAAATAGCCTCGAAAATCTAGTCGTAAAATGGTGTACGTCGAGTGTTAGGAAACAAACTCAACGGTTTTGGGAAGCTTGTATCATAATCTCAAAGTTTTAGTGTTTAAGTTTTCATCCTAGAGGTCTCGATCACGGAGAAAAATATAGGTAAAGTATGGTACTTTTGTCCAAAATATCGTTTAAGGGTGGTTTTGGCAAAGTTTAAGTGACCGTATTTTATTAATTACAACTCCGTTTGACGAACGGTCGGACATTTTGGAAAATAGGCTAGACGAACTCACTTTTACTAGAAGACATCGTTTTCTCAAAAGATTTCTATCGATATGAAAAATGGCTTCCAACATGGTCACTTGCGATAACCACTTTGGTCTAGTAGAAAATATATAAGTGTTAATAATTATGAAAATAAGTTCGATAGTCATAAATTATCCCAATTACAATTACACGTTCAAAATATTAATCCGGTTCGTTAAGCCACAACAAGCTATCCATAGGATTAGCCTCGTGTGCTAAAACAACACCAATCCAAACGCTCCTTTATATTTTAATAAACCCTTGTGCTTATAAAATATCGTTTTCATAAGGTTTCTAACGTTCCGTAATAATTTATAGGTGATACAATAGCATTTGGTAAAGTTTTCAAAGCTCAAACGGACTCGAAAACGCTTAAAAACACCAATTTTATTTCCCATCAGCAATGGGTACTTGGACTTTTTCAGAAAAATCGTCCGTCTTTGACCATGCTTAAATCTCTCATTTTACACTTTTAAGCTTAAAAATCTCGCAAAAAATAGTAAAACACCATTTCGGACAACTTTCGTGTTTTACATTTAAGCCAATTCGGACCCGAAAGGGGTCAAAACCTCGATTTAAAATCATATCAGTATATATATTTTTACAAGTTACTGTTAAAAATATAAGTTTCGTTAAACTTTAATTGGCCACAATTTCTTCGTTTTAAGTCCGTTTTCTACGTTCTTTATATCCACGGTTTCATTAACATATACTAATATATTTTTGATAAGTCGACACATTTAATAACGCTTAAGACCCATTTTGACTCGTAAAAGTTGAGAATACATGCTGAATTTTCTGAAACAAATAATTTTCGCCGCCAAACTTGAAAATTCATATCTTCTTCGTTATAACTCCGTTTTAACCCGTTCAAGCGACCACGTTTTCGTTTTAAAGTATATTTTCCAAATATCTAGTCCAAAATTTTTTACCTACTGTCGAGAATTCCAGAATTCGAAAATAAGATCAGACCTCTAAATAAAGTTGTCGAAATGAGTTTTTCTCGCGCAAAACCTATTCTAACCAATTCAAAACAACTCCGAATCTATTCTAATCCTACCATACACCTTCTTAGGGTGTCATGGGTTTCTAGACATCATCAAACATGATATGTTACAAGGGATTGTTATGTGGATAATTAAAACTCATTATATATACTAAAAACCAATAAAAGTGGTATGGATCATGGAATTCATGCATGTTTTTCTTACAAAAAAGATGAAATAACATAAATATGAATATGAAAGAGTAATAAAAATCATGGAATGCTTACTTGAATGATTATGTGAAGAAGATGATAAAAACCTTATTAATCTATAGATTTTTATTTCAAAACCTTAAAATAGATTACTAGTAGAGCTTGATAATCACTTGTATCATAAAAAAAATATGGTTTCCCTTGGTGTCTTGATATGGCCGGTTATGGTGTAGAAGTAGAGAGGGTTTATTTTTTTTTTTCACCTTGAATGTATGTGTAACTATGTGTTTTGTTGTATAATATGAATATATATTACAAATATCAAGTAAAGGTGTGTAGGTGTACATATATGAAGCAAAAAGCAAATTGGTCACTTGAATGACATGGGGGACGGCAAAAAGAAAAAGGGGAAGCAAAGTGTGAGTATTTAATGTATTGTTGTATTTAAAGTTGTGTATATTGTTTGTTTTGTAAGTATAGTTAGTTATTTAGTGTAGCGTTAACTAAAAATAGATTTTAATGGAACAAAATAAAATATATTGAAGTCATAAAAATTATAAAAATACATTTCTCACAAGTATTGAGTGAATAAATATTTATCATGTTGAATTTACGAAAACCGTCGTAAATATATAAATATAACAATTTATATACAAAATAAATTGAAAACATCGGGTAAACTAATAATATGATTTTTATAATCTTAAAATGAGTATAAAAATATATTAGGATTATTTTTGGAAGTGTCGGATCAATATTCAAAATAAATGTTTACGCGATAGCGTTTATTTAATAGGAAAATAAACGTTTAATGAAAAATGCAAATTCATGCATGAACTAATATGATGATCATGTTGCTAATGATATGTAGACTAAATCTAGTCTATATGAAATGTCCTCGATGAAATGTTCATGAATTCGCAGCTAAACCAATAAGGTTACGCGAATTTGATACTCGTAAACGTAATTTACGATAAATGATGAAATAGTGACTCCTCCAAAGTTTGTAAAAATGACCTGAAATTACGAGTTGTCACACTTATGAAGGTGTATTTCTTGGTTACTCACAAACTATCAAAGC
>CM040242.1:129657443-129675252 GCA_022545495.1 Chrysanthemum lavandulifolium | reverse complement strand
ACCACCTTCACCAAGGTCTCCCACTCTCACGCCCATGGAGTTATTTTCAACTCCACCAACATCACCAAATCCTTTCCTAGAGGACTTGGAGGACTTGCCTCTAGGCCAAGTCATCCACCACCATTGCCATATTTTGGCACAATTGAGCGAATCGCTCATGAGTCACCTCGGTCATCCATTGACCCAAACGCCCATTAGGGCCAAGACCTCTCCTTTTCCACCCCATTCACAAGGACATTCATGGTCCTTTATACGGGATCATCCACTTCCATCATCAATGTCCCTCATATTGAGGACATTCGGAGTGCATGTGGGATGACAATCCCACTAGAGAGGAGATTCAAGCCGAACTCCACAACCTCCACCAATTCAAAGGCATGGTGGATTCTCACTTAAGTGAGACAATGCAAATGCAAAGTGCTTTGCTTGCATCCATCATGATCACTCCAAACATCCCCAACACCACCAACACATCCACCATTACACCACCACAACCTCCCCAAACTTTCTACCCTCCAAGGCATGGTTGCTCAACTTGAGCAAGCGGGTCAAACAAGTGGAACGGACCCGGATTATGGTCCATGACTTCCACGAAGAAATGAGGTTCATCCTCAACCACATTCTTGGCGTCTCAACGCTCTTTCCCATCCACCATCACTTTAGGATGGTTTTAGAATAGTCTTTCTTTATTTGCTTTCTTAGGATAATTTTTATTTTCTTGTACTAGAAACACATCATTGTGTTCTCTTTTCATGATCTTTACTCATGAAAAATTTTAACTAATGAATGTTGTTTATTATATTGTTGGTGTCATTACATAGTGTTTGGAAATGCTTGTGAATGATCATTATTACTAACAATTTTTGTAGCTTTATTTTCACAATCCATGTATCTTCCCATTAAAGCACCCAATTTAGGGGAGCTTTGAACAAGGGAGATAATAGCTCGGCTCATTACATTCCGCATAGCCTCTTCTTTTGTTGAGACAAAAGGGGAGAAAATATAGAACTTTGAAATTACTTATAGTTGACTTTTCCGAAAAGTCAAGCGCATACATTTGACTTTCTAAAGTCAAGCAGAACCCTCATTGATAATACTTGACTTTTCTTAAAAAGGTCAAGCGCATACTTTGACTTTACGAAAAAGTCAACATCATGCATCCACTAGTGAATTCTTTGACTTTCATAAAAGTCAAATTTCATACACTTGTATTATCATTTCCTTTTCAAGTTCTAAAACTAATATTTTTATAACTCTTGTACAAACTTTGTTCCTTTTATAAAATAAAATTTATATTTTGTCCTCAACAAAAGGGGAGATTGTTAATACAAATATCGTCATTAAGCGTTATTTATATTTTTGATCTTTGCCTAAGTTTTGTTAACGACAAAAGTAAATTTAATTTATAAAAGCTTAAAGCTTGTCAAGTTTATTAGATATTAAAACAAGCTTTCTCAAACAATATATTCATCATTCAAGCATTTACATTTATGATTAGTAACATCTTGATATGACTCTAATCATTATGTATGATAGTAGTTTGTAGAATGTGTTAGGTTCTTAAAACCAAACACTACTTAAGCATTGCATATTTCTATAAATAGTAATACAACATTTGACATCATGTATTACATCATGGAAATCATTAGAAGATTCCATTAGATATTTTGTGAAGATTTGTACTCTTCATATCTTGCACAATCTCACTTAGATAGAGTTGACTTTAGGCAAGATTTGATATCTTATTTGTCGGACCGGCGGTACCAAAATGGTACAGGCGGAACCCTTTTAAGGGTCCGCCCGTGACGCTCCTATCCAATTTGGCTATAAATAGCAATGCCAAGCCAAGTAGTTTCTTATCCCTTTCTAACATACTCTCATACATATCTTCTCTCTAACCTTTCTAATTCAGTTTCATATCATATTAGTGATCTCTTTTGTAGCAAAGAAGATCAAGTCATATTCAAGCTTCAACGAGAAGTTGGAAGTCTTGTTTGTTTAGTGTTGTATGATCTAGTGTTGATCCATACTTCATTGTTGTATCAAACCATCATAATCTTGTGAGTGTGAGTGGTTAGTATTTTAGTCCTCAAAATATATTGTGTGTGGGAGTAGTTGTACCCTTGGAAAGAACTCGACATCTAGCTTAGTGTCGGAAATAGTGTAAGCGAAGTGTAAAGGTTTTCTCCGCGGTGAAAGGAGCTTGTTGACTAGTGAAGTTAAACTCTCGAGTGTGAGACTCGGGAGTGGAGTAGGCAAGGAAAAAGAGTCCTTGTAGGCGAACCACTATAAACTACTTGTTGTGGTTTGATCATTTCTTTCCTTATTTACTTATTACATATTGCTTGCATATTTCATTAACATACTTAAGATCAATATCAATTGATCTTTCAATAAGTTTCAAAA
Organism: Chrysanthemum lavandulifolium; assembly: GCA_022545495.1. Classification (NCBI taxonomy): domain Eukaryota; kingdom Viridiplantae; phylum Streptophyta; class Magnoliopsida; order Asterales; family Asteraceae; genus Chrysanthemum; species Chrysanthemum lavandulifolium. The sequence continues at coordinate 129,672,846 of CM040242.1, read as the reverse complement.
CAAAGTTTTTAATCGGTAAACTATTCAACCCCCCTTCTAGTTTTCTACAAAATCAATTCAATAATTAATGTTACGAAATACATCAATCGGAAGTAAAGAAAAGATAAAATGCTAATGCTTATCGTAGGGGAGTGATTTATCCCTTGGAGATAGCTCCGTATGCTCCTCTAGACCTGCCTTTGTCTTCTTCCCACGTTCGTTGGTTGTGGTGTGTGAAATGGGATGCTTTGAAATCTTTGGAAATCGTGGGGTATTTATAGGCCGATCCGCACTAGATCATGGTTCTGGCGTAACCTTAGAAGTGGTTACGCCGTATCTTCAATAATTCATGGTTATGCCGTAGTTTATGCACGAGTTATGGCGTAGTTATCACGCGGAACTTCATTTGACCTAATATTGTTACGTCGTAATATTTTGGGAGAGTTACACCATAATCTTCGATGAGTTGGCTTTCGAGTTACGCTTTAGTTACGGGCGTAATGTGAGAGGTGAGTTATGTCGTAACTTCTTCAAAGTGAGCATACTATGATAAATCTTTGATAATTCTCCAATTCCGCGTCTCTTTAGCTCCAATGCTCGTAATTTACACGAAGTGGAATATAATGGAAAACAACAGTAAATCCATATAAATGATATAAATTACAAGCATTATCGGAAATTGACACTTAATATTCGGATAATTTTATGTTATCAAATATCCCCCACTTGAACTCTACTTGCCCTCAAGTAGACCTTATTAGAAAGATTCCTAAAAAGATATCTCCCATAACCTGGAAAATATAAGTTTACAAATCCTTTATGCTAGAATAAAACAAAGCCGAACACCTCATGAAATGGGAACGAAACACTCAAATCTCTCAACTATTCTAAGTGTCAATTTCGGGGTGATCACTCAATCGCACTGTCATAGCATGTATTCTATCATAAGCTTGGCGGTTACACAAATCTCCACCACTAGAGTTAAGGGCTAAACAATTTTTGAAGGCAATATGGGTAGACACGACAAAGGTTAAGGGTGACTCGTCATTACTAACATGTCACGGCGAAGTGGACAAAATCAATGATACATGACAATATCCATGGCCAAGACACCAAAGATTGCTCGCTGCATCACCTAGACACGCTTCATGACTAAAGGGTAGGATAAGACATGGGATATATAAATGGTGTAAAATAAAAAATCAAGCATATAGTCTAAATCTATAACCAAGTCATCACCACTTACCGTCCGCCCAAAGTTCAAGCTTTGAAGTTGTTAGGATTTAGTAAATCCAGTTATTAAAGAGTCGGTCACCTCAAGTATATGTAATCGTTAGAAAGCTCGTAGTCATAGTTATTATAAGTTAAGTTGTATTTAGTTAAGTAACACCATGGAGGACGGACGGGTCTTTACCCACTGTATGCCTGATCCACAGCCCGTAGGTGGCGATTTGTGTAAGACTATAAATACTCTCTACCTCCCAAGGTAGAGAGTTGGAGCTCATAACAATACTTTCATTTTCTCTCACTAAGTTCCCAAACCTCTAACTCTTTCTCTCTCTAAAACCTAATATTAAATGCCTACTTGTGATTATGATATGATGTGTTTATGAAATCCAATATGTTACAAAGGGTATCAATAGCCATGGTTTGATCATCTCTCTTACATATCCTTGGATTTCTAGTGGTTTTTTATGGTTTTTGAGTTTGAAAAAGTTTAGTGGTTTTGCATCATTTGGATCATTTCTTGTGTTAAAGTTTGAATTTTAGGTGTACTTTTGCGTTTAGAATCATTGTAAGTGCTTGGGTTTTGATTTGGAAAGCTTGAATCACTGTGGTTGGGCTTGTTTTGGATTGAAAAGTGTGTTTTTGAAGTTTTTCTTGCTAGCGACTTGATTCTCGTAGTGTTTTTCTTTGTAGCGACTTGCTTCAGTAATTGTTAGCGATTTGTAGTGTTAATTGTTAGCGACTTGATCCTAGCGACTTGTCTATTGAGACAAGCCGACAAACAATACAAGTTAGTGGATTCTCCACTACGGCTAGCGACTTGGTTAGGTTAGCGACTTGCTTTCAATTTTGTTAGCGACTTGTACTTTGTATTCTCAGCGACTTGATATTAGCGACTTGGATCTTAGCAAGTTGTTCTTTAGCAACTTGATTGTTTAGCGATTTGGTATATAGCGACTTGTGTCCAGCGACTTGGGTCTTAGCGACTTGGGCTTAGCGACTTGATTCATAGCAACTTGAAGTCTAGCGAGTTGCTACTTAGCGACTTGGTGCTTAGCGACTTGGTTCAAGGATTCTTAGCGACTTGGTTGATCTTTTGTTTGTAATACGGTTTTCTCTTGATTTAGTAAAATCCCGTGAAAGAATCTATTTCCCGGTTTAATCATTGAGTTATAAAAAACCCGTGTAATCTGTAAACATGTCTACCAACGTGCCTACAATCATCTCTATTGTGGCGGGGACGTTCAAGTAGGTGGATCGGACACTCGTCCACCAATGCTTGATGAGCCGACTGTGACTCATGGGCTCAACGAATTAGGTTGTATTGTGCAGGTAAGGATAATGGAGTTAACATTCTCAAGTCAATTGATGAAGGACCGTATCGAGTTGAGACAACAGAGACATACTTGACACTCTGGCGATGGCTTAGTGATATTAGGGTGGACGGACCTAAAATGTATGATGAATCGGTGATAAGGAGAAGAAGAGATACAATGCAAACATCGTGGCTTCTAACATCATACTTGTGGTTTACCTAAGGACATTTAAAAGCGATCAATCACAACACTGAAGCTAAGGCGGTTTGGGACAATGTCAAGATGCTACTCTCGGGTTCGAACTAACCAAGGAAGGCAGAGAATCTCAACTATATGATGAATTTGAGTACTTTAAGATGAAGCGAGAAGAAAGTGTCTATGAGTATTACGTGAGATTCCACAAGCTTGTGAATGATATGAGGAATATCAAAATGACCATGCCAAATATTCAATTTGAATTCAAAGTTTGTGAACAACATGTATCCCGAATGGCATAAGTTTGTCACCTCGTGAAGCTAACCAAAGGATTGAAGAATACAAACTATGAGCAACTGTATGCCTTCCTTCTTGAGAATGAGAGACATGCTATGTTTGAAAAAGGATTCTTGAGCAGTTCAAAACCAACGAGGGAGAAACAAGTTCGTCAAATGACTCTACAACTTTTACACCAATGTTGGAATTACCACCAAAGCTTCTCAAGTCATACCCATGGGTAATGGTAATTACAAGCTCATCCACGATCCGACATATAAGCCTCGACCCAAACACATTCATGGAAAACTTCATCTATCAACTGTCTCTCATGGTTAGTCAAACATGAACTCTCTCCCACACCAATAATAACCTCGAGCGACATCCAATCCACACAATCAAGCTATCGGAGATGGGAAGGTTATGGTGCAACCAGTTCAAGAAAGCGGTATGAGCAGGGAAAAGGTGGAGTTGGTAGAGGATATGTGGCAAATCGAGAATCGTGGAAGGAATCCAAATCAAGGCCAAGCTAAGCCAATTAAGTGCTACAACTGTGGTGGTGATGGACACATAGCAAGGCTGCACTTCTCCAAAACGCCCTCAAAATGCGAGTACTTCAAAGACAAGATGTTACTTGTGCAAGCTCGGGATAATGGAGCTGTGTTGGATGAAGAGAGCTGTTGTTTCTTGCCGAGGTCAATGCCAAGACATATGATGCGAGATGTGGATGAGCGACCAATTCGGAGATAGGTCATAATCATCGAATGCCTTTCAAGTTGTCGATTGTGATGCATACGACTCGGCGTTGATGATGAACCTCTTGCGCAGACAATCTTCATGGCTAGCATCTCACCTATGGTCTCTCCAAAGGTCTCTTCACCACAACAGCTGGTCCATCCAAAGATTCAATCATTTCGGAGGTATTAAAACTATATGATGAAGGCGATGAGCAAAGATGCATAATAAAGTACAATCTCTTGAAACTTATGAATCAGATATTGATGATGAGGGTAATAGCAATATTGTCCCATATGATCAATATGTGAAGCAAAGTGAAAGTGAGAATGTACCAAGTAATGCATCTTCCGCAGTCAATGATGACTATGCTTTTGATGAATACACTGCCTGTGCCCATGATGATTCTGTTATCTCTGAACTGAATGCCTATAAAGAACAAGTTGCTATTTATGAACAACGTGCTAAGTTTGAGCTAACTACTCGTGAGCAGGAAATGGATGACCAAATGCGTACAATTATTAGAAAAAAATAAATTTAGAGAAGAAGTGTTAAAACAAGAGTTAAACACCTTACAAGAAAAGCTTTCTAAAACTGTTAAGTAAAAGCAAGAGCTGCAAGATAATGTTAAAGTGCTTAAACAAGAATTCGATGCTAAGGAATCAAAACTTTTGAATGATTTTCTAATCTAAAAACTTTGAAAAACAAGCTTGAAAATAAGTTGTACGTACAAGGAATACCATTCAGACTGCTCACATGATCACTAAGCATAGAGTTCTCAGCGATAAGCATAGTATTCCCATTATAGAGAAACCTAATCCTGAGTATGGTAAGATAGCAAAAGCTGCTCAAAATGTGATCTATGATGGTAATGAAATCCTTAAGCCTAGGCAGAAACCTAGTTGTGCTGAGTGCAAGGAAGAGGATAGAAAACTAGATGATGCATCTAGGGTGAAAATGGATAAGAAGCTTAACGATCCTGCGTGTAAAAAGAATAACATAACTATCAAACCCCACGATTACACTAAGGAAAATTGGATCTCCCTGAACATGTTTAAGCCTCAAACTCAATTAACCCCGAGCGAGATCTTTTGGAAGAAAGATATGGATAAGCTAAAAGTTAATGTACTTGTTGAAACAAACACTCCCTTAGGAAAATGCTGCAACTCACGTGTATCCTCCAAATACACCAATGCATCTAGTTCCTAGATTGTTTGCCACTAATAGCAAAACCTTAATCAGCCTGTATGTTGTTTATCAACTATTCGCTGATTTTGAGAAGACATGTAAGAAGAGAATCACACCTACAGGGATAACTGAGGGGGAAAGGGATTTTGAGCAAAAAGGTCATGCCTTTCTTTAAACAATTAAAAGGTCAATTTGAGAACCTTCAAAAAGGAATAAATTCAGATATTAAAGAAATGGAAAAGGAATTTGATGCAATGATAGTTGAGGTCAATGATTATGAACAGGAACTCAAATATAATGAAGTTGAAAGGAAGAACTTGCATGTTTTAAATGAGAATTTTATTTCGAGTTGTGTTGCGCAAGATGTGTTTTATACTGTTACTAAGCACTCTATTACTGCTTCTCGATTTCATGAATTATCTATTGCATTGAAAGTTTCCCATGATCGTGTCATTGAGCTTGAAAACAAAAACTCGAACTAAATGAGAAAATTGATCGGGATGATCACAATAATTTAGTAAAACATCTTTCTAAACTAGAAGTTGAACAATTTGATTTGCAACTAAAATATCAACATCTTAAAGAAAATGTCAAAACGTCAAATATCAAGACATCCTCGGATGTTCCGAGTTTGATGCATTTTTAGATAAACAAACGTGATAATGATTCAAGCTCATTGTAACATGATCGAAAATTGAAAGCCCAAATTTAACAATTATAGGGTGAAAAGAACAATGTGTGGCTCCCAAATGCCTCCTCCTTTAGATTCTCAAGATTCTCGGACTTTTCATCTTCAATACTTGGTTAATGCTTTACAAAAGAAACGAGTTTTCTAGAAGAAAATGAAAAGTTAAACGACACTTTAAAGAGTTATATGATTCAATTAAAGTCACTCGTGACAAGAACAACGAAAAAATAACGTCTTTACAAAGGAAATTGAGAATCGAGGAGACAGGAAAAGAGAAGCGCCACTTGTCTTTAATGAGAATGTTGCATCAAGGTCATCCTCAGACTGCAAATATACTGTGACTATTAAATATAATCCTCCTCATCTTAGGAATAATGAACTTGTGTTTCATAACTATTTTGCTCACCTTAAGGATAGTCTAGAATGTCTCCGTGAGATTGTGGAATAGGATTTCATAAATAAGCCTCTTGACAGAGAAATTAGGTTTGCGTGCATTCAAGCCAAACAATCTCAGGAGCTGCTAGAATGTTTAAAAGCAACATGTCCTAAATCCTTAGGTGCGAAAGGTAAAGGCAGTGATGCCTTGTTCTATGCCAAGTGCCAAGCATATTGTTAGGTCACCATATTAGTAACACAAGCATCAATATAAGAAATAGAGAAGAGAAAGGATCGGATGAACAAGACACAACACTTATGCGTATGAAATAAGAAGAGTTATGCGTATGAAGTGAAATGCATTGAACAACCAACCCTCAAGTGAGGGTTATACAAGAGTATTTATAGGAGGGAACTAGGGCAACACTCCAAGTTCTCATCCTTTTACTTATTGGGCTTGGCCTAGGCTTATGGGCTTTCTACATAAGCCTAGCCTTGATTACTAACATAAAAGCCATATTAAGCTAACTATTACATATGAATCACTAACACTTGAAATATAGTTTAGGAGTGATTCCAACAATCTCCCAAGTGTTATTGATCAATGATAGAGTGATAAGCGATGTAGGTGCTGATGTAATAGTAGCTTTGGCGTCTTCGACATTCTTCTTTCTTGTGAGAAGAAGTCCTTGATTCGAACAATCTCCCCAGTGTAGGGATCTTGTAACTTTTGAAGTATTACGCTTTGGCGTCTTTTGATTTCTTTGTTCTTTAGTTCTTTGTTCTTTGTGGTGAAAGTGATAGTATGTTGTTGTTGTCGCATCAGTGCCGCTTCGTTGCTCCGGTGTCTCACGTCTTTCTCCAACATGCTCACACGCTCTTTAACGTTGGATGACGATCTTGATGAAGTTCTCTTAGTCTTTAAACTTTGTAGATTCTTTGATTTGACGAAGAATCATTCGACTTTGTGTTGCCTTTTGAGAGAACTTGCATTAGTGATGATGTTGGTATGAACATGTGAAGAATCAAGACGATCGATCCGCTCGAGCTTCCATAAGAAGAAAACATACACACGGTTAGTAATAAGCGGATTCCGCACTTACAAGTTTGAATTTCGAGGGTGTTAACAAGACATAGTGTGAAGACACGTCTCTAATTCTCACAAAGGCCATTCCTAAACTGAGTCCCAAGTGAGATAACACGATGTGCAAGTACACCTCTGATTCGGATGAGTCATTGAGGTACACCAAGCATCACCTCACGATCAGACCGTTTGAGACACACTAAGCGTAATCCACGGGAGTTACCAGTGACTGCTTGTCATTTGTTTGATGTTGACCCCGGCGGGAGTTTCCATTCAATCATGAAGATCACATATGCGAACCTCTCATAAATGTTCTCGACAGATTGCTAAGATCCGTGAAGGACACAATAATATATCACTTGCGTTCTTATTGTTGAACGACAAGCGATGAATTGTCAAGTGTACCTAAGAGATCTTTTGATGAATCTCGTGGCTCTTAGACTCAATAGTGCACTTTGGTTTTCTGGCGGAGACTAGGGAGAGGTAGTCCTTCTTCAATACCGGCAATCTTTAAGAGAAAGCCGATAGTTTACGTTGGGTTCCTGTGAGAATGAAACAAGCTTCATTAGGAGAAACTTGAGTGGCTAAGAAGGTTTAGTGCATGCGTCCTTTGGGTCCATGACGACTTTTATCTTCAATACCGGTGTCATCTAGTGACGACCGGTAGCATATGAATTGAACCCGGTATCCGCCCTAAGTTGAATAATGCGGAGGGCTATTTCTTTTCACCCTTTTCTTTGCATTTCTTTTAATTCTTCAACTCCTTCTTTCTCCGATTCTCATTTTCTCCTTTTATATTCATACCTAAGGACTTCTAAGTACTAACTATTTGTGATGTCCTTGGGTAGATCCCTCCGACTCTGGCGGATCATAGGACAGTTATTCCTAACCTTAGTCACCTTATAACTCCATGACTAACCTATGTTGCCATAAAACCATTTTCTTGAAAATCTCTCAAAGTGGTTATGATTGAAAACATTTTGTGCCCTTGTAAGAGTTTGATCATTTGCGTAAATACTCCCCCTCCACACGTGCTTAAGTGTTTAGATAGAAATCTGCACGGTGAGAGAAGAGTGCGCACTTTTGAATTGATCGACTCAAGATAGACAATTCCCCGAGGGACACGGTTACGTTGCATAGTTAAAGAGTTACATTGTCAGGTTTTAGGTGACAACTAGCTCTAGTAACTACCTTGAAGGTGTGGACAAACCTCGAAAGGTTGTCAAACCCGTCAAAGTTCATGTCTATCAAGAGCTTCTCGAATAGGTACAATTTACTTGGATAAGTCTTTGGAAGACAAATCTTTTCAATGTATGACTGTTCAGATCCCGTCAATTCATGGGTTAAGTCTTTTCACACGAAGATTCAATAGCAAATCAACATATTTCTTATCACAATAATTTTCTCCCCCTCAAAAATGGCATATAAATGTTATTTTTGATAACGTTTTGATATTAAATATGACCATTTCGAGTTTTGAGGGATGATTATCACGAAGAACAATTTGTGAACAAAGTTTTTTGCAAATACTCCCCCTCAACAAGTAATACTAACTTTTGAGGTTTTGAAAACGTAAGGGGAAGTACTTGTTCTTTTTGAGCAAAACCTTGAAAAGTGAAAGGTTTGATAGGTTTTGCTCAAAAGTAAGAAACTTTCGCTCCTTTTATAAGGATTGTGGCACTGAAGCGTACCACAGGGTCCTTTTATTACAAGAACGGGTTGTACACTGCTATGTGTGCACAAGCCATTGTCATTAAATAATCACACATCCAAATTAGTATGAAATTGAAACAGTTTAAGGGGTACCAGGTAGTCCAAGCAATATCTCCGGGAATGCGAGCAGGTGTTGATAGCCGTGAGAGTAATCTGGGACGACCAACTACAAAGCTCTCCGAGTTACGAATCGGTCCCTTCAGACAACCTTTCATCGATCCGGTGATGATCCTCTTATCATCCCGCTTTTCCCGAGAATTCCATCGCTTCTTCGACCCGATGCCTTCATGTATCTCCTTTAACCGATAAGCTAACCCATCCCTAACCTTCTTCGGTGTGTGGTCCCCAAACTTATAAAGATCTCGACACGCCATCAAGCGGTTGCGTTGTAGTTCACTACGGTAAACTACTCCGAATGGTTTCTTTGACGAGAGTGTATCGTGGAAGATGGTTGATGTCGGAAGTTCTAGCCGAGGTTTGGTGATATTGACATGAGTCGATATGATTCAACAACAAGTTGTAAATCTTCTACACGTTCTGGATCACTATGCTTCGATGAAGATGAGCAAGGACTTGATGTATTTACGTTGAATTTCAGTTGAGAATTGTCTCATTCTTCCCATACCTTGGCAAGATACTGGATCTTCAATGTCGTTGAGAGACAAGTTCGAAAGTCCGCTTCACGAATTCATAGTCTCTTTCGTCTTGTCTTTTGACCACGGCGGTCTTGAGGAAGGTGTAATCCCATTTAGACGAAAGAGTGACATGCTTAACAACAACGATCCCTTTATCTTTGTACACTTCATGTTGAGACTTTCGAACTGGCGGCTTTTGTAGTAGATTAGTCGGTGTTCCGCCAATGGTGAATCCCATACATTGCATCAATGTCATCTTGTTCCACACCGTTAGAAAACATGTGAGTAGCCTTTTCTTCGATGGCTATGCGGTTAGAGTATATGGCTGCCGGAGCGGAAGTGTAAGTGATGTAGCGTATTTCTTTGAACCATCGCTACGGTGTAGAAGAAATTCAAGTCATTGTTGAAGAAGTAGCAAAATGGAATCTTAGGTTGATCCGGTTGGCCAATCGTTGGTAGAGGTTTAGACCAATCGGTGTAGTATGGAGCCGTGTCTCTTACGGTGAAGTCAATGTTTGCTTGTGGTTGAGTCAATCAATGTTGTTCGACATGGCTCGTGCTATGTTATCAAGATGGTATTCAACTTCAATAGCACTTTCCGAGCTGTCTTTGAGTAGTTGAAATGCTTCATTCTTGATTCGTTTCAACTTTGATTTCGTCATCTTCTTCACTCGAACTTTTCTTGCGATAACTTAGCATGCTCCAACGCACGACCTTCTACCATGTCCGGATCATCGGTTAAGGCGGAGTAGCATCAACAAGTTTAGAAACCGGTCATATTCGGTATCATCTTCGTCTAGCCTTGATATGACGTCGGCATTAGGCGTCTTCTTATTCTTTTCTTTGGCCTAGATGAGGATTACGGTTTCTTAGTTGAAGCGGGAGAGGTGGGTTGTTGTTGGGGCTCGTGGACTTCTCATCGTTACCACCGGTATACTCAAAGTGATCACCGGTTTTCTCGTCTGGGTGCTAACTCGAGTCCTTAGGTTTGTCGAGAGAAGAGCGTGGAAGAGATCCTTGTTGAGCTGGAGTCCTTAGGGGTGGAGGTGGCATGGAGGATGATTCAACAGTTTTCTTCGAGCGTTTAGGCTCGTTATCTTTATCTTTATCCTTATCTTCTCTGCATGCTGATTTGAGCTTCTTCTCTGCATGCTGATTTGAGTTGGTATTCCAGCAATGCTTCAAACAATTTACCTTCGTAAGAAGTAAATGTTGCAGATCGTTTAGACATTTGAGTTACCAGCATGGAAACCAATTCAGCATCTGAGAACACTATAGGATCAGTCGGGTTAATTGTTACGGTCATAGGTGTTGATCTTATAGTTTGCTTGGCATCACATTTGGATAGAGTTGTCTGTTGAACATCTCTCTTGTCACGCCCGGAAATTTGTCGAGTAAGAACTGATGAGTATAGCCCTTAATCATCTCGTTCAGTTCCCCTTGGACATCACGTTGCATGAACTTCTAAATATACTCCCTTCCATTAGACATCTTTTCTATCTCGTCATTAAGATGTTTGATGTTGTCACGAGTATATCTAACTTTTGTTGGTCACATCTTTCTTCCCGACACCTTGACTTTAACAATCCTTGTCTTTTCCCGAGATATCCAAGAGTCGGTTGGTTTCTTCATGATTTTGATGTGGATCTGGTTGTTCCTTTGGATGGTGGAGGTGAAGAGTGAGAAGACGAATCGATGATGAAGAGTCGTGAGGTGATTCGAGGGTCCTTAGGAGGTTCGAAGTTTCCTCTTTAGAGCGAGTAGGACCGTCAAGAAGATAATCATCATAATTCACTTTGTCATCTTGTCCAGATTTAGCCTTTATTTCATCCCGAGTCCGGGCCTCTTCATACGCTTTGGCATGAGTTGGCCTCTTCACCGACTTTTTCTTTCTCGGACTTTTCTTTTCGTGTTCCTCAAAGTCATAATCAATAGAATCCTCCAGCGCTTTTGTTGTTTCTCAAGAGTGGTGGCACAATTCCCTTATCGGGTTGATTAACCGCATCGTGAATTGGTGTAGATTGACACCACCACTTGACCCTCCAGGGCCACCTAATTTGTTGCAATTCAAACTCTTTTGCCACGTGTTGGAGTCTAATGATTTTGAACTTCTTCCCGTATTCGTATCCAATGGCTCTTCATCCGAGCTTTCTTCTTCATGCTCAAGCACGGAGTCTTCCTTTGCCTTGGTCGCCTTTTGGTGGGAGGTTTAATTCTTGTTGGAGTGACATCGGTTGCAGTTTTAGAGTAGGTGACCTCCTCGTCTGATTCGGTTTCATCAGAGCTTTCATCCACTAGCTTTCTTTGCGGTTCAGACTTGGGAATGGGAATAAGAACAACTTCCTTAGAGGGAACTGCCTTTTGAGTGAAGGTTTCCTCTTTGGGAACTTTCTTTGACTCTCAGTCCTTGTAACACTTCCTGCACTGCCTCTTCTGGTTTTCCTTGAAGGTGTACCAGCGGACTTTTCATCGAGAAAACCTACTTTGCCTTCTTCAACCGCTACCAGATATCGTTTGTACGAGTACAGTTGTTTGATATCATCGGTTATAAGGTGATCTGCAAGATTGCACCTTGTTTCTTTGTTGTAGAGTCCTTAATCGACCGAGTGTGGGCTCATACAACATGGAGTGTTGTTTGGGGTCATCGAGTCTTAAGGGAATATCGAGATTATACCCTAGAGCTCGTTGGATCAACGATTTGGTATATCCGACATACGGGATTTTGGTGCCAAGCTTTTAAGGAATGATATCATGTCGTCCCATATCGAGCTTCAACTTTAATGTGTTTATTGTTGACCAAAGCCCAAAAGATCTGCAGTTCCATGAGCTTGGGATGCTCATAGCCACCGTCACGTCCATAAGCAGATTTGATGATTATGATGTAGAGAGTTCTCCATGGTCGAGGAATATTCTTAAGATCCACATATGAATGCTTAGTGATTACTCACAGTAGCTTCGTCATAACCAATGTCGATCATGAATTGTAGAACGGTCTCTTGATTGGTGCGGCATTGTATTGGTTGGTTCGATGGCGGGGATGAGAAGAATAGCCCTTAAGTCTCGGTGTGATGGTGACTTGTTTGTCATTGAGCATCACTGTCACAACATTTTGTCCTTTGATCTTTTGCATTGTATTCCAGGCGGTGAATATAGATCTCGGACACATGAGGAATTTGTGAGCATGTTACGATAGGGATGATTCATCGAGAATATCCACAGCAATTAAACAAGAGGATTCCGAGCAGGTGAGAGTATCAAAATCAACACAAAGGTTATTCTTTCCTATCTTCATTGGATAGCCATTAGGGAATATATCAGCAATGGTGCTTCCATGTTTTGTAATTGAGCGTCCATGTCGTGATCTGAAAGATATTTAGCCAAAAGAACCAACATATCGAAAGACATTATGTTAGTCAACAGATGGTTTTATTGTCTAATTATTGAATAAGATATGTCGATGATTGTTACGAGTCCAATGTCACTTGTTTGTCCAATAGTCCAATGACGTCGTGATAAGTTTCGTGAGTTGATTAACTTTAAGTTTTAAAGTCCATGTTTTCACTTATTTTTCACAACTTATTAAACGATTATGCTTATTAGTGACATTATTGGTTTCGTGGCGTTATGACTTATTTATTTACAAGTTTGCACGCATAACAATTCATAATTAAGGTTAAAAATAGTCTTAGGCGTAGAAATGGCAAGCTTATGCGTAAACAGGAATGGTATACGCGTAAGCATAAGCTTATGCGTAGGTTTTTGACTTACGCGTAAGAAATATTACGCGTAGGAAAAGAGTGCCTTATGCGTAAAGCTTACGCGTGGCGTGATATGGAACCTACGCGTAAGGCTTACTCGTAAGAGTCAACCCGATGCGTAGAGGTCACTATTTACGCATATCCTTCACAGGATACACGTAGTCCCTTATGTAGAACCTTGCGCGTAAACGTTACGCGTAAGATTTCTCTTACGCATAACATGCTATGCGTAAGGTGATCCTTATGCGTAGATGGCAAGTAACCTTGATTCTGAATTTTCACGTGTAGAAAACCTGAAATAAGTTCATCATAACACCAATCTTAACTCATACATTCAATCTTTATCAGAACAAAGCATGAATTACTCATAACTCAGTTATGCGAAATAAACACTTATGCGTAGAACCTAAACCCTAAGGTTCAAGGATTACGCCTAAGATAATTAGCCATAGGAAATGCACCAAAATTATTCTGGGACGTCTAGGATGCCTATTAAGTTGTTCTATCCAAGTCTTAACATCAAACTCAATGTGAATAAAAAATACCCAAACTTCAAGAACATAAACCCTAATTCTTAATAAACTAGCAATAAATGTTTATGGGTTGATTCTGAGCCTAGATATGATCAATTAAACTTGTAAACAACATTTTACAAGCAACCAATTAGCCAGAAACGTTCTCATATGAAAATACCCAATTCCACGCATAAACCCTAGTTTTCAAAAATCAATCAATTCGTATTTCTGGGTGAGATTAAATGATAAAAATGGTATTAATATGATAAAACAAATGTTTTGACACAACCATTTTAACCATTACCACTCAAACTTGATTATGTGTTCATACCTTATGCGTAGAACACAATAATCACTCAAACTCTCGTTTAAACCGTTGGATTTACGAAAGAATCAAAACCATTGTTTGTAAATACGTTAAGATTATAAAACCACTTACAAATTGATGATCAAGAACTCGGATTTGAGGATAGATTATTAGGCGTAGGATTTTGTTAGGTGTGTAATAAATGTGAGAAGTTAATGTGTTTTTGAAAGTTGTTGAGGTATTTTTGTATATAAAATACTTTGATCATTTGACACATTTAGTCCCTACACCTTTACCATATTCATCCAATGTCCAAAACTTCCATTTTGATTACCAAACGAAGGATATTTGGATAGAATTTTGACGACACTCCCCCTCGACTTAAGAAATAATGAAGTTTTATAAATTTTAGTCCGAGGAGTGTCAGTAAACCAGAAAAAGTGACCACCATTTAAAGAAACAACCGGGATAAAGTAACATGCAAGTACAAGGTTTTATGAAACTGAAAAATATTTGCTTTCTCCCCCTCAACACTTGATCGAAAAAAATACTGAATTTTGAAAGATTTGATTGTTGACGGAAGATTAGTACTTGCCACGTTAAAAGAAATATAGATAGAAGAATATTTTTGTTGTTTTATATGATTTTATAATTTTGTATTTTATTTTTGAAAAATATTTACAAAAGAGGTTTTGGTGTTTGAATGGTTTTAAGAATGTTTTAAGAGTTCATCCAGTTCTTCTTGAGTCAAACACCAATACCAATTCGGTGGACCAACTCATTAAACCTAGCAAGAGCTAAGGCTTTGGTGAGGAGATCCGCCAATTGGTATTCTGCACTCCACAAAGTATAATTCAACTGCACACATTCCACGTGGTCCTTGATGAAATGATATCAAGATCGATGTGCTTTGATTTGAATGTTGAATCGAGTTGCACGAGATCGCAATAGCACTTCGATTGTCGCATACATCGGGATTCTGTCAAATACATAACCATAGTCTTTGAGTTGTGTTCTCATCCAAATGACTTAAGCACAACACAACCGACATGGCTACATATTCTACTTCGGTTGAGGACAACGATGTACAATCCTCGCTTCTTCGATTGCCATGACACCGGTTTGTCACCAAGAAATTGTAATGCTCTCAAGTACTTTTCCTTGAGTCTAAGCATCCCGCATGATCGGTGTCTGAAAAAGCTATTAGTTAAAACCGAATCCTTGAATACGGATCCCCAAATTAATGGCTCCCTTGATGTATCGGAGGATTCGTATAGCCTCTGAGAGGTGGGTTTGATTAGTCTTGACTGATAACGGAGCAAAGATATCGGCAAATACAATATCGGGCACTGCTAGTTGTTAGATACATGAGAGACCCAATAATACTACGGTATTTGGTAGGGTCCACCAAT
>CM040242.1:128744698-128984925 GCA_022545495.1 Chrysanthemum lavandulifolium | reverse complement strand
TAGTTCGGTTTACTCGTAATGATTAACTTAGCTTCATAGTCCTAAAAAGGGTCAACAAAAACCAAAAATAATTCAGGCCATAGAAGGAATCTATACCAAAGTCGTAAACAATTGCATAGATGATGCATATAAACCACTCCTTATTAGTCTACAAACTGCCACTAATTTTTTTAATGAACCAAGTAATGTTATATACTTAACTAACGACATCTAAGGTATTATAACGTACATAATTACGTATCAGACATACATAAAAAAGAGCAATGGATTATAAAATGGAATTAACACCTATCTAACATAGGTGTTAATCGAATAACAACAATGATTTATTATAACATATAACCAATTGGAAATAATCATATGTAATAAACAACGAGAAGAACATTTACCTACCATATTTGGCCACATTTTTTTAATAAAAACTTGATCAATCGAATGTGGTTTGCAATTAACACTGTAGCTTTCTAGTTGGTGACATAACTGACGTTACAATGAAGAGAGGGGCTGACGAAGAAGACGGTTTGATTTGTGAAAACAGTAAGTAAGAATGTTTTTGTGCGAGAAGCAAAAACAGAGAAAAATGGTAAATATGGATGTTTTTGTGTGAGTGGCTATTGGAATTTGAATAGAAATGTACTGTACTTTTACTATTCAAATGTGTACTTTTTATGTAATCTAAAATGACGAAACAACCCTTTTTAAAATATACGGTTGCCTAGCGAATTTTCGTTGCCCAAAAAACAATACCTTACACATACGGGACACTTGTCACAATGTCGATGAGTTACCCAATGGCAGCGGTTGCCCTCGGTCCATTTTCAAATAAAAAAAAATGGTCCGGAAAGTGATAAGCCTCAGGGCGCGCAGTCCATTTCTGTCATTTTCCATTTGAATAGTGAAAGTATAGTACATTTCTATTCAAATTCCAATAGCCACTCACACAAAAACATCCATAGTTACCATTTTTCTCTGTTTTTGCTTCTCGCACAAAAGCATTCTTACTTACTATTTTCACAAATCAAACCGTCTTCTTCGTCAGCCTCTCTCTTCCTTGTAACGTCAGTTATGTCATCATCTAGAAAGCAACAGTGTTGATTGCAAACCACATTCGATTGATCAAGTTTTTTTTTTAAATGTGTCCAAATACGGTACGTAAATATTCTTCTCGTTGTTTATTACATATGATTATTTCTAATTGGTTTTATGTTATAACAAATCGTTGTAGTTATTCAATTAATACTTATGTTAGATAGGTGTTAATTCCATTTTATAATCCATTGCTCTTTTTTTATGTCTGTCTGATTCGTAATTATGTAGGGTATAATACGTTAGATGTCGTTAGTTAGGTATGTAACATAACTTGGTTCATTAAAAATTTTAGTGGCAGTTTGTAGACTAATAAGGAGTAGTTTATATGCATCATCTATGCAATTGTTTACGACGTTGGTATAGATTCCTTCTATGGGCTGAATTATTTTTGGTTTTTTTTGACCCTTTTTAGGACTATGAAGCTAAGTTAATCATTATGAGTACTTTTTGTAATTATGTAGGGTAAAATAAATCTGTTCCATTTACCACTCTTCTACAGCTTGTTTAGAGGCTTCTTCCTGTTTTTCCCTTTCCTTTTCTTTAGCAATTTCTTTAGCATTTACTTCCATATGTAATCTTTTAGCAAATTGTTCATCAAAAGCTATCTGCTCCTCTGTACTTTCAAACACCAAAGTTGGCTCGCAATCCTTTACCCTTTCCAATATCGGGTTCAAGAACTTCGACTTTCAGTATAGGTTCACCAATGTTTAGACTCTTCGCAATAGGTCTAGGTGCAGGATAGGTGAGATTGCTTTAGGTTGAGCAATTGTATGGCAATCTCATTCTCCGCCTCTTTGGTTTTGGTGTGGGTGTTATTGCGGTGGTTATAATTGTAGCGATGGTTGCCTGCGGTGGAAACGTCTGAACTCGGCGATGGGTAGAATAATAGCGACATTGGTTGCGCAGTGGTTCTCGCAATACTAGCGATGGATGCAACAACACTGGTTTGCCTACACCACTTCCTTCTCCTTTTCTTCAATCTGCGACCTTTAAAGAATCATCTATTACTGCTTCTTTACCTTCCATGCGAGCCACCAAATAACCTTCACCTTTGTCTCCACTATCCAAATCCTAATCTACCAATGCCTCCCCTGAATTTGTACTCTCACTCCTCCCATGTTTGGAAGCATCCTCCAAAATTTGATTTCGAGTAGCTTGCTTTCTTTCCGCTTTCTTCACTTTCCCGAATGCAAGTGACCCTTGGCCTTCTTAGTCTCTCCAAACACTTACCTCGTGCTTCAACCTCCGATTGTTTCGACTTTAGTAGTTGTCAAATTTTGAAGACCAACGATCTTTTTTGGTAAAGGGTTTACCCGGTAAATATATAACCAAAAATAATGTTATACAAATGGAATGTGGTCAAGTACCACATTAACCTCAAGCGAAGAGCTTGATAAAACTAGTGTTTATGACAAGCCATAAACACAAAGAACCTAGCTATATTACATCATCAAACTAGGCATAAACAAGAAAAAAACTTGTAACAAGCGAGCATCCCGCATCCAACCAATCCACGAAGGGAGCAAGTTAACCCAGGAAGTTTGCCTCCTTAAAAACCCTTTCCAAGAAAAACCCAAAGGGAAAAACCTTGGATCTTTGACTCCATAGTTGTGCATCTTTCCATCAATTCAAGAATGAGTTTCATAGTATCCTCACCACTTCGACCTGTGTAACCTGATCTGAGAGGTGGATCATTGGACATGTCATCATGTACAAAGTCATTGCACTGGACAACAACACTACATGATTTCTCTATTCGGTGGACGCCTTGCATCAAAGGTCAATCCAACCTTGTTTTCTCTTTCCAGCCAGCACCCAATGCATATCATTTCACAACCGGTTTCCTCAGCCATGGTGAAACTTGTTTGATGTTATAAAGAAAAGAATATCATTCACGGATTATATAAGAACGTCTACTAGCATAACCATCTGTATGTTTTCTCTTAATTTATTATACTTGAATGTGTTAATACAAATAAGCCGTAAAAACGTTTATTTATATTTTACGATCTTCTAATGTTTTGTCGATAACAAACGTAAAATCATGTTAACGAAACAAATAAAATACGTAAATGGTTTGAACTAATAGTTTCTAACATATTCACATTTTCACATAAAACACTAAAACAAGTATAAGTGATTTTATGATTTAGCAATACATATGTACAACAACTAGTGTTTACATATTTGGGTAAAATATACACATAACTAGTATGTAGTATATTGGGTAATATAAATGGGTAGAAACTTAAGTATCACAACCCATTGGGCAAATACATTGAATGTAGTTGGGTACAACCCAAAGCCCATGACCCATGGAGCTTGACCCATAACCCATTGCATGACATCATGCTTATATCATACATGGATAATATCCATAACCCATGGATCAACCCATACCCAAGTGACCAAGTGCATTGCACTCAAAGATACATTGTATCTAGCTAAAGATCCATGGTTCAACCCATGACCCATGACCCATAACCAAAATACCCATGGGTAAAAGGGAGCGTCCCACGGATCCCTAGCTTAACGCTAGACGGATCCCTTGTGGAAGGGATCCGTGGGATCCGGGAACAGAGAGATTTTTCTTCTATAAATAGTGAGCCATTTCTTCATTGTTTCTCACCCCTTTCTAACACACTTCCTCCCGAGTTAAAACTCACTAACCTCATATCCAAGAGATCTATGTTTGTAGTTTTGTTTTTGTGTGATCTTCTAGGTTCCTCTTAAAGGCAAGATCACCACCTTTGAAGTCGAGCAAGCTCAAGTCCATGAGTTGCCATGCTTCCTCATCATCAAGGCTACTGAAGTCTTCTTGTTGATGATTCCTTTCTTTCTTCTAAGAAGTGTAGTGTTGAAGACATTAGTGAAAGATGTCTCAAGTGTCAAGACGAAGATATTAGTGAAGGGTATCTATCGTCTATAGCATAAGCACTTGTGGTAGGTGCTTAGAAGTCAAGACAAGAAGCATTAGTGAAAGGTGCTTAGAAGTCAAGACTAGAAGCATTAGTGAAAGGTGCTTAAGAAGTGAAGACACAAGACATTAGTGAAAGGTGTCTTGTAGATCTAGTCAAAGGCATTAGTGAAAGGTGCCTTAGATGTACATTCGATATGGTGTGTTTCGATGTACAAGATAGACTAGTATTAGATCCAAGGATATTGATATCCTTGATGATGTTGTAAAGGAGTAGATCTCCTTTGGGATTAGTCGTTGGTGTAGTGTGGTAGTAGTTCCTCCATTGCAATGGAACTAGGTGCTTAGCCTAGTACATAATAAAGGGTACGCGACGTTGTGAAGGTGTAGTTCACCTTGGAGTGAAAGAACTAGGTACTTAGCCTAGTACCTTATAAAGGGTAGGCGACGTTGTGTAGGTGTGGTTCACCTTGGAGTGAAAGAACCCGGTGGTTAGCCTAGCACAGTAAAAAGGGTAGGCGACGTTGTGAAGGCTTCTCCGCCATAAGGAGATTGGTGTAGTGTTTACGAACTCTCGAGTAGGTGACTCGGGGAGTGGAGTAGGGCAAGGAAGGTGTCCTTGTAGACGAACCACTATAAATACTCGCGTTGTGGTTTTGTGCTTCTTACTCTTATCTTTTCATTACTTGCCTTTACATGCTTGTTTATCAACATCCAACACACACATCCAAATAGATTGACATAAGTCGATCTAAATAATTAAAAAGGAAGTTTTAATTGGCAAAACTATTCAACCCCCCCTTCTAGTTTTCCACAATTGGTATCAGAGCTTCGTTACCAAGTTTCTTGAAGTATATTGTACTTTAAAAACTTGATACGATCCATGGTTAATTGAAAACTACAAAGAAGGTTTTCATAAAACAAACACCATGTCTTTTAAAACTATATGTTTGGATGTTGATTTGATAACAACATTTTTCTTATTTATTTTTCATTTAATTGCACTAATCTTCTTTGTCATGTTGATTAGTCAAAGCTCATACCCACCAAGCTATAGGAATCGCTTGGTAACAAGAATACCTTCCTTAAGAAGGTATCTTAAACGCAAAGGAGCGGGAATCGTCTAAGTGACATTTGTTGTGTCATTTGTAAAGACATTCCTAAGTGCATTCGAGGTATGACTTTCCACTTATATCTAAATGATATTAGTTTAATAAATAAGTGTTATTTGTTAGGCATTTATTTGAGTATATTTCGTGTTTTTACATGTTTTACATGTAGCTTCATTAGGAAGCTTTTTCTCACATATGCATCACTCCTCCGTCTAAAAATCATGGTTTATAAAACTTGTGTTTTGTCTCACTTAATCCAAAATCATATCTTCTAATAATAAAACAAAACACAAATCTCAAAATTCCTCCTTCCCCATAAATACTCCCACCGTCGACCACTCTATCAAACCCTCACTTTTTCAAATCTTCAAATTTCAAAAATTTCCTCTCATTCAAAAACTTCATCTTCCTCCTCATTCCATCTCAACCGAAACCAAGAGGATCATCTTCAACATGGTTTACATCGCCCTCGTGCTCATCGTCTTAACACTCATCGCACTTGTGTTCCCTATGATGAAGTTCACATACGGAGACATTTACTTTGTGTTGTTAATCTACATTGGGGTTATATACCCAATCCTTTGTATCATTCTAAGCATTGAAATGAAATATTATTAATAGTCTAGTTATCTAGGTTATTATTATCATAATGTGTTTGTCATTTCTTTTGTTTCATATGTTTCGTACTCTTTCGTGATACATTAGAAGTCATGTATGCATGCTAAAAGAAAATGTAGGCTAAAACACATATCTTGGGAATAAATTTGTAAAACCTATGTTTTTGTAAAATCTGTTTCTGTAACTACAGATCTACGGATCCCTGAAGATATACTAGCCGGATCCCTTTTGTAAAGGAACCGTGGGATCCGTCCTACTGGAAAACAGTTCTTCATGCAAAATGAAAACCACTTTCTCTCTAAAAGAAATATTCCACTAGAATGTCAAAACCATAAGTGAGTTGAGTGTCATTGTTGTTAAAAACCATTGTTAATAAAAATCTAGTAAAAACATTAGATAATCATAGGTTGAACACAAACATCACCTTCTTTTAACTCTTCATTTCTATAGGTTCAACTATGACGCATGAATATGAGTTTGATTTTTCACTCACTAGCGTCTACTCTCCGAACATCTCCCTTGAACCCAACACACCTGGCATTCATGTCCGTGGGTTCAATAACCTCGAAAACCATCACTTCCACGAAGGACGTATTGTAGACACCTCTCTACAATTCGAAGAAGGTATCAATACCTCCTTCCGAGCCATAGGACTAGAATGTCTTCTTGAAATCAATGAGAAGATATGTCCAAGGTTCATAATGGAATTCTTCCGTCAAGTTGAACTCGTTCGTAACGAGGATCGCTCTCTATCTCTTTGGTTTTATATCAAAAACCAAAAGTTCACTTTAACCCTTGGGCATTTTGCTCACATCCTCCGAATTCCAAATCATGGACAATGTGCCTTCACCGAAGATTGGTCACTTGATTCTCTCTTCAACTTTCGTGAAGAAAATAGTCCATATTGTTCACACATACCCTCCCCGGAAGATTTAAATCGCATAATATGCAAACCTCGACCATATTACTCCGATCCAAACATTATCTTCACACGGGACATCCGAGAAGAGTACAAGCCTCTTGCACTCATCCTACGTGAGAATGTTTGGAGTCTTAGGGGAAATCGAGAAATCCTTCCCGCTTGTTGTGCTCACATGTTGTACTGTTTGCTAACACAACAACCATACAATCTCGCCTACTTCTTCGCAAGGCGAATTGTAAATCTTCAAGGCTCCAAGAATAAACTCATCCCTTATGGAATGTTCTTGACACGCTCTATCATAATGTTATGCACTTCCATCCTCAATTTCAAAGTCCGTTATGCGTACTTGTGAACAAGATGATGGAACCGCTAAACATATCTCTCATGAAGACTTTCTTCATTCTTGATTCCACCAACACTCATCAATCACGTAATGATCCTCCTAGCGAAAACACTCAAGAAACCTAGTAGTATTTCAAAATAGGATCAATTCTCTTGTACTCGTGCTTTATCAATGTAATCCTATTTCTCTCATGAAATAAAACATCTTACATTTGATATCTTAGTGTTAGAACCCTTTAAACTAACCTTGAAATATAATGCATTGTCAAGATCATTGCATACCTTTAGTAAAGGTTCTTTGAGCGAGATGGACGGATCCCAAAGTTTGTGCTAGACGGATCCCTAAACTTAGGGAACCGTGGGATCCTAACAAATGTAAAATGCAATTGCAAGCATTATATTTCAAACATATCCTTAGAACACCTCACACTAAGCTAAACATAGTGTCTTAAGGCAAATTAAGTCCTTATCAAGATAGGTAGATCCTTCCTACTCACACATAACTCACCTAGATCACACTCTTAAGACACTTGTAGATCTATCATTTCATTTTTAATCCATTACTCTTCCGCTCTTAAACTCACACTTCATTTTTAATGATTCCTCACATTTAGCCTTAGAAATCTTTTGATTATGACAAAATTGATCATAAATCATCCTTACCTCAAAATTGATCAAAGTTGATCAAACTCTAGTTTTCCCATCTCAAAGCTTCTAGGATATTTTCCAAAACACTATCCTAAATCACAACCTGATCTCTAGGATCATTTAGCTTCAATTGACACTCTCATCTTTAGTGTCATCCTTGCTCATCCATTGGTACTCTTGAAAGTTCCAAATCCTTCCATAAAAGACAATCATTAGCTACATCACTCATTACCTTCAAATACCCAAGCACCCCTTCATTTAAGACACTTAGGAGGACTGAAACACTCAAGATGTTATAGGTCTTAGATCTTAGAAACATCATTTCCACTCTTTCATAGTCACGAGAGCCGGATCCCTAGGATTAGCCTAGACGGATCCCTCTGAGGAGGGAACCGTGGGATCCGGATGACAGTTTATGTCAAATCTTGCTAAAACAATCATTTCAACTCATCTTCCTAACTCAAACACTCCATCTCATCTTAAATGAGTTCCTAGATCAGTGCAACCTCTGAAGTTGACTCTTGTGCATGTTAATCATCACATTCCAATGAATCCTAGTGGCTTAAGGCTTAAATGCACTTGCCAAATCTCTTGTTTTATAAACCACTTTGTTAGGACCTCCATAGTCATCACTCTCATCCTAACTTTCATTACTTTAGGAACCCTTACAATTATCTCATCATGAGGAAAACCCCAAGTAGTAACTTATCCACCAAAGAACCACCCATGAAAAAGGCTCGTGTTATACACGAAATCTCTTCAACCGAATCATCTCCGGTCAAGCCAACAAATGATAGGATCCTTCATCATCCAATCAAACCAATTCCTAAAAGGATAGTACCCACAAAACTACCAATGCCAAACACCACCATACCTCCTAGACCAAACAATATCATCTCCACTAAACCATCACCATTGGTTCCTAGAGCTATTTCATTTACATCCCCACTATCATCACCTCACCTCTACAATTTAGAGGACTTGCCTCCTAGGCCGTCTCATCCGCTTCCGCCGACAACATTTTCCTCATTAGGAGGAATAATGGTACAAAATCAAGGTGTTGAGTCAACACTTGCTCCGGCTTCCTTTTCGCCATTTCCATCATATAATCCCATTTGGATTATGAGAAATCATTAAAGTCAACCACCCGACCATATGGAAGTTGACACTTTCTACCACCACCATCATTCTTGGTCGAGCCATTCTCAAATGCGCCTCCACCAATCCCTCCATCGTTTGAAGCTCCACAAGCCGCTTCACTTGATCCCTCGCATCAAGCCATTTCATTTCTTCCACCACCACTACCTAGCCATGACAAAGATTGCTATCATTGTCAACATGTTGAAAGTTTGATACATGAAGTACGAGAAGACCAACGTTTCATGTTCTATCATCTCCTCGAACATTTCGACGAGATTAAACCTAAACAAAACTTGAGCTAGAAGATTTTAGTGGTGTCCTAGCATCAAGCGATAGTTGGTTTAGAAATTCCTAGTCATGTATTTTCTTATTTTCTTAGTTTTTAGAGTCATGTATATCATAACTCTAGTTTTATTAAATGAAATTACATGCTACTTGCTATTTTTCTGAGCATATGATTACTTTGTATTCATATCTCATTTTGTGATAACATTACTTGTTATATCACCTTTGCTGAAATTAATCAGCTAATACGGATCCCTCAGAATTGCCTAGACGGATCCCTACTAAGAGGGAACCGTGGGATCCGTGAGACAGAAAGCTATTTTCTACTAACTTGGACCACATTTGCAGGAAATTGTGAATTATACTTGCTTTCTAACCTTTGTTTTGTAGTTATTCAATTTACACATGAAGACTTTGGCATCCTAAAGCTAGGGGAGCTTTATGTCAAAGCAATACATTGCAAATTACTTGCAATATTAGGTTTACATTTCGTGACATCCCCTTGCATAATTGCAATCATCAAGGGGGAGCACATTCGTCACTTAGACGAAATATTTTGCAAACTTACTTGCAAACAACCTAGATTAGTATCACTTTCTTGATGCCCTTACATAGGGATGGACTCGTCAAGGGGGAGTAAAGATGAGATCCTTTCCCGTTACTTTCTCTCTATTTCTTTTATTTCTTTCACATGTTTTTCTCAAAAACAATGTGTTGCTTTCTTTCGAAGCTCTTTTTGTTTCGACAAAAAGGGGGAGAAGAAAGTAAAACTACAAATTCAAACTTTTACGAATTTTAGCTTTTCCTTAAAATAATTTTATGTTTTGTCATCAACAAAAGGGAGATTGTTAATACAAATAAGCCGTAAAACATTTATTTATATTTTACGATCTTCTAATGTTTTGTCGATAACAAACGTAAAATCATGTTAACGAAACAAATAAAATACGTAAATGGTTTGAACTAATAGTTTCTAACATATTCACATTTTCACATAAAACACTAAAACAAGTATAAGTGATTTTATGATTTAGTAATACATATGTACAACAACTAGTGTTTACATATTTGGGTAAAATATACACATAACTAGTATGTAGTATATTGGGTAATATAAATGGGTAGAAACTTAAGTATCACAACCCATTGGGCAAATACATTGAATGTAGTTGGGTACAACCCAAAGCCCATTACCCATGGAGCTTGACCCATAACCCATTGCATGACATCATGCTTATATCATACATGGATAATATCCATAACCCATGGATCAACCCATACCCAAGTAACCAAGTGCATTGCACACAAAGATACATTGTACCTAGCTAAATATCCATGGTTCAACCCATGACCCATGACCCATAACCAAAATACCCATGGGTAAAAGGGAGCGTCCCATGGATCCCTAGCTTAATGCTAGACGGATCCTTGTGGAAGGGATCCGTGGGATCCGGGAAAGAGGATTTTTCCTCTATAAATAGTGAGCCATTTCTTCATTGTTTCTCACCCTTTCTAACACACTTCCTCCCGAGTTTAAAACTCACTAACCTCGGATCCAAGAGATCTATGTTTGTAGTTTTGTTTTGTGTGATCTTCTAGGTTCCTATTAAAGGCAAGATCACCACCTTTGAAGTCGAGCAAGCTCAAGTCCATGAGTTGCCATGCTTCCTCATCATCAAGGCTACTGAAGTCTTCTTGTTGATGATTCCTTTCTTTCTTCTAAGAAGTGTAGTGTTGAAGACATTAGTGAAAGATGTCTCAAGTGTCAAGACGAAGATATTAGTGAAGGGTATCTATCGTCTATAGCATAAGCACTTGTGGTAGGTGCTTAGAAGTCAAGACAAGAAGCATTAGTGAAAGGTGCTTAGAAGTCAAGACTAGGAGCATTAGTGAAAGGTTCTTAAGAAGTGAAGGGACAAGACATTAGTGAAAGGTGTCTTGTAGATCTAGTCATAGGCATTAGTGAAAGGTGCCTTAGATGTACATTCAATATGGTGTGTTTAGATGTACAAGATAGACTAGTATTAGATCCAAGGATATTGATATCCTTGATGATGTTGTAAAGGAGTAGATCTCCTTTGGGATTAGTTGTTGGTGTAGTGTGGTAGTAGTTCCTCCATTGCAATGGAACTAGGTGCTTAGCCTAGTACCTAATAAAGGGTAGGCGACGTTGTGAAGGTGTAGTTCACCTTGGAGTGAAAGAACTAGGTACTTAGCCTAGTACCTTATAAAGGGTAGGCGACGTTGTGTAGGTGTGGTTCACCTTGGAGTGAAAGAACCCGGTGGTTAGCCTAGCACTGGAAAAAGGGTGGCGACGTTGTGAAGGCTTCTCCACCATAAGGAGATTGGTGTAGTGTTTACGAACTCTCGAGTAGGTGACTCGGGGAGAGGAGTAGGGCAAGGAAGGTGTCCTTGTAGCCGAACCACTATAAATACTCACGTTGTGGTTTTGTGCTTCTTACTCTTATCTTTTCATTACTTGCCTTTACATGCTTGTTTATCAACATCCAACACACACATCCAAATAGATTGACATAAGTCGATCTAAATAATTAAATAGGAAGTTTTAATTGGCAAAACTATTCAAACCCCCTTCTAGTTTTCCACACAATTAACTTGTGAGTAGTCAAATAAAAGGTCAGCCAACATTGAAATTTACCCGTTTGGATTTCTTATTATAAAGGATAGCGGCATTAAATACCGACATTTACACACACACCTACCCAATTAATCAACTTCGTTCACTACTGCCAGTATAACATGCCTTTATTGTACACAGACAGTTGTAATGTTAAGCATTCCTATATTTGTAATAGCAGCAGTAACCTTAGAAAACATGTAGTAACAATACGTTTATATTATTTGGCCTTCAACACTAGCAGTACTAACATGTAATAACTGTTTTTTAAGTATTTATTCTGAAATCTTAGACAACATATAGTAACAATACATTTATATTATATGGTCTTCAGCACTAACAGTCCTAACTTGAACAAGCACTTATTAGTTTATAGTGTGACAGTCGTAATATACAAGAGGGACCAAGAATGACAAACACATAAACCTTTTTACCCCCCACACCACTTATCCTTTTATGGTCCCACCACACATCAGTTATCCTTATCGTCCCAACAATCAACATCCTCACATTCCTTCTTATACCCTAGGTCACTTTCATCGAAGAATCCAAATAAAAAAATCATTGTCCTTTTCTTCTTTTTAGAAACAAATCCATGTTTCTTGTACTCTCCCGTATGTACTTTGTTACCTTATTCGTTCATATATCTATAGAATACATGAATATAAATAACTGTGCAGCTTTATATTTTATATTCTATTATTAAATATTTATTTAATTAAAAGTTATTGAAATTGTTATTAGGGTTTATGTTTTATAGTTCTAATTGTTATTAGGGTTTATGTTTTACAGAACATGGCGGAAACCAAAGAAGTCATATTTAAAGTTCACCACAACGGGAAATTTGAATTTCAGCCACTCCGCTATTTAGGCGGTCGCCTTGCTGATGTCTGGTGTTTTAGCTCCAACAGGGGTGCATTTACCAGGGTGCTTGATCATGTTTTCAATGATATTGGAGGGGGAAAATGGGCTTTATTTTATGGTGCATCAAATAAGGCACTCGAAGATGGTTTAACATTGTTGCACACAGACAATGACGTTCGACAAATGTATGACCTTGCGGATGAGAATGGATCCATGGACGTTTACATTGTGCACAAGCAATAGGCTTTGTCACAATTTTATTTCAAAAACATGGTATGGCAGGAAGAGGACGCTGGCATGCGGTGCGGTAGTGCAACACCTTTCAAAAGAAGGAAGCTAACAAAGCATGTTTCTATCACGAAAACAGAAAGAGGGTTCGAGATCAGAGAAAAAGGGGGTAGTGCACAAGGAAATGATAGACTGTTGCAACAGAAGGGTGTGGAACTCCAAACTGGATATGCCGCCGAGAAGGGAAAAAAGAAATTATTTTATTTAATCTATGAACCCTTCTATTAATAGTTCTATTTTAATTGATGTTTTACCCACTCTAGAAAATCACTCAGACCTTTCTTTTAGCCAATAAGAATAAGGCAACAAATGCCTTACAACCAATCATATCTCAACACAACACAACACATGCATTAGATGCATTGTTGCACCTGTTATGAATGTTTGTTGCCTTTAAAAAAATATGAGTTTATGCTGCCAACCATGAGATAGTGCTTCTATGCCCAACTTAGTGCTGTTAGGTTTATGTTGTTAAGTCTATCATTTATGATCATATGGTTAAGAATTATGGTTGCCCGATTGTACAAGAAGTATTGCCCAATTAATGCATTTAGTTGCCCAGATTGCAAATTGGACGGTGGCCTGAGGTACAAATGAAATTGCCCAATAAAATAAACTAGATTGTTAGAATTTTCATGTCTAGATAATAGATGATGATATGATTATGCTTCTTGATTAGAACGACACAATTGGGGATAAATCGCCCAAAAATACTAACAACTGCTACAAGTGTTAAAGCTGTTACTTTGAAAGTATAAATTAATTTCGATTCATTTGGGGATAAAAAAAAATAAATAGTTACAACTGCTAGCGCAAAACATAGTTTAGACCCACACACAACATAATTCGCAACCCCTAACAATCTGTTGCAATCACTTTCGAAATAACATGGTTGCATTTTTGGAAAAACCAAAGGAGGCTACAGGGTTGGAAAAAATTCTCAAGTATGTTCATATGTAAATACGCAACCTCTGCTACAGTATACATAACCACTGCTAGTGTCGCTGATGTCGACGCAAATATCAACTTTGTTTGTGTTTTCCAAATCATTTATATTCAAAAAGTCCCTAAAGTACAAAATGGTTTTATGAATTAAAATGTTGACTAGTTGCAGTTCAAATTTTAAAAGTGAAATTTAAAGCGCCGATATGAATGTTTGACTTAAGTTTGTCAAGCGTGCATAACAAACATTTCAAAAGTTCAAATTATATTATCTCGGTATTATCACGTTGATCGGGCGTCATAATACTTGAATCACATAACAAGTCCTTATTGTCATCATATTACATCTCGGGTCATGACGAACCACATAACCAACCTCTCAACAAAACAGATACACATATAGTTAGCAAGTAGCATACCAAATCAAACCGGTTTCACACACATGCAATATATAAAACATAAAACCAACTTACCATTCCACGAAAGAAAAAAGGCCCCCAACTTGCTCGAAACGGTTCCTCATGACTCATTACAGACGATCCAAAATAGCCTTAGGTTCACAAAAAATGACAAAGTGCCGCAAGGTCTAACCTTACTAATACAAATCATGTAAGAATAATGGATGAAAATCGAGATTTATCAAAGAGATAAAACACAACACGAGGTCGTAGTAACACCGAAGAATCAAGCCATAGGAATCTATCATCCAAACGCGCCCAATCATATGAAGCAGATGAATCTTCTCAGCATCTCGACGGTTGGAATGTCGGCACCAATATGCCCGAATCTTGGTAGTAGCTTCTCCGCACGTCTAAAGTACGTTGGTCATAGTTCTTCTGCTCATACGTCCACCAAGTGTCCACCAGTTGAATCCTGTCTCGGTCTTTGCACCTCTGGTTAATCCGTCCAGCTTCCTCCAGGAGCATCCTGATGTCTCTTGCAACATTGCAGTCGGGTGCGGCTTCTGCTTCACAAATCTCTCCAGTTTAGGAAACGGTCGTAGCAACACAGGGTCGGTACCATCATCTTCGACTCCACGAGTAGTCTCCATCTAAACGATCGACAAACGAATGCGCGAAAATAAAATAACAAAATCAAAGGCGAAAGAAGAAGGTCGAATCAGCGAAGACAAAAGAATATCGAAGTCAAATCTGGACAAAAATCAAAAGAATCGGAAAAGATCGAAACAGACGGAAGCCTAATGTCTACCCAATTCCTCACAGGTCAATCATAAGGTCAACAAGACGAAACCTTTGCTCTGATACCATAATTGTAACACCCCAACCCGACAAGGGTAGAAACATCCCATCATGAAGTCATATCAGAACATATTAATAAAATTTTGCAAGCGGAAGTATTATAAATAAAATCTCAAGTCATATAAACGAATGACTTACAAGGAAAATTACAAAATCCAACATGTCAAAATGAAATGAAATATCAAAATAATTGTTCTTCAAAATAAGTCCAAAATGGTAAGGAAAACTAGGGTCGGATTACTCAAATGCTCCTACTCTCAGCCCAACAAAGCCCAGCATCCTACTTGGTACCTGCCGCATGGAAAAGAAATGCGGTTGAGCTTAAAAAGCCCAATGAAGAGATATAACAAAACAAAAGCTGACATAATAAAATATAAAAACGAAACAAAAGAGACTGATAACAAGGTCGCAACAAAATGAGCACAATGAGTCAATGAGGAACCTGCAGAACACAACAATAATAGATATCCAAAAGAAATAGAAATCAAAGGAGACCAAAACAAAGCAGCGCATCGATGACATATATAAGTACATATAAACAACTAGACATACAAGTACCGAAACATAATCAATTAGGAGTTGATGAACAACATCATAAGCAAAACAAGTAACAAACAATGATCAAGCATAGCAGATAGTGTATCAACTAAACATAAATATGGCACACGATTAAATCATATAATTAAAATACATATAAGCCAAACGGAATCCTAAAAGCAGGTGGAAGTAATTAATTTAAAGATAAGCATAGCAATCACACAAGTCAGATAACCCACATTTAATAACATAACAAGTATCATAACCAACGGAAAAACTAGCAGCAGAAAAAAAAACCCTAACTCTCTCTCCTAGTGAGGGCGATTTTCTGCCTCCCCTACCTCACAATATTTCTGCTTAATTCTATCTATCAAATCACGTTTTTTCTTTGATCCTTCTCTAGGATTAACTGAATTTATGTGTAGATCGGATTTGTGAAGGTAGGGGAGTCGGTTTTTTCTCTTGATCTATCCTTAATCGCCCTTAAATTTCAAACCCTAATCCCTAAATCGTTTTCTACTGGAAATTGTTTTGGGTTATGCTTTGTCATCCTAAACCGACCTCTATATTGGTTATTATTATTTTTAGGGTTTCGAATTTCTGATTTTTTATTTGTACCTTTAAACCGACATTCTGAGTGCATATTCTAAGTCGGTATTGGGTATATTAACCTTTAACGATCTCCTATTGAATATATTGATTCGTTGAAGGCTTGATAACCCTAACACGATTACTCTTTGTAATCGTTAGTTAGGGTTCCATCTGGGTTGAATTTGATCGTTTATGTTTTATGGCTCTATCCTTATTCAATCTACTTGCTGGTGATTCATATATCAGGTTTAGGCTGATGTATGGTGGTGCTTACACGATATACAAACCCTAATTTTTAGGGTTTCATATTTTTCTGTTTGTTAACTTGATTGTCAACCGATGCAAGGGTTGTGTGGTGATTGCTGGTTCGTTTCATGATGTTCTTTGCAATGTAAGTGGGTTTGGGAGAGATGGAAGTTAAGTTTTAGGGTAACTTATTCAAAACCTTGTTTTACTTTGGTTATGACACGTGCTATTCGAATCATCATGGACATGTTTCTTGATTTTACTTTGGTCTTGGGTTCGTATAGTTGGAAGTTAGGGGTTGTTACCCTATGATTATGGTCTATGCTCGGTATCACATTGGGGTTGTTTGTTTAGCATCTCAACGCACACTTTTGGAGCGAGTTTATGCTTCTTTGCTCTATCCGTGGTTTTAGAGTCTTCCACCAATCACAGCGAAATTTGTGAACTAATTCTTATTTGATGATTACATGATCATGGAGTTGATGTGCGTTGGTTTTATATGTATTTGTTGGGTTTTCTTATTGGTGTTCAATTTTGCATCTCAACATACACCTTTGGAGCGAGTTTGAGCTTGCTGCTCTATCCGTGGTTCTAGAGTCCCTCACCAACCGTTGTGTGAAACTTGTGAATTGTACTTCAATTTGAGGACTATGATATTGTATATTTGGACGACGCTGGAAGTTTGGACTACTATGGTGACTTGAAGATTCAAGTATTTACTTGAAGTGCATTTATTTTTATTTTTTTTATCGTTGTAGTCTGATGTTTAGTTATAAGTGTGGTCTGTCACGCTTATATTGTAAGTTATAGGAATGATGTTGCATTCCTATAGGAGAGTCTGTAAGTGTCCCAAGGGACTGAGATGAGGGATTCACCCTCATCCTTTGTACTTCAATATTTTTGGCGTAATATATTTTACCGGGGTGAATTAACCCGTTTACCCAAAAAAAGAAAAACTAGCAGCAGTATAAGCATGATAGCCACATGTATCAGGCAGGAATACCAACAAACATCATAATTGAATGAATTAACTAACAAGGACATAACATGGCAAGCTAAAAGTCAACTAGACATTTAACATACGTTGAACGATTTCCATCATCAAACGGTAGCATAAACAGATGTGCAAACATGGCAGATCAACAAGTCAGGTAAACATCAATTACTATGTCGAACTAACACATAAGCATCAGGAAATACCAACAGAAGTACAAGCATGGTAGTCACAAATAGCAAATAGGAATACTAAATGAAAATCATAGCCTACGAAAATAACTGAACGAGGGTATAACATGATAAACGGATAAATCAAATGATTAGCTACTAGTATGGCAAAACGGTATATCAATTAGTCACGTAATAGCATGGCAAACAGATAGTCACATATTAATCATATACTAGCAGGGAAAACATATGAGGTGGTGATATGAAGTATACACGTGGTAGTCATCCAAAATGGAAAGAGAGTATGAAAAATCAAATGAACTGGAGTATAGTATGGTAGTCAGATGAATCACATAAGGATACTGAATGAATGAGTAATCAATGGAAAACTAAAGATGAGAAATACAAAATATGGTGCATTTTGGAATAACATAAGGTATAAATGAGTGTATCGGAAGTGTAAAGGTTGTCAAAAATCTACCACGAGCCCAAAAACATATCATATCATATCGTATCATAAGTAACCATGGAGTAGCTAGCTCCCAAAATGTGAAAGACGTGTATTGCACACAACATCAGTCACCATATAAATCATATCATATCATATCATATCATAACAAATCTAGGATGCATCCATACGCCTCTGTACAAATCGTAGTGGCCATAATCATATCATAAAGCACGCATAATATCACATAAAAGGGACGGTGTGAAACATCACTCGACCACACTAGAGTCATGCCATTGGTGCATCAATGACACAGCCATGTTTCCTTCATGCCATTGGTGCATTAATGACACAGCCATTGGTGTATCAAAGTTCACCAATCTAAAGGGTGCATAGCAAAGTCATAAGGAAGCCCTAATAAGAAGGCTCAGAGCAAAGGCATTATAATCAAAGCTAATATCAAAGGATGTGTACGAATCATGAGAAACCTCAAGAGGTAAGGTCAGAATATCCGTACCTTATTCAAAGCAAGAAAATAGGAAAAGAAAGGTCACAAAATGATCACTCCCGCTGCACGGAACCTATACGAATTAAATAACGTTTATTAATATCAGATTACCCATTTTAGGCGGCTTTCCATTTTTAGTAACTTTCCAAATTTAGTAACTACGTATACCGAATTAGTAAGTTTAGTTTTAAAAATGCTAATTAAATAAATTATAGTCGAATAAAATTAATTATCAAGGTTCAGGGTTTAAAATATAAATAATCCAAACTTAGGGTTTAAAGTGTAACTTCTCAAAGTTTAGGGTTGCTAGTGACAAGTATTTTAAACTTAAAAACTCAATATTATTATTTCGATAGTCTAGGGTGTAATGTCTCAATTCATAAAAGATCAAGGTTTGCATAAGACAATTTCTTAAAGATGAGGGTTGAAAGTGAAAATATTAAATATTTAACCTGCAAACATTTTGTTTATCATTCGTACAGTACCATTTCACTTTTCTTTTTATATCATGACATGCCGACTTCGAGCTTAATCGCGGTTCAAACGACTTACCGATACAACTACATAAACACGTATAATGACTAACCCCAGACTCGACTCTCCCGATACACTTTCAAAATTCCAAAAGACTCAACAATGAATCCCGTGATCACCCTCGAAGTTACCCCTACGAGACCCATTTTCTATCATGGCATGATCGACCTATATTCAAGCTTGCTCGCGGGTCCTAATATTAACATTTACGACTAAGTAAACATGCCAAAGGACTAACCCCTGATTCATCTTCCTGACGGACTCTCAAAATACAAACCGACTTACCCATTTGCCCTGCGATAGCCCTTAAACTTACCCCATAAGACCATGCTAATACTCTTTTATTTTATTGTTTTCGACACAAAACTTAAGCCAATATATACACGTGTTTTATTATTCCGTTTTAACTCGATGCAAAATAGATACGCATGATTATGGTCGTGTGAAAGCATGTCGATCAAGGTTCAAAACAGGTTGCAGATGGGTCGAACATATGGCCTTCTCATTTGTTATTTCATGTGGCAAAAGTTAAGATTTCCTGTGATGAATGTTAACTACATGTGATGAATGTTATCTATATGTGATGAATGTTATCTTGATATGTGATGAATCTTAACATTTTATGTGAAGGTTTGTATTTGACGTATGCATGCATTTGGCAATTTAGATTGTTATCAGCGTTTAAAAAAATAATGTTATATGTTGACTCTATAGTGAAATACTCCAAGAAATTCTAATGATATTAGCCAATTGAACATGTTGATAACCGATATATGCTCAATAATCATGTAAAGAGTAAAGACAGACTATTGCTTTTTATTTGTAATTCTTATTGGTTGAAATATGAACAATACTTCACGACAGCAAAACAAAGAAAAACAAAAGGAGGACAAATCGAATGGAATGAATGTTACGATTACCCTTGTATTGATCGAGAGGAGGAAAGCAAGAGAACAAGAAAACTTCACGACAAACGACCCCAAAACAGCCTCCTCGGCCTAGCTTCTTCGAACCAACATCCACGATCAAAACCACCTTTTCGAAATTACGAACCAACGATCAAAACACACGTCCAATCTCCTTAGTTTGCTTTGCCTTTGATCGAATGGAAGGGAGAAGTAATATGTTTGCCGTCACTTTTAGTTAGGGGTTTTGTGTGTGTTTTGAATATGCGAATTGGTAAGTTACAATTGAGAAGAAATTGGAATAAATGGGGAGATTTGGGGCGTGAGATTTGGCCGTGTAAAAAGGGATATCACAACTGAAAATCCACTTTCTAACTTAACAATATGGGCTTTATAATTTAATTTGTCATGCATTTGTGTATTTAATAAAATTCGCCTATGCAAAACGTATAGGCGTGTACAATGTATTTTAAAGCATAAGGTGTAATTTGATCTCGTATAATAGGTTTGGTACTCATTTACAAATTAGGTTATACACATATTTAATGAGCTTGACGCATTTTACGTATTTTATAAATATTAAATTGAGGGGGTAAAATGGTCTTTTCATGCGTTTTAGATTTTTAGGGTTTTACATCTTGTCGATGACGAGTTAATTGAAAGTGAAGTCTTAGAAATCAAATAAATATAAATAAAGAAGATGAACCATTAAACAATGAAATCATCAATGTTAAATAGTTTAAAGATCATCCTGTAGAAAAGGTTATAGGAAAGTTAAATGAAAGAACCCTAAGATCTCAAGTCCAAAAACAAAGTAGTCTATTTTGTTTTGTCTCAACCATAGAACCTAAAAACACTCAAGAAGCCATAAAAGATGCAAGTTGGGTAATGGTTATGCAAGAGGAATTAAATCAATTTGTTTCTAAAAATGTTTGGACACTTGTCCCTCCACCTAAAAACCAAACCATAATCGGAACAAAATGGGTATTTAAAAACAAATTAGATGAAAACAATGTCGTGTGTAGGAATAAAGCTAGACTTGTTGCTCAAGGATATAACCAACAAGAAGGCATAGACTTTGATGAGACCTATGCTCCCGTAGCTAGATTAGAGTCTATAAGAATCCTTCTTTCTTACGCTTGTGCTCATGATCTTAAGATTTTTCAAATGGATGTTAAAAGTGCTTTTCTAAATGGTTTTAAAAATGAAGAAGTGTATGTAGCTCAACCTCTAGGTTGTATCGATTTCGAAAAATCAAATCACGTGTACAAACTAAAGAAAGCTCTCTATGGTCTTAAACAAGCCCCAAAAGCTTGGTATGATAGACTCAAATCCTTTTTAATCAAAAACGACTATATCATGGGGTTAGTTGACAATACACTTTTTACAAAGAAAAAGGAGTCACAAATAATTATTGTTCAAATATACGTGGACGATATTATATTCGGATCGAATTGTCAAGACATGTGCGATGATTTCTCAAGAATCATGCATGATGAGTTTGAAATGAGTATGATGGGAGAATTAAGTTTCTTTCTTGTTCTAAAAATCAAACAACTAGAAGATGGTATCTTCTTTAATCAATCAAAATACATAAAAGATATGCTAAAGAAATTCGGATTAGAAGAGACAAAACCAATAAGAACACCAATGCCATCCGATACCAAACTCACCAAAGATGAAGACGGTGAATCCATTGATAACACCAAATACCGTGGCATGATTAGTAGTCTTCTCTACCTTATGGCTAGTCAGCCGGATATCATGTTTAGTGTATGTCTTTGTGCTAGGTTTCAAGAAGACCCTAAAACTTCACACCTAGAAGCCGTCAAAAAAATATTTAGATATATTAAGGGTACTACTCAATTGGGATTATGGTATCCTAAGGGGACGGGGGTAGAAACTATTGTATATGCGGATTCTAACCATGCAGGTGATTATGTTGATCGAAAAAGTACGAGTGGTGTTTGCACTTTCATACGGTGTTGCTTAACATCTTGGTTCTCAAAGAAGTAAACGGCATTAGCCATCTCAACAACCGAAGCCGAATATGTCTCCACCGGAAAAGCATGCCAACAAGCACTATGGATGAAACAAGCGTTAGTTGACTACGACATTCATCGAAGTGACATTTCCATTTTGTGCGACAAAAAAATGTGCTATTGATCTTAGAAAAAATCCGGTGTTACGTTCTCGTACCAAGCATATAGAGATCCGTCATCACTTCTTAAGAGACAATGTTCAAAAAGGGAACATTTCAATTGAGAAAATGTCATCCGAAGACAACATAGCCGACATCCTCACCAAACCATTGAAGCGGGAACAATTCAACTTGCTTCGTCTAGGTCTTGGTATTATGGAACAATCTTCGTGAAATATTTTCATTCTACAAGGTACGTAAACGTTTGCCTTGCCGTCTTTTCTGAGTCTAGGATCTCTATTTCACACAACTCATAAACAATATGGGGATTTATTTTCAAAACTCAAGATATTTTCTATACAAGAAATTCTTCGAAATATTTTCTAAAAAGATATTTCTCCCCATATCATTTTCCTTAAATCACTCTCACGTCTAGGACAAACATTTTATTTTTCTCTCATCGTTAATACAAAGTAAAAACCTTTTTCATTGCATCTCATGTCTTTTGAAATGCTAATGGGAATACATAACTAATATGTGTGTTGGGTACCTTCAATCAAGCAAAAATGAATTGAGGAGCACTCGGGTTATCTCAAGTAAATATATATACATTTTCACTTCTATGTTTATTTTTCTTCTTTAAAAGAGTCAAGATAACCGCAACTCCACATGGTTTTCATCTAGGCACTGTTGTTTCCAAAAACAAAATTTGCAGTGGCCTGAGAACACCAGTTCCACGGATCGCTGCATTTACGTTGGACGGATCCCTGAAGGATTGGAATCGTGTCACAGTAGCCAAAATTTTCTCTTATTTTTCTTACCTTGGCTAGAAACTTTCAAATTTTCAACATTTTAGCTTTATCACTAATGAATATGTTACTTAATACTTGTGCTCTCATGATCACTTGTCTTAAATTCATATCTAATCATTAGATTATAGTCCATATTTTGGTTTTAGAATTCATTGCAATGCATTATTTGTTCTATAAATAAGGTTCCAAAATGCTTGCATATCCATAACTTTCAACCTCACAAACAATCATCATCATGTCACCCAAAAGAAACTCAAACATTGATGAACCATCTAGTGAAAACAACCCTTTTCAAGAAATCTGAAACTTCATCCTACCACCTTCCATAATACCACCACCACCCAAAACTAGGAAAACCGCACGGATTAGCATCCGGGCTTGTTGCTTAGCTAAACCATTGTTAAATACTCCATCACCAACTACTCATTCTTCACCAAATGACTACAATGTAGCACTTCTATCATCTCCCACAAGCTCACCACCACATTCATCTAACGAGTCTCAACTTGACACCCAAATCACCCGAGCGGAATTCCTTAAGACTCCGAAAACAATTCCACTACCCGTGTCTAGTCCACCACCCACTCCATCTCAACCATCAAAAACTACCCAACTAGCCTCCAACATAAACCCAAAAGAACTAGTCTTTTTAACACCTCCAACATCTCCAAATACATTCTTCAAAGAGCTTGAAACATCGCACCTCTACCTCCCATCACCTAACAAGAACATCTAGGCTCTTATCCATCACCACTCACCAACATCTTGGACACCATCCACTCACACCTCCTCACTATCTCTTTTGCGAACATTGCCAATCCCTAGAGATCTCACAATGGAAATAAGAGATGAGATGCGGTTTATTCTCAACCATATCCTTGATCGCATCAACATTATCATTCACGAAAACATCCATAATTAACTCCTATGCAAGCATGGAAGGAATGATAATAATATTTTCTCTTTTTTTTCTTTCTTTTGGGTCATTTTAAAGAACAATCTTTGTTCTTAGTTTTACATTTATATGTGGCATATATACCACTACATTTTGATATTTTATTACAAGGCTTTGTTTACGTACCTTAGCTCTCTATCTTGTTTCTTGTATTATACAAGATTATATTACATGTTACTACTAACATTTTTTTGTAGGTATTATATTTACTCACTTGACGCCCTATTCTAGGGGGAGCTAGTGCTTTGTGGATCATAGTTATTTTCCTTCCACAATTTATTTCTTTACTAGGCTCACTTTTTGTTTCGACAAAAGGGGAGAAAAAGTAAAACTTACATATACTTTCAAACGTACATATAATCTTAAGTTTTACTCATCATAACGTTATGTTTTATCATCAAAAAGGGGAGATTGTTAATACGGATAAACCGTAAAACGTTTATTCATTTAGCGATCTCGTCGTGTTTTGTTGATAACAAATATAAAGTTATCATAAGTAAAATTAAGAATACATGTTATTTTGCAAAGTATATACATTTGATCATTTACATAAAATGTTGTAATAATTTAATTTTTGTAATAGTTTATGTAATAGGATGGGTAATATCTAAGACCCATGACCCATACCCATGGAGCTAATCCATAACCCATGACCCATTGCATGACATCATGCATGAAATCATGTTGGGTATTATCCATGACCCATGACCCAAGACCCATGACCCATTATCTAGATACATTGTATCTTGTTGGGTACCCATGACCCAAAGTCCAAGACCCATGGCTCATACCCATAACCCATAACCCAGTTTGCAACTCAAAATCAGGACTGCTCTGACACAGACTGCCGGATCCCTGGTTTTGCACTGGCCGGATCCCCCAAGTGAGGGATCCGCTGGAACTGTGGGACAGAAGGCTTTTATGCCTATAAATAGTGAGCCATTTCTTCATTGTTACTCACCCTTCTTCTTACAAACTCTCTCATATATTATCTCACTCTCCTAACCTCTGATCAATTGATCATTCTAGTAGTTCTTCTATCTTTTGTTATGGTTCTCATATAGGTCCTTCACAAAGGTGAGATCACGCTATACTACAAGTCATCTAAGCAAAGGGTCCTTGATTGATTTATCCATCCAAAAGATTTCCATAGCAAAATCTTGTAATTCATATTTCACATAGTTGTTGTGTAATAGTTGTGTAAAGGTTTGGTTCTACCGTGGAAGAACTCGGTATTTAGCTTTGTCTTGGGAAAAAGTGTAAGCGGTTGTTAGGCTTCTCCGCCAAGTTGAAGGAGCTTGTTGACATAGTGCTTGAACTCTCGGTGTGGGGTACTCGGGGAGTGGAGTAGGCAAGGAAGGTGTCCTTGTAGCCGAACCACTTTAAATCACTTGTGTCGCTACTTTCTATCCTTTACTTTACTTTCTTTCATTATTTACTTTACTTATTGTTTCATACTATCTATCCATCTATACGAATTCACATAAGATCAAATCTAAATCTTTGAAACTTAAATTAAAATCAGTAAAACTATTCAACCCCCTTCTAGTTTTCCACATCTTGTTTAGAATACTTGTGTGGATCATTGTGATCTTGTCGAGATCTTGGAGATCTCTTGTTGGTTGTGAGTTAGTGTGTTGATCAATTGGATCAAGTCTAGATCGTGGTGATCTAGTAGTTAGTGTGATTAACAAGGATCGGGTAGATCGTGAGTGAGATTGGTACTAGCTAAATTAGTACTCGACATTTAGATTAGTGTCGGAAATTGTGATAAGCGACATTGTATGGTTTTCCCCGCCTCAAGGGAGTTTGTTGACATAGTTCTTAGAACTCTCGAGTTGGGTACTCGGGGAATGGAGTGGAGCGAAGAAGAGCTTCGTGACCGAACCACTATAAATCTCTTGTCTCGTTTTGATCTTTCCATCTCTTACTCTTTACTTTCATTACTTTCTATTGTTGTAGTGCATCTATTATAGTCATATTAAGTAAGATTCAAATTGTTGTGGTTTGATTTCACAAAGGGCTCAATCGAAGTTTTTCACAAGTAAACTTTAAAAACTAAATTAAAAAGCGGTAGACTATTCAACCCCCCTTCTAGTTTCTAAAGTTGGTATCAGAGCCACGTCGGTCAAGATTTTTAAAATAAAGCGTATTTTAAAGCTTGAATCGATCAATGGATTTCTACAAATATCAAGAAGGGCAATCTATGCAAAGACCACCACTTTTAAAAGCGATTGTTATATCTATTGGAAAACAAGATTCAAAACCTATGTGAAATCAAAAGATATTGATCTTTGGCATGTTATTACCGAGGGTGATTTTAAACATATTGAAAGAATCCCGGAAAAAACAAGAATGAAATTATTCCTTACGAAAAACACGTGATACTCTTAAAAGAAAACTAGCCAAAATGATAAGGCTAAAATGATGATTTATAATGCTTTGCCAAGAAAAGAATTTGAAATAATTTTACATGTAATCTGAGAAAAGAAATTTGGAAAACTTTGTTAGTCACCCATCAAGGTAATAATCAAGTCAAAGAAAACAAGATTGATCTTCTTGTGCAACAATATGAACAATTTTCCATTCCGAAGATGAAACTATAGATAATGCTTTTGCTATATTTAATACTATTGTTACTAGTCCAAAGCTCTTGATGAAGGTTATTCTAGCAAGAATTATGTTACGGAGTTTCTTAGGGCTCTAAATCCCAAATGGAGAGCAAAGGTCACCGCCATTGAATAGTCAAAGG
This sequence comes from Chrysanthemum lavandulifolium, assembly GCA_022545495.1. NCBI lineage: Eukaryota > Viridiplantae > Streptophyta > Magnoliopsida > Asterales > Asteraceae > Chrysanthemum > Chrysanthemum lavandulifolium. The sequence goes on along the minus strand of CM040242.1, from coordinate 128,958,269 downwards.
ACTTGGCAACATTATCACTTGATGAACTCATAGGAAACTCGAAAGTTCATGAAATAATAATCAAGAAAGGCTCTGACATAATTAAAGGAAAATGGAAAGTAAGGTCTCTAGCATTAGAAGCCAAGAAGGAGTCAAGTGAAGAAAGTTCGTCTTCAGATGAAGACGAACATAATGCATTAGCGGTTAGAGACTTCAAGAAGTTGTTTAAGAGAAGAGGTAGATTAGTTAGACAACCTCGCGACAAAAAGAATTAGATTCGAAAGAATCGTGATGATAAGAAAGGAAAGAGTGATAGGAAATGCTTTAGATGTGGAGATCCAAACCACCTCATTGGAGAGTGTCCTAAACCACCGAGAACCAAGAAACAAAGAGCATTCGTAGGAGGTTCTTGGAGTGATAGCGGTGAAGAGGAAGAGGAAAAGCCCCACGATGAAACATGTCTCATGGCTCACACTCCAAATGAGGTACATTCTGATTCTTCATACTTTAGTGATGATAATTCCTCAATAGATGATAACTCACTAATAGATTATTAGAATAAGTTATGTGAAATAACCTCTAAGATCATTTCTAGAAACAAGATGCTAAAAACAAGGAGTATTAGTCTAGAAATTCAAGTTCTACAACTAAAAGAAAGAGTTAACAAACTTGAGAAAAACAAATAGGTCGGCGTCGGATGTACGTCATGTCAAAATCTTCAAATAGAAATAGAAGAACTTAGGAAAAATGTTCTTAAAATTTCTAAATTTGAAAAAGGAACAAAAGCTCTTAACGATATGTTAGACAACATTAAATATAGTGAACATCCCGGAACGGGCTTAGGTTTTGATCCAAATAAAGCTTCGACGAGTGGAACAAAACAAGTAAAATTTGTAAAACCCACAAGTTTTGTCGAAACAGCAGACGATACCGTTAAAGTCTTGGACGGCACCACTAAAACTAGCAGTACCGTCATACCGTGTGCTGAAAAGATTGAGTCACCTTCAATTTTGAAAAATAGTTTGAGTCCTACACCAACTCATGTAGTATTTAACGATACCAAGGTGCCAATTGCTAGTAAAAAGGTTGTTAAGACCTTTTACAAACCATTGTCTAATCCTAGACTTGGTTATGTAAAACCGGACACTAGATCTAAAACTCCACCACCTAGGAGAATAAATAATCTTAAACCAAGATCTAACACACCACAACCTAGCGGTAAGATTAGAAGGAAAAGTTATCTAAATAACTATCCTGTAACTTGGAACAATTTCCAATAATGTGGTTACATGCCTTGGGACATTTGTCCACCATTTCGACATCCTAACCAAATGTTTGAATGTTCAATGCTAATAATCTTGGACCCATGAGATATTGGGGACCAAATGTGAGTTGTTGTCTTAATTAAACAGATATGCATGGGAATCGACTTGGAGCCCGACGAATAGGTCAAGGATAGAGGATGCACTAATCATATGACGGGAAACGAAGTTTATTCTCATCATACAAGGCATACAATAGAGGTAACGTCACATTTGGTAGTAATCTTAAAGGCAACATCATAGGCAAAGGTACGATCTCTCACAACTCCCTCATTATTATAAATGTTGAGCATGTAGATAATTTAGGATTTAACTTGCTTAGCATTAGTCAAATGGTTGACAATTAGTGTTAAGTAGTATTCTCCAAAGAGGGTAGTGAATTATTAAGGATGTCAAAACCATAGGTAAAGAGTTAGAAAAATGGCGTATTCATCATGAAAATGAATAACTCGGGGATAAGATATGTCTAGCAACAATAGATGATTATTCCACTCTATGGCATAGAAGACTAGGTCACGCTAATATGCGTTTAATACATTATCTAGCTTGTAAGGATCTAGTTAGAAACTTACCTAAGCTTAAGTTCGGTCAACACTTTTGTGACGCTTGTAAAGTTGGAAAAAAAGTTCACTCGAGTCACAAAGCTAAGAACTTAGTTTCGACCTCTAGATGCCTAGAACTACTTCACATGCATCTTTTTGGTCCATCTGCCGTCTGAGCTACGGAGGAAATCTATACAATCGTAGTAATCGTAGATGATTACTCTAGATACACTTGGACTAAATTTCTTCAGAATAAGACACAAGCTTTCGAGGAATTCAAAATCTTTAGTAAGAAAGTCCAAAATCAACTAGGTTGTAAAATAGTTTCCATTAGGACAGATCATGGTCAAGGATTTGATAATGAAGTGCAATTCGGAGTATATGGTGATAGTACTGGTATTACACAAAACTTCTCAGCTCACGCACTCCTCAATCAAATGGGGTAGTTGAAAGGAAAAATCGTACTCAACAAGAAATGAGTAGAACGATGTAAAACGAACAATCCATTCCTCAAAAGTTTTGGTGTAATGCCGTAGACACCTCAACTTACATACTCAATAGGATTTTGATTAGACTAATCCTAGGAAAGATTCCATACGAAATCTTGAAAGGTAGAAAACCTACTCTAGATTACTTTAGAGTGTTTGGAAGCAAATGCTTCATTTTAAACACAAAAGACTACCTCACCAAGTTTGACCCAAATTCTGACGAAGGTGTCTTCCTAGGATACTCATAAAATATTAAAGCCTATGTTGTCCTAAATAAGGAAACAATGAAAGTCGAAGAGTCACTCAACATGACATTCGATGAGAGTCCTCCCCCAACTAAATCATCACCCTTGGTGGATGATGACTTAGATGAGGAAGAAGCCATTAAGGTAAATGGAAAGAAAACCTTAGAAAATGACAATGAGGATAAAATAGACGAAGTTGATGGAATAGTCAACATCAAACAATCCAAAGATCATCCAATAGAGAATGTCATAGGCAATCTAAACCAACAAAAACTTAGGTCACAAGAACAAAATAAAAGTAATTTCTTATGTTTTATATCTACCGTAGAACCTAAGAACATCGGTGAAGCGATGAAATATGATAGTTGGGTAGTCGTTATGCAAGAAGAATTGAATCAATTCATCGCAAATCAAGTTTGGGTTTTAGTACCTCCACCTAGGAACCAAACTATTATAGGAACTAAATAGGTGTTTAATAAACTCGACGAAAATGGCGTCGTATCTAGGAATAAGGAAAGGTTAGTAGCACAATTCTATAACCAACAAGAATGTATAGACTACGATAAAACTTATGTACCCATTGCTAGATTAGAGTCTATTAGGATACTCCTTGCCTATTCTTGCGCCTTGGGTTTTAAGCTATATCAAATGGACGTGAAAAGTGCATTCCTAAATGGTTACATAAACGAGGAGGTATATGTTGCGCAACCTCTGGGATTCATAGATTTCGAAAAACGAAATCATGTTTATAAGCTCAAGAAAGCACTATATTGCCTCAAGAAAGCTCTTAAAGCTTGGTAGGATAGATTGAAGGCTTTCTTGCTTAAACATGAGTATGCCATGGGAATGGTTGACAATACACTTTTCACGAAGAAACATAATTCACATCTCATCATTGTTCAAATACATGTCGACGACCTTATATTCGGTTCAACATGTCAAGGACTATGTGATGATTTTGCCAAGATCATGCATGATGAGTTTGAGATGAGCATGATGGGCAAATTAAATTTCTTCCTTGGTCTACAAATAAAACAAATGGAAGATGGTATCTTCTTTAATCAATCTAAGTATATTAAAGAGATGCTTAAAAAGTTTAGTTTAGAAGAGTCTAAACCTATAAAAACGCCCAAGTCCACGGAAATGAAACTCACGAGAGATGAAGAAGGTGAGTTCGTGGATAGTACTAAGTATAGGGGTATGATTGGTAGTTTATTATACCTAATATCATATAGGCCCGATATCATGTTTAGTGTCTGCGTTTGTGCTCGCTTTCAAGAGGATCTCAAAACCTCTCACCTAGAAGTGGTTAAAGGTATCTTCCAATATATTAAAGGCACTATGCACTTGGAATTGTATTATCCCAAGGGGACCGGTGTAGAAACTATTGTCTATGCACACTCTGATCATGCGGGAGATTATATGGATCGAAAAAGCACTAGCGGCGTTTGTACCTTCATGGGTTATTGTCTAACTTCTTGGTTCTCCAAGAAACAAATGGCTCTTGCTATCTCCACGACCAAAGCCGAATACGTAAGCTCCGGAAAGGCATGTCAACAAGCACTATGGATGAAACAAGCTCTAATCGACTTCGACATCCATCTCGACGATATCCCTATTATGTGCGACAACAAAGGTGCAATTGACTTGAGCAAGAACCCCGTTCAACATTCTCGTACTAAACACATCGAAATACGTCATTACTTCCTTCGCGATAACGTTCAAAAAGGAAACATTTCTATTGAGAAAGTTCCTTCCCATGACAACATCGCCGACATTCTAACCAAACCTCTCAAACGAGAATCCTTCAATTATCTCCGTTTAGGTCTAGGAATGATGGAACACATTCCATAAGTCTCGTCTTATGACTACTCAAATATTTCACTTGAAATATTAAAGTCATCCATTTAGTCTCGTCTTATGACTATTTGAATATTTATTTGAAAATATTAAGGTCATCTCAATTCCTCTAGTCTCGTTAGTCAAATTCTATCCCGTAAGAGAATCTATTAGGTATAAACTCTATCATTGTGTCAAAAAATCTGACAAAGTAAGCGAGACTTATTCATCAAAAATCAAAATGAGACAAAATTTTGTCTCAACAAATCACAGCACAAATAAAGTGGATACGGAACCACTAAATTTAGTGGTACCGTGACCTGACAAATTTGGAAAAAACGCTTTTAACAGTCCGAGACTTCGAAATAGGAATAAGAAAGCGAATCACATCATCCAACGAATCCGAATATCACGAAAACCGCAAACATCTTCAAAGAAAACCAAACACGAAGAGAACACACAATCAAAGAAAAGATGATCATGAGAATCGGGTTGAGCCCACAAAGAGGCACACCAACGTATCACTATTTGGATCATGATGGTCATCATGATATCTCAACATTTCTTGAGTCCAAGCCTTCTTTTCAAAACTAGCCAAAGAAGGAATGCATGCCTCGGAATACGATGAGAAAACCATACAAGGTGATACCAATCCACATCATCACCCCTCGGGCGAATACAATACCACGCAAGAGAGACTGAAAAGGGCTTTATGGAATCACCATAACTCCAAAGTAACTTATCTTCCAAACTGTCAATCAAATTAGGGAACATAATAGAATTAATACCCAGCTACCGATCTCCCCAATTACTAGGCCAAGACCACGAATTCCCATTAATAACATCACTAACAGAACAACTAGAAGAAAAACCCACGCGATGAATGTCTCTAGATGAAATAACAAGCGAAAAAGGACCTGCCGGGCACCACTGATCACACCAAGCAGAAGCCGACATCCCATTACCAAGCTTATACCAAAAGAAGCTACAAACTAGCAGTCTAATCTGAAGGATTTTCCGCTAACTCCATGTCATATTACCCCGACAAGGAGTATCCCAAAATTTCGCCCCTCAACCGATACATATGAATCCATTTAACCCATAGGGAATCCTTACACGTAAACAAGAGCCAAATATGAGAAGCAATAAGAGCATTATTAAATGAGGCAATCCTACGAATACCAAGACCCCCTCCGCTTGGGTAAGCAGACTACTTCCTCACGCAACCTTAGACTTACCTCTTAGCATCACCATAACACCATAAAACCCTCTCATAAAGCTGCTCAAGGTCATGCACAATACTAGACGGAAGAATAAATATAGAAACCCAATAAATATGCATACATGACAAAGCGCTGAATAAGTTGTAACCGACCTGCAAAGGACAACGATTTATTGTGCCAGTCCTTGATACGATTAGATAACCTCTCCACTAATTCCTTGTTTTGCAGCGGAATGGAATTCCTGGGGGATGACTGTCATAGCATCAAAGTTATAGTTATATTGAACGACCTAAAGTGTCGTTTGGAAAACACATCGTTTGATTTAATAAATCCATCAGCGTTTACAAAGTATAGGTCCCAAATGAAAGTCACTATGTACGGAAATAAATTTGATACAATTCGAACGATGTTTTTACATCTCATAAAACCCAAGTGAGACGCGTCGTCACCACGACTCTATGATATGTCCATATGCATGCCATGAAGTGAATGCCTTAGATACTTGAGATAAAACATGCTAAAAAGTGTCAACACAAAGGTTGAGTGAGTTCATAGAGTTTGGTTAACAAGTAAAGCTTTTAAAGAGCGTTCATGCAACAAAGGCAAAGTTTTGGTCATATAGAATAGTTCACAAAGCAAAGGCATCGTAAATCCACTCGGTTCAAGTTCCGCCCATACAAAACTTGCAACCTCTGTGTTCACAATCCACCGCCAAAATATGTATAGTTTATGTTCATGCACATGTTGCCAAATGAGTTCACAAAGCAAAGGCATTGTAAATCCACTCAGTTCCAAGTTCCGCCCATACAAAACTTGCAACCTGTGTGTTTACAACCCACTGCTAAAAATAGTACGTCAATCATGTATGCATGTATCATAGTAGTTAAAAGTATCAATGTTTTAAGTATGCAACTAGTATATTGATCACGTACACGTGCATCAAAACTTATGCAATTAGCCATGAGTCTCCACTCCATCTCCAGAAACCTCAGGTGGGTATGATGCTCACAAGGAAAGTAATAGCATTAGTTTTACTTCATCTCCGAAACCCAATGCATGTATTATCCAAGGAGACTTTGTGTTGCTCATAAGGAAAGTAATAGCATTAGTTTTTCTTCATCTCCAAAACCCAATGCGTGTGTTATCCAAGGAGACTTATCATGTGAACGAGGGGACTGCTCCGTGTATGTTGGGAGACTTTCAAGTTTAGTATAACACAATCAAGTATACCGCAATCAAGTATATAACGCAATCAAGTATAATGCAATCAAGTGTAATGCAATCAATTATAAAAAGTATAGCGTAGCATAAAACTGTAAATGTTTTGAGTATTTGTATTTGTAAAAGCAAGTAGTTGAGCATGTATCTCCCCAAAGTTTGTAAACAATTAATAGAAAGTAGGGCTATGAAAACTCACGATGCAATGTTTATGATGACAAAAGTAGATACACTAAAATGAGGTGCAATCTCTATCCGCAACCTAATGAATGATATGCTCTAATATAAGTCATGAAACAATGTCGTGCATGCAAACTCATATGATATCCATACCACTTGTGCATTTGAAAATAATGTTTGTCGTCGAAATATATGTTTATGACATCTCGTCATGTTATAAAATACTTTACAAGTATTTGCGTTGAAACAACATCCTACGATAGTCGTTTAGTGATTTATCAAGAATTTATAGCTTTTCGTCGTAAAACAATATAATTTGACAAGTCATGAGAGTGACTAAATGGCATTGAAAAGCTAGTCGTAAAATAGTGTACGTCGAGTGTTAGGAAACGAACTCAATGGTTTTGGGAAGCTTGTATCATTATCTCAAAGTTTTAGCATTTAAGTTTTCATCCTAGAGGTCTCGATCATGGAGAAAAATATAGGTTAAGTATGATACTTTTGTCCAAAATATCGTTTAAGGGTGGTTTTCGGCAAATTTTATGTGACCGTATTTTATTCGTTACAACTCCGTTTGACGAACGGTTGGACGTTTTGGAAAATAGGCTAGGCGAACTTACTTTTACTAGCAGACATCGTTTCATAAAAAGTACTCCATCAATGTTAAAAACAACCCCCAACATGGTCATTCGCGGCCGATATGTTTGTCTATTAGAAAATATATTAGTTATGCTTATATAAAATAGTTACGGCAACTTGTTTAAAATGTGAATAACTTAATCGTTATATGCCCGTTTTCTACGTTTTATATATCCTCGGAATCGTGATAATATATACTAATATATTTTTGATAAGTCGACACATTTAATAACGCTTAAGATTCATTTTTGACTCGTAAAAAGTTGATATAACATGCTGAATTTTCTGGTTTTTACACTTTTCGTCGTCAAACTTGAAAAATTCATATCTTCTTCGTTATAGCTCCGTTTTAGTCCGTTCAAGCGCCACGTTTTCGCTTTTAAAGTATATTTTCTAAATATCTAGGCCAAAATTTTTATCTCTCGTCGAAAATTCCGATTTCCCGAAATGATCGACCCTTAAATATATTTGTCGAAATGAGTTTTTCTCGCCAAACCTATTCCAACCAATTCAAAACAACTCCGGCTATTCTAATCCTACCATACACCTTCTTAGGGTGTCATGGGTTCCTAGACATCACCAAAAGTGATATATTTCAAGGAGTAATTATAGGATAACAAATATAAATTAATAGTGCTTATAAACAATTTAAGTGGTATAGACATCATATAACTTGTATGTTTTACTCAAGCATGATAAAATGAACATAACATGAATATGAAAGATGAAATTGAGTATGAAATGCTTACTAGTTACTTGATGAGGTTTTATGAACAAAGGATTAATCCTAAACACCCAAGGTTTTATTTCACAACCTTAATCAAGAGTGTGTCTAGATTGTTTTGAACTTGACTAGCAAAATTTTGTGTTCTTCTTCTTGGAGCTTCAATGGCGGTTATGGATGAAGGAGAGAAAGAAGAGAGTTTTGATCTTTTACACTTAGAAGATATTAGTTTGTATGTGAAGTTGAAGTATAATATGAATATATGTATAAGATATTTTGTAATTAAATGAGTGAGTCACCATGAGGTCGACACATGCATACAAAAAAAAAGACTAGATGAATTTGATAACAATTAAGTGTATTAATGTAGAGTAAATGTGTAGTTAGTTAAGAATTATTAGTAACTTGTGTATTTATTTAAGTATTTAGGGTAGCGTTAACTAAAAATAAATTTTAACGGAACAAAATAAAATATATCAATGTCATAAAATTATAAAAATACATTTCTTGCAAAATTTAAGTGAAAGAATAATTATCGAGTAGTATTTCTGAAAACCGTCAGTAATATATAAATATAACAATTTATATACCAAATAAATTTAAGACACCGGTAAACTAATAATATTATTTTATAATCTTAATATGAGTATAAAAATATATCGAATAAATTTTGGAAGTTTTGGATCAATTGTTCAAAATAAATGATCGTGCGATAGCGTTTATTTAATAAGAAATATATCGTTAATGAAATATAAATTTGAAAATGACCGGAAATTGAGAATTGTGACATTCTTCCCTTGTCGAGGAATCACGTCCTCGTGATTCGATTATTGATAACTATAGCCCAAACCGCGACAAGGGTTCTAAAAGTTTATGCTCGTGTATTGTCTAAATGATTATGTCAATGCTCATGCATATGGGTTCCTCGTCCAACTAGGTGCGTTCTCATGCTATCGTGACCATTTCCCATTCTAAAGACATGCTCTCTTAGGGTTAGGTTTGATGAGGCAAGCTTTCCCATTCTCGAGTAAAACCCTCAAAAGACTTTTAGGTAACCGATTTTTACTTAATCTCACAACTCATCAAACAAGAACTGTCATGAGATTAGGCTAAATCGGTTTAGGTAACAACTTGTTTCTAGCTTGATCTTTGCAACTCATCAAACAAGAATTGTCACTCGGATCAAACTGGAAACAACTGGTTTGAAGAAAATCTTTTGAAAATTTGGCTCGATTACGGAATTGCTTACACATATGAGACTACTACTCCCTTCATTGCATGATTCTTCCGAATTAGACATAGGTGATCGGGCTATGTATAATTTAGAGTAACTATGCAATGCTTGGACTAATCGACTCATATGATGTTGGGTGTTGAGTCATAAGTCCGCATGTATAATGAGTATGCACTTATAATGATATGATGAGATGCTATGATGATGTAGTTATAGTCTAGGGTCAATGATGCAACCTAGTTCTCTATAACCGATGCTCGATACCAATCTGTCACACCCCAAATTACATTTTGCGTGGAATGGAATTCAGGGGATGACCGTCATAGCATCAAAGTTATAGTTATATTGAACGACCTAAAGTGTCGTTTGGAAAACACATCGTTTGATTTAATAAATCCATCGAGTTTACAAAGTATAGGTCCCAAATGAAAGTCACTATGTACGGAAATAAATTTGATACAATTTAAACGATGTTTTTAAAGCTCATAAAACCCAAGTGAGACGCGTCGTCACCACGACTCTATGATATGTCCATATGCATGCCATGAAGTGAATGCCTTAGATACCTGAGATAAAACATGCTAAAAAGTGTCAACACAAAGGTTGAGTGAGTTCATAGAGTTTGGTTAACAAGTAAAGCTTTTAAAGAGCGTTCATGCAACAAAGGCAAAGTTTTTGGTCATATAGAATAGTTCACAAAGCAAAGGCATCGTAAATCCACTCGGCCCAAGTTCCGCCCATACAAAACTTGCAACCTGTGTGTTCACAATCCACCGCCAAAATATGTATAGTTTATGTTCATGCACACGTTGCCAAATGAGTTCACAAAGCAAAGGCATTGTAAATCCACTCGGCCCAAGTTCCGCCCATACAAAACTTGCAACCGTGTGTTTACAACCCATCGCTAAAAATAGTACGTCAATCATGTATGCATGTATCATAGTAGTTAAAAGTATCAATGTTTTAAGTATGCAACTAGTATATTGATCACGTACGTGCATCAAAACTTATGTAATTAGCCATGAGTCTCCACTCCATCTCCAGAAACCTCAGGTGGGTATGATGCTCATAAGGAAAGTAATAGCATTAGTTTTACTTCATCTCCGAAACCCAATGCATGTATTATCCAAGGAGACTTTGTGTTGCTCATAAGGAAAGTAATAGCATTAGTTTTTCTTCATCTCCGAAACCCAATGCGTGTGTTATCCAAGGAAACTTATCATGTGAACGAGGGGACTGCTCCGTGTATGTTGGGAGACTTTCAAGTTTAGTATAACACAATCAAGTATACCGCAATCATGTATATAACGCAATCAAGTATAATGCAATCAAGTGTAATGCAATCAATTATAAAAAGTATAGCATAGCATAAAACTGTAAATGTTTTGAGTATTTGTATTTGTAAAAGCAAGTAGTTGAGCATGTATCTCCCCCAAAAGTTTGTAAACAATTAATAGAAAGTAGGGCTATGAAAACTCACCTGATGCAATGTTTATGATGACAAAAGTAGATACACTAAAATGAGGTGCAATCTCTATCCGCAACCTAATGAATGATATGCTCTAATATAAGTCATGAAACAATGTCGTGCATGCAAACTCATATGATATCCATACCACTTGTGCATTTGAAAATAATGTTTGTCGTCGAATATATGTTTATGACATCTCGTCATGTTATAAAATACTTTACAAGTATTTGCGTTGAAACAACATCCTACGATAGTCGTTTAGTGATTTATCAAGAATTTATAGCTTTTCGTCGTAAAACAATATAATTTGACAAGTCATGAGAGTGACTAAATGGCCTTGAAAAGCTAGTCGTAAAATAGTGTACGTCGAGTGTTAGGAAACGAACTCAACGGTTTTGGGAAGCTTGTATCATTATCTCAAAGTTTTAGCATTTAAGTTTTCATCCTAGAGGTCTCGATCATGGAGAAAAATATAGGTTAAGTATGATACTTTTGTCCAAAATATCGTTTAAGGGTGGTTTTCGGCAAAGTTTATGTGACCGTATTTTATTCGTTACAACTCCGTTTGACTAACGGTTGGACGTTTTGGAAAATAGGCTAGCGAACTTACTTTTACTAGAAGACATCGTTTCATAAAAGTACTCCATCAATGTTAAAACAACCTCAACATGGTCATTCATGGCCGATATGTTTGTCTATTAGAAAATATATTAGTTATGCTTATATAAAATAGTTACGGCAACTTGTTTAAAATGTGAATAACTTAATCGTTATAAGCCCGTTTTCTACGTTTTATATATCTTCGGAATCTTGATAATATATACTAATATATTTTTGATAAGTCGACACATTTAATAACGCTTAAGATTCATTTTTGACTCGTAAAAAGTTGATATAACATGCTGAATTTTCTGGTTTTTACGCTTTTCGTCGTCAAACTTGAAAAATTCATATCTTCTTCGTTATAGCTCCGTTTTAATCCGTTCAAGCGGCCACGTTTTCGTTTTAAAGTATATTTTCTAAATATCTAGGCCAAAAATTTTATCTACTGTCGAAAATTCCAGATTTCCTAGAAATGATCAGACCCTTAAATATATTTGTCGAAATGAGTTTTTCTCGCGCCAAACCTATTCCAACCAATTCAAAACAACTCCGAAGCTATTCTAATCCTACCATACACCTTCTTAGGGTGTCATGGGTTCCTAGACATCACCAAAAGTGATATATTTCAAGGAGTAATTATAGGATAACAAATATAAATTAATAGTGCTTATAAACAATTTAAGTGGTATAGACATCATATAACTTGTATGTTTTACTCAAGCATGATAAAATGAACATAACATGAATATGAAAGATGAAATTGAGTATGAAATGCTTACTAGTTACTTGATGAGGTTTTATGAACAAAGGATTAATCCTAAACACCCAAGGTTTTTATTTCACAACCTTAATCAAGAGTGTGTCTAGATTGTTTTGAACTTGACTAGCAAAATTTTTGTGTTCTTCTTCTTGGAGCTTCAATGGCCGGTTATGGATGAAGGAGAGAAAGAAGAGAGTTTTGATCTTTTACACTTAGAAGATATTAGTTTGTATGTGAAGTTGAAGTATAATATGAATATATGTATAAGATATTTTGTAATTAAATGAGTGAGTCACCTTGAGGTCGACACATGCATACAAAAAAAAGACTAGATGCATTTGATAACAATTAAATTTATTAATGTAGAGTAAATGTGTAGTTAGTTAAGAATTATTAGTAACTTGTGTATTTATTTAAGTATTTAGGGTAGCGTTAACTAAAAATAAATTTTAACGGAACAAAATAAAATATATCAATGTCATAAAAATTATAAAAATACATTTCTTGCAAAATTTAAGTGAAAGAATAATTATCGAGTAGTATTTACGAAAACCGTCCGTAATATATAAATATAACAATTTATATACCAAATAAATTTAAGACACCGGGTAAACTAATAATATTATTTTTATAATCTTAATATGAGTATAAAAATATATCGGAATAAATTTTTGGAAGTTTTGGATCAATTGTTCAAAATAAATGATCGTGCGATAGCGTTTATTTAATAAGAAATATATACGTTAATGAAATATAAATTTGAAAAATGACCGGAAATTGATAATTGTGACAAATAAGGAGACAACGGATTCCCTTGCTTAAGCCCCCGCTTACCCTTAAAATAACCATGCAGAATACCATTCACACTAATCGAAAAAGAGGTGGTAGACAAACATTCCATATTCCAATGCACCATACGCGAGTGAAACCCGAAGCTGGTAAGAGAATTACGCAAAAACTTCAAATCAACAATATCATACGCTTTCTGGATATCCACTTTGAAAGCAAATCTAGCAGGACCACGATCAAGGTGATAATTATGCATGAGCTCCTGAGTAAGCAAAATATTATCTGAAATCCTTCTACCAGGAACAAACGCAGATTGGTTCGACCCAACCAAAATAGTAAGACTATCTTTGATATGGTTGGCAATAATCTTACTAATAAACTTAAACAACACATTAAAACAAGATATAGGCCTAAAATCAGTAATCCGAGTAGGAGAATTAACTTTAGGCAGGAGGGCAATAATAGTATGGTTAACCTCTTTCAAAAGCTTACTATTAACAAAGAATTCCTGAACCGCCCTAATAACATCATCAGCAATAATATCCCACGCACCCTTGAAGAAAGCCACAGAAAAACCATCCGGACCAGGAGATTTATCATCCCCCATAGAAAAGATAGCATCTCTAACCTCTTGAGGTGTAACATCATGAACCATATCTAAAGCAACATGAGGATCGAGAGTGGAAGAGAACAGGTTACTAGCATCAAACGGAATAGTTAACCCCTCTTGACCAAGAAACGAAGTAAAATGACTAACCAAAAGCATTAGGAACTTGATCATCCACGAACATAACTCCATTACCATCACAAATAGAATTAATCCGACTCCTCGCTTTCCTACTTCTAATCACCTTATGGAAATAAGCAGAATTTGAATCCCCCACCCGAAGCCAATCGACTTTAGCCTTTTGCTTAAGAAAGCGTTCCTCCGTAGGAATAGCTTCATTATAAGCATTAAGATAACAAGTTTCTTCCTCACGAATATCAACATTGAACGGGTCCAAGTCAAGAGCACGTTGCGCCACATCCAACTCATGGCGAAGTTTCACAACTTTTTCATGAAAATTACCCTCATTAAATAGCAATCTCCAGAGAGGCTTCTTAACAGATTTCAGCTTACTCACCACTTGAAGCATGTGAAAACCACTAACAGGCTTACACCAATACTCCTGAACCTTTAATTTAAACCGAGGATTTTGTACAAAGATATTAGAGGATTTAAAAGGCCTAGGTTTAAATTTAAAAGAAGTAGGAATATTAAGAATAGCAAGAGAGTGATCAGAAATACGGTATGGCTGAAATATAGCATGAGCACCAACAAAAGAATCCATAAAACCAAGATTGGCCATAATGCGATCAATCTTCTTCAAAAGTACCATCCAAACCTCTAGGTTTCTGATTCCATGTAAATTGTAGCCCGGTTCGATTAATATCTGTCACAATTCTCATTTTCCGGTCATTCTCATACTCCATATTCATCATTTCATAACGGTTCATGCATGGTTTTACATTTTACATTAAACGTATTTTCATATTAAATAAACGTTATCGCGTGAGTTATTATTTTAAATATTTAATCCGTTACTTCCAAAATGATCCCAATATATTTTTATACTTACATTTAGTTTATAAAACTATATTTTGAGTTTACCTAGTGTTTTAAATTTATTTTGTATATAAATCGTTAAATTTATATTATTACGACGCTTTTCTTAAAAACTATACGATAATTATTATATCACTTAAATTTTACAAGAAATATATTTTTACAATTTTTATGATCTCATTATACTTTACTTTGATCTATTAAAAATTACTTTTAGCTAAAACTACCTTAAATACACTAATGTATATACAAAGTTACAATTTACCTCAACTTACTTTCTTATTTACTTACACAATAGTATACACAAAGAATAAAAAAAAAAAAAAAATGTATAGTTTGGAAAAACATCCCCCTTGGTCGACCAAGGGGATGAAACATTAAATGATGGTAACATTTTCTTACATAATGCATTCTTCACTCAATGTTACATACTTCTCATTTATTTCATTCACAATCAAATAATGGATAGTGCAAGTCAAGATTTCTTCTTCCTTTTCTCTCAAAATCCGCCAAGTATAGAGGAGTAGAGAATTCATAAAATTTTTTCCAAGATCAAGTTTCTACAATCTAGTATACACTTTTGTTAAGGTTTTGAAATAAAAACCTAGGGTGTTTAGGTTAATCCTTGGTTCTAATCACCTCATCATATCACTTGTAAGCATCTCATATCTATTTTCATCTTACATATTCATTTCATACTCATCTCATCATTTTGAGCAAAAACATGCAAGACTTGTGTTGTTTATACCATTTTTACCTTTGATTTTTAGAGTTTAATATATATAGTCATCCTATAATTATTCCCTTGGTATACTTTGGTCTTGATGATGTTTAGGAACCCATGACACCCTAAGAAGGTGTATGGTAGGATTAGATTAGCTTTGGAGTTGATTTGAAGGGATTAGAATAGGTTTGGTACGAGAAAAACTATTTTCGACAAGTATATAAAAGTGTTCTGTCCCTATTTTGTTTTTCTGGAAAATCCGACAGTAGGCACGACTTTTTGGCCTTGATATTTAGAAAATATACTTTAAAACGAATCCGTGGCCGCTTGAACGGATTAAAACGGAGTTATAACGAAGAAGTTATGAATTTTTAAAGTTTGACGACGAAATATATATATTTCAGAAAATTCAGCAACCTATTTTTACTTTGTTCGAGTCAAAAACGAGTCCTAAGCTTCACAAATTATTTCGACTTGTCAAAAATATATTAGTATACTTTGATACGAAGCTAAGGACGTATTATACGTAGAAAACGGATTTGAAACGACAAAGATATGCACGTTTTCATAAAATTGCCGTAACTATTATTTTCTGAAAAACTATATTATTTTACGAGACAAGTGTTACGGTAGCTGAAACGACCATGTTAGCGGCTGTTTTTATCAATGATGTGGAACTTTTTGAAACGAAATGTCTTCTAATAAAATTTAGATCACCGAGCATATTTTTCAAAACGACAAGCCGTTTGTATAGCGGAGTTTTAATAAATTATTTACGGATGCACAAACTTGGCCGAAACTCACTTTTTACACAACAATTAGACAAAATCACCATCTTTAACCCTTATTATCTTTATGTTCGAGACCTTTATGTCGAAAACTCATGAACTGAAACTTTTAGATTTTGATACAAACTTTCCAAAACCGTCGAGTTCGTTTCCTAACGTTCGACGTACACCATTTTACGACTAGTTTTTCAAAGCCATTTTTGTCACTTTCATGAAATTTCCAACGACTTTATTTTACTGATTAAAAGTGATAATTTCACTATAAATCATTACGAAACCATTGTAGGATGACATTTTGACGTAAATACTTATAAAGTGATTTAAGAATGGTCAAGACGTCAAAGAGTATTTTTCGACGATAAGTATTATTTACAAAACTCGCAAATGGTATAAATAACATACGAAATGCATGCATAATAACATATCATAACTCAAGTCATAACATTCATTTTAGGTCGCGGATAGTTTCCGAGCCTCATTTTCGTGCACATCATTTTGTTAGCATATTAATCACACCAGGTGAGTTCATACCCGCTTTTACTCGTTTAAATTCTTATAAACTATTTGGGGCGAGATACGTGCTTATTTATCAAAACATTTAAACTCTATTGCCAAACAACATTACATATACTCTAGACTTGGTGCGTGTAGTGATTAGACTTAAACAAACATCCCAATATTTATATGTTGGAAGGCCATTAATTTGGATACAGCCCAACGTGAGTCGTTGGAGGAACATCCCGGCATTTATATGTTGGAAGGCCATTTTATGGATACATCCCAACGTGAGCGTTGGAGGAACATCCCAACACGAGTTGTTGGAAGACCCTTGTGGTGACATTTATACTTTTAACTACTATGATATATGCATACATGATTGACATACTATATTTTGGCAATGGGTTGTGAACACACAAAGTTGCAAGTTTTGTATGGGCGGAACTTGGAACCGAGTGGATTTACAATGCCTTTCTTTGTGTGAACATTCTCTAAGTATTCCAAATCATTTCATTACAAACTTATGAACTCACCAACCATTGTGTTGATGCTTTTAGCATGTTTATCTCGTGTCTTAAGGTGATAGCACTTCATGGAGCTTTTGGGTCGCATGGCATACATTGAGTCTTGTGCTTTTAACAATTACCATTCGACATGTTTTGTAAACTTTTATGTATTATCAAACCTTGTGATTCTTGTTGTGTAAACTTTAACTTATGAAATCGAATGGTAAACTTTTCAAAACGTCTCATTATAGAGGTCGTTTCAGTATCCATACTTTGTGCTATGACGTTATACCCCAATGACACTATCGTTCATTGCGATATTTTGGGGTGTGACAGATTGGTATCGAGCCTTGGTTATAGAGAACTAGGTTGCATTTTAGTTCCTAGACTATAACCGCTCTCACGTCGATCCTTTCGTTTCCTATTGCCTTACACACATTTCGATGCATATGTTTTCTTAAGTATTCCTTCTAGAACCACCTCATTAGATAGCGTAGTTTCCTTGTACCAATAGGGAGTCCCAAAATCTAGTTGGGTCATCAAAGATATGGAGCTCAAGAATGAGCACTTATCTAACTTGATCTCGTGGCAGTTCTTGTTTGATGAGATGCGAGATCGAGCTAAATAAGTGTTACTATAAAGTCGGATAGATTTGATGATTTTGCCCGAGGATGGGAGTTCTCTTGAGGATACTTTGGGAACTGCTGGCGACTAAACCTCATAGTGACTTTAGCACCTAACGGAATTTCCTATACATCAAGTGCGACTCTTCCTAGATACTTACCCTAAATCCCTCCTTCACTGTTTAGAATCGGATGATAGATTGGCTACCTATTTAAGTAACACCAATCGCCGAGACATGTATGCTTGGTGGTATGCACACGTGTGGAATGAAGCAATTATAATTATGGTGGCCAACATAATTATAAATGTGTCACAACTCATGTGGACATATGCGACCACGCATACGTAGATCGGTGTGGACACTTTAGGAATCAATTTGTGGCGTGGTATTATATTTGAGGACGTTAAGCATAGACATTGGGAATTCAACGGTTCTTTCCTTGCAGAGATCATGGCACCAAAGAGGGTAACACGCAGATCTTGGCCGAGGTGGTGCGGCACCAAGAGGTGGAATGACGGTGGGCGTGGAGGTAGAGGAGGTGGTAGCGACATGGGTAACAATGACAACAACATCAATTGGCGGAAACCACGATTTTGCCGCCATCATCGCTCAACAACTTCAAATCTTACTTCCCACTATTGTTACACAAGTTGGAAATCATATGAATAACTCGGAAACCACGGAACGGAACAGTCATGGAGACACCAACAATGTAGGTGGTAGTAACAACAACAACAACACCACCAACAACAACAATGAATTGGATGCACCTATAAGGAATTTTCGGCATGCAAACTGTGGAGTTTGATGGTATAGGAGGTGCATTGGCGTATACTCGATGGGTAGAGAAGACAGAGGCGTTGATCGACATCGACAATTGTGCCACACATCGAGAGTGAAGTATCTTCGCTTGCTTGTTATCGTGAAAGGCATTGACATGGTGGAACACACACTACTGAGCTAGAGGCGAGAGGCAGCTATAGGTATGACATGGGACGAATTTAAGGAGTTATTGAAAGAGGAGTCTTGCCGGACAATAAAATGCGTAAGCGGAGGATGAATTTTATCACCACTCTATGATAGGGCTGGTCACGCACCTACACCGACCGATTTCATGAGTTAGCCGATTAGTTCCTCATCTAGTTACCCCGAGTCCAAGAGAATCTCGAGGTACATATATGGTCTTGTCCCGAAACCGTGGAACCTGTGAAAACAACCGAGCCGTCTACAATACAAAGTGCGATCATCGAGGCGGGAACCACGACGGACGAGATGGTTAGAAATGGTACGTTGAAGAGCGGTGATAAGAGGAAGGAAGCAAGTGGGTCGAATAAGCGGATAGGCGTGGTAGCGAGACAACAAAAGGGCAAGAGTTTTTGTGGCAACTGGCATCGAACAAAGAGAGTATGCGGTACACATCCTAAATGTGCTAAATGTGCTTATCATCACCAAGTCCAAGCCCCGCCGCTTATGTACAATATGCAATCGGTCGAATCATTTTACAAGCCGGTGTAGAGGCGTGCAAGACCAATAACAATGGTTAACACGGCAACATGAGGAATAACCAAAGGACTTGCTACGAGTGTAACAGCCCGAATCACTTCCGGAATAATTGTCCTCGTTGAATAAGCCACCGATGCAAGCTCCTCTAGCTGTGGCAATTGAAGGAAATAATCCAAACCCAGACTCAATATCGGTCCCCCGAGGTCGAGCATTCTATATAGGGACCGAGGAAGCCCGCAATGCGAATCGCACGTTTTCCTAGACCATTAAGTGATCCACCGTATTATTCAGATTCAGTGAGTCTCATTAGATAAGAAACCTAGACGTGTAAGTTTTGACATAAACACTTTGACCATACACTTGATTTCGCGAAACCTAAGGGTAGAACTTTAAGTATCATCGATTGAATCGCGAGGACGCGATTCTTCTATCAGGGGAAGAATGTCACAATTCTCATTTTCCGGTCATTCTCATACTCCATATTCATCATTTCATAACGGTTCATGCATGGTTTTACATTTTACATTAAACGTATTTTCATATTAAATAAACGTTATCGCGTGAGTTATTATTTTAAATATTTAATCCGTTACTTCCAAAAATGATCCCAATATATTTTTATACTTACATTTAGTTTATAAAAACTATATTTTGAGTTTACCTAGTGTTTTAAATTTATTTGGTATATAAATCGTTAAATTTATATTATTACGACGCTTTTCTTAAAAACTATACGATAATTATTATATCACTCAAATTTTACAAGAAATATATTTTTACAATTTTTATGATCTCATTATACTTTACTTTGATCTATTAAAAATTACTTTTAGCTAAAACTACCTTAAATACACTAATGTATATACAAAGTTACAATTTACCTCAACTTACTTTCTTATTTACCTACACAATATTATACACAAAGAATAAAAAAAAAAAAAAAAATGTATAGTTTGGAAAAACATCCCCCCTTGGCCGACCAAGGGGGATGAAACATTAAATGATGGTAACATTTTCTTACATAATGCATTCTTCACTCAATGTTACATACTTCTCATTTATTTCATTCACAATCAAATAATGGATAGTGCAAGTCAAGATTTCTCTTCTTCCTTTTCTCTCAAAATCCGGCCAAGTATAGAGGAGTAGAGGAATTCATAAAAAAATTTTCCAAGATCAAGTTTCTACAATCTAGTATACACTTTTGTTAAGGTTTTGAAATAAAAACCTAGGGTGTTTAGGTTAATCCTTGGTTCTAATCACCTCATCATATCACTTGTAAGCATCTCATATCTATTTTCATCTTACATATTCATTTCATACTCATCTCATCATTTTTGAGCAAAAACATGCAAGACTTGTGTTGTTTATACCATTTTTACCTTTGATTTTTAGAGTTTAATATATATAGTCATCCTATAATTATTCCCTTGGTATACTTTGGTCTTGATGATGTTTAGGAACCCATGACACCCTAAGAAGGTGTATGGTAGGATTAGATTAGCTTTGGAGTTGATTTGAAGGGATTAGAATAGGTTTGGTACGAGAAAAACTATTTTCGACAAGTATATAAAAGTGTTCTGTCCCTATTTTGTTTTTCTGGAAAATCCGACAGTAGGCACGACTTTTTGGCCTTGATATTTAGAAAATATACTTTAAAACGAATCCGTGGCGCTTGAACGGATTAAAACGGAGTTATAACGAAGAAGTTATGAATTTTTAAAGTTTGACGACGAAATATATATATTTAGAAAATTCAGCAACCTATTTTTACTTTGTTCGAGTCAAAAACGAGTCCTAAGCTTCACAAATTATTTCGACTTGTCAAAAATATATTAGTATACTTTGATACGAAGCTAAGGACGTATTATACGTAGAAAACGGATTTGAAACGACAAAGATATGCACGTTTTCATAAAATTGCCGTAACTATTATTTTCTGAAAAACTATATTATTTTACGAGACAAGTGTTACGGTAGCTGAAACGACCATGTTAGCGGCTGTTTTTATCAATGATGTGGAACTTTTTGAAACGAAATGTCTTCTAATAAAATTTAGATCACCGAGCATATTTTTCAAAACGACAAGCCGTTTGTATAGCGGAGTTTTAATAAATTATTTACGGATGCACAAACTTGGCCGAAACTCACTTTTTACACAACAATTAGACAAAATCACCATCTTTAACCCTTATTATCTTTATGTTCGAGACCTTTATGTCGAAAACTCATGAACTGAAACTTTTAGATTTTGATACAAACTTTCCAAAACCGTCGAGTTCGTTTCCTAACGTTCGACGTACACCATTTTACGACTAGTTTTTCAAAGCCATTTTTGTCACTTTCATGAAATTTCCAACGACTTTATTTTACGACGAAAAGTGATAATTTCACTATAAATCATTACGAAACCATTGTAGGATGACATTTTGACGTAAATACTTATAAAGTGATTTAAGAATGGTCAAGACGTCAAAAGAGTATTTTTCGACGATAAGTATTATTTACAAAACTCGCAAATGGTATAAATAACATACGAAATGCATGCATAATAACATATCATAACTCAAGTCATAACATTCATTTTAGGTCGCGGATAGTTTCCGAGCCTCATTTTCGTGCACATCATTTTGTTAGCATATTAATCACACCAGGTGAGTTCATACCCCGCTTTTACTCGTTTAAATTCTTATAAACTATTTGGGGCGAGATACAGGCTTATTTATCAAAACATTTAAACTCTATTGCCAAACAACATTACATATACTCTAGACTTGGTGCGTGTAGTGATTAGACTTAAACAAACATCCCAATATTTATATGTTGGAAGGCCATTAATTTGGATACTGACCAACGTGAGTCGTTGGAGGAACATCCGGCATTTATATGTTGGAAGGCCATTTTATGGATACATCCCAACGTGAGCGTTGGAGGAACATCCCAACACGAGTTGTTGGAAGACCCTTGTGGTGACATTTATACTTTTAACTACTATGATATATGCATACATGATTGACATACTATATTTTGGCAATGGGTTGTGAACACACAGTTGCAAGTTTTGTATGGGCGGAACTTGGAACCGAGTGGATTTACAATGCCTTTCTTTGTGTGAACATTTCTCTAAGTATTCCAAATCATTTCATTACAAACTTATGAACTCACCAACCATTGTGTTGACAGTTTTAGCATGTTTATCTCGTGTCTTAAGGTGATAGCACTTCATGGAGCTTTTGGGTGCATGGCATACATTGGAGTCTTGTGCTTTTAACAATTACCATTCGACATGTTTTGTAAACTTTTTATGTATTATCAAACCTTGTGATTCTTGTTGTGTAAACTTTAACTTATGAAATCGAATGGTAAACTTTTCAAAACGTCTCAATATAGAGGTCGTTTTCTGTATCCATACTTTGTGCTATGACGTTATACCCCAATGACACTATCGTTCCGCTGCGATATTTTGGGGGTGTGACAATATCGGACACCTCAATCTCATCAACATACTCCTTAAACTCCCTCATAGCTATATCAATAACCGAGGACCCCTCGACCTTATCTTCCAAGTTCAAAGCCTAGCTGAAATCTCCAAGAATACACCATGGGCGAAGATGAATAACCCTCTTGTGAGCACCAAGATTATCCCAAAGAGGTCTCCTATGCATGTACATGTTATGAGCATAAACAAAAGAACAAAAAGATCCTTTTATCCTCCTTAAACCGAACAAATGTGTAAATAACTTGGTACATCATGCTAATCACATTCGTGTCGACTTCATCCATATTCCAACCTAAAATGATACGATACCCTTTATCACACAAATTACCATTAGATGTCCAATCCCACCTACGAAAAACCTTAGCACATAAAACCTGAAGACGAGAGTTAGAAACATGAGATTCCAATATAGCACAAATAAAAAGCTTATTCTTACCGAGAACCTTACGAACCTCATTTTGTTTATGGGATTGGTTCATTCCGTTTATATTCCATGTGGCAATACTATACATGAGGAACATCTTTAGAGGAAGTGCTTGCTTCCTTAGTATTAATCGATTTGGTGCTCGGATTATCATACATTGTCATAACTTCATCAACTTCACTATCACTATCCAAAGTGGACTTACCCATATCCTTGACCGTACCATATGAAAAATTATCCATCTCAAAAGTATTATCCTTGCCACTAAGAGCCGCAAAAGAGTTCTTTAATAAGACAAAGTTAGTGTCATCATTAATATACGCATTAGAAGTACTAGGATGATACGGACTCGAACCAACATTGCCTTGAGAGCTAACATTACCATCTTGAGAACTCACATATGAAGAAGCAATATGAACACCACTCGCACCCTTATTACCATCCTTGACCATATTATTATGAGAGCTACCATTGTTACCTTCGTTGACCAGATTTTTAGGAGCAACATGAGGCATATTCGAATGAGAGGTAACACCAGGTTTAGGTCCCAATGAATTATCACTAGAAAGACCAGGTTTAGGACCAAACGAATTACCACTAGAAGTAGAAGGCCCCCTTCTTTCACCGATGCCTTAGGCTCCCGTTGATAATGGAACGCAACCTTTGGCTTATTAAAACGAAGACCATCAATGTGCTTTTTCCAACCAACTTGTTTACCTTTACCCTTACGCTTGTTAACTTCCACAAAACCGTCATCATCAATAACTTGTATGACATTAGTCGCGATGTTTTTAGGACAAGCCTCATCCTTATGATCATAAATCTTACAAGTATCACACCTTGGTGTCTTCCATTCATATTCAACATCAAACCGTTCCAAAGAATGCCCTTTTCCATTAGGAAACGGTATTGCCACCACCAAGGAATCCAATAGCGCATTAAGAGAAGATACTTCCACTAGAGCACGGGCATAAGAATTTCTACCCCACGACTTAAGGCACATAGTACTTGTGTAAGAATCCAACATTATAGGATGTCGAAGTTATGTAGTAATCAAACTCAATCCAATCTCCGAATAGGCCACAATTGGTACATTATGTAACTTAACCCATACAGGAACCGACGTTATTTCATCATTTTTAAGCTTGGAGTTAGCAGTCAAAATGTTCAAAATGATAGGAACTAGACGAATTAACCACGGGCCAGATTCTAAGACTTGTTCCATACCTTCCTTAGTAGCGAATTGGAAAAGGAAAAAGCCATTTTCAACATTACCTGTTCCAAACCAAATTTTGCCCAAGTGTTCTTCACATAATTTTCTACTATTGGAAACGCGAGTCTCTTCCCTATAAAATAACCATAAAGCGTATGATTACCTAGATGAAACCTCATCATCGCTAACATGCACCCCATCAACACACTTCTCATTACGCATTTCCACAATGTTATGACCTTAGGAGAACTACGAGACTTAAACATAGCAAAGATATGATGTTTTGTGGCCCTAATTTAGAACACTATTAGAATAGGCAGTAGTATGGTTGTGATTAGGTGCTAGTGTCAATCCACATGGTGTATTAGAAGTAGCACCAGGAAACCCATCCAAATTAGTTACACATGCATTATTATTTCTTGCAATCCCAACAGTAGGCTCGAACCTGAACATTAACAGTAGGGCCATTGTTATTCTCATTCAAATTACTCGTAGTTGCAACATCAGAATTCTCATTCAAATTATTCTCATTAACAGTAGGTTCTAATGTAGTTGCAACATCAGAATTAACATTAACCACTTGCGAAGACAAGACCTCAGAATCCATACCTTTGTTTCCAATGGGATTAACGTTAGAGGAGGAATATTGCAATGAGCTATATTCAATATCGATTTGAGAATAATAGTATCCCTAATAAACCGGACCCTTGAAACCAACAAGTAGCATTATCGGATCCCTTATTACCCTTTTTGTCCAAGGATTTTGATAGAGCCATAACCGAATCGATGGCGACAAAGAAACCCTAAAAAAGCGTTACGGAAAATTGCAAAGAAGCACGCACAAGGACAACCAAGAAACGAAACCCTAAGAGGGTTTAGTTACACCATAATGATCATAACTCTCACATGATTAATATACTTATGACAATTAAAGCTTATGAGAAGAAAACAAGGTAACAAGCGATTAATCGAAACCCTAAAAGACCAACGAAACCCTAACTAAAATAATCGGCACCCAAATAAAAAACCAACTAAACGGAGTTAATACACAAATTAATCCAATAAAGTTGAAGTGTTATAATGGATTATATTACTTAGTAGCAGGAGAATCGAATGGAGAAGAAGGATGCATGGAAACGACAAATCGCCAAAGAAATTTAGAGTTTTTTTTTTTTTTTTTTTTTTTTTTTTTGCTAAACCTAAGATATTATTCCAATTACCATTGTTCCTTTTATATTCTTATCAAAAGTCCGATAAACAAAGGTAGAAACCTTAGGTTTGTCATTTTTGACAAATGTAGAAGGAATTCCTTTGTGAGATTCCTCCCTAGAAATGATCACAAAAGCATCCTTGACTTTAGGAAGGATTTCCCTATTCAAAAGTCTAATGGGCTGATAAATGTCATCAAGACCCATTAGGAACTGCATAAGTTTCAAAAGTTCACAATGATCAATCAATTCAGTCATAGCCTCACAAGTATAATCCGGAAGTATAGTAAGAATGTCAAACTCCCTCCACAGGGAGTTCAACTTATGATAATATTCAGGAATATGCAATCCACCTTGTTTAAATGTATTAATTTTTTTGTAACAAGTTAAACACCACCGAACCATCTATTCTATCATATGTATCCTTTAATTCTCTCCAAACAGTAGCAGCATTATTAGAAAAACACATGACCTAAATAAACATCTTGAGACAAAGAACTCAGAATCCAATACAAAACCACAACATTACACCCATCCCACTGAGCAAGGAAATGAGGAATAGCAACATAATCACTTCTAAGACAAGTAATACCAAGAAAACCCATTTTGTTTTTAATTTGAGTAGCCAATTTTGTCACACCCCAAATTACACATTTTGCGTGGAATGGAATTCTGAGGATTGATTGTCATAGCATCACAATCACAAGTTATATTGAACGACCTAAAGTGTCGTTTGGAAAATACATCGTTTGATTTAATAAAATAATCGAGTTTACAAAGTAGGTCCCAAATGTAAATCAACTTGTGCGGAAATAAGTTTGTTACAATTCAAACGATGTTTTAAAGCACGTAAAACCCAAGTGAGGCAGCGTCGTCATCGCGACTCCATGATGTGTCCCAATGCATGCCATGAAGTGAATGCCTTAGATACCTGAGATAAAAACATGCTAAAAAGTGTCAACACAAAGGTTGAGTGAGTTCATAGAGTTTGTTTTGAAATGTAAAGCCTTTCAAAATCGTTTATGCAGCAAAGGCATCGTAAATCCACTCAGTTCCAAGTTCCGCCCATACAAAACTTGCAACCTGTGTATTCACAACCCATTGCCAAAATGTATAGAGTTTATGTTCAAGCCCACATCGTCAAATGAATTCACAAAATAGTGCCTAACTTAATGTATCAATAGTTACTTGATATAACAAATATGAGTGTTGATCAAATCGTTCCAAGACCGTTAGTCCATGATTGTACCAAGTCCGTTAGTACATGAATATACCAAGTCCGTTAGCCCAATGTTATACCAAGACCGTTAGCTCAACATTATCCAAGTCCGTTAGATCAATATTATCCAAGTCCGTTAGATCAATATTATACCAAGTCCGTTAGCTCAATGAATATACCAAGACCATTAGCTCAATGAATATGATATGGAAGTTCTAAGTGTGGCAAAACTGTTACTACGCATGACTAAGCATTCAGTTCAGTTAAACATGTAGTTTCAAATAATCATGATAGTTATGAAAATAATTGAGCATGTATCTCCCCCA
Source organism: Chrysanthemum lavandulifolium (assembly GCA_022545495.1). Lineage (NCBI taxonomy): Eukaryota > Viridiplantae > Streptophyta > Magnoliopsida > Asterales > Asteraceae > Chrysanthemum > Chrysanthemum lavandulifolium. Next base: position 128,930,874 of record CM040242.1, on the reverse strand, counting down.
AAACAGTTATGAAAACAAGTAAAAGTAGGGGCTACGAACTCACTTGGTGGAATGATGCGAAGACAAAAGTGAGTACACCGAGATGTAATGTGATACGTTAATCTTGACCTATTGTGAAGGATATGACATGTAATGAGTTGCAATGTAATGTTATGATATGCATGCACTACGTATGTCATTTATACCATTTGCGAGTTTTGAAAATATTACTTGTCGTCGAAAAATACTCGTTTGACGTCTTGACCAATCAAAAATCACTTTTCAAGTATTTACGTCAAAATGTCATCCTACAATGATTTTATAATGATTTATGGTGAAATTATCACTTTTCGTCGCAAAACAATGTCGTCGGAATTTTCATGAAATCAACAAAATGGCTTTGGAAAACTAGTCGTAAAATGGTGTCGTCGATCGTTAGAGAACGAACTCATTGTTTTGGAAAGTTTGTATCGATATCTAGAAGTTTCGATTCGGAGTTTTCGTCAAAAGGTCTCGATCATAAAGATATTAAGGGTTAAAGGTAGTGATTTTGTTGGATTGTTGTGCGGAAAATGAGTTTCGCCAAGTTTGAACATCCGTAATTAATTTACTACAACTCCGCTATACAAACGGCTTGTCGTTTTGAAAAATATGGCGGTGAACTTGATTTTACTAGAAGACATTTCGTTCTAAAAGTTTCACAACCTCGTTAAAAACACCGCAAACATGGTCGTTATGACTAATGTAACACTTGTAACGTAAAAATAATATAGTTTTGAAAATAATAGTTACGGCAACTTTATAAAACGTGCATATCTTTGTCGTTTCAAATCCGTTTTCACGTATAATATGTCCTTAGCTTCGTATCGAGTATACTAATATATTTTTGACTAGTCGAAATAATTTGTGAAGCTTAAGGCTCGTTTTGACCGAACAAACTAAAACTGCATGCTGAAATTTCGAAAACTATTTATTTCGTCGTCAAACTTTAAAAATTCATAACTTCTTCGTTATAACTCCGTTTTTATCCGTTCAAGCGGCCACGGATTCGTTTTAAAGTATATTTTCTAAATATCAAGGCCAAAAAGTCGTACCAACTGTCGGTTTTTCCAGAAAATCGAAACAAGGACAGAACATAATTTATAGTTATCGAAAATAGTTTTTCTCGGACAAAACCTATTCTAATCCCTTCAAATCAACTCCAAAGCTAATTTAATCCTACCATACACCTTCTTAGGGTGTCATGGGTTCCTAATCACCATCAAGACCAATGAATACCAAGGGATATCTATAGTATGACCAAATATATATATATACTCTAAAATCATGAAAAAAAAAATGGTATAAATCACATATCATGCATACTTGCTCCAAAAATGAAAGGATACATATGAAAAGAAAAGGAAACATGAAAAATGAAATAAACATGCTTACAAGTGAATGATGAGGTGCAAGTAACAAGGTAAATCCTAAATACTCTTGGTTTTTTTTATTTCAAAACCTAATAAAGAGTATACACTAGATTGTTTAAACACTTGGACTTGAAAAACTTTGTGATCCCTTGTAGCCCTCTTGGATGATCGGTTTGATGAAGAAGAACAACAAGGAGAGAACTTTTTAATACTAGATGAATTATTGTGAGGTGAAAGAAGTAAAGAATGAGATGAAGTGCATTTGTATACAATCAAAGCAAATTTTCAACAATCATTTATTGACAAAACCATAGGGCCGGATTTTGGGGTAATTGTTTCCCAATTTTATTTATTTATTTTTTTTTTTAAAATGTTGTATAAATAATTACTTGTACAAGTTGTAATAAAGTATAAGTAATTGTGAAAGAAAAGGTATAAGTAAAGGTAAATGAGAATTTTTGGTACAAGTAAGTATTTAATAGGTCAAAATAGAATGTAATGAAATAATAAAAATTGTAAAAATACATTCCTTGTAGAAATTTGAGTGCTATAAAAATTATCGTAAGATTTTTAAGAAAACGTCTTAATAATTTAACTTTAACGATTCATGTACCAAATAAATTTGAAACACTAGGAAAACTAAAAATATAGTTTTATAAACTAAATGTAAGTTTAAAATACATCGGGATCATTTTTGAAAATAACGGGTTAAATGTTAAATAATAACTCACGCGATAACGATTATTAAATATAAAAATTACGCGTTGAATGTGAAATGAAATGTCATGAATGAACTAATGAGATGCAAATGATGTCAATGAAACGTAGACTAATCTTAGTCCATATGAAATGTTCGTGATGTTATGATCATGAATTCGCCGCTAAACCATAAAGGTTACGCGAATTTGAAACACGTAAATCAAGTTTACGATAAATGTTGAAATAGTGAAGCATAAATTGTGTCGAGAAATGACCTGAAAGTACGGGTTGTCACAAATTTCATATCACTGGCCCATATCCAAGAACAACAACAAATAATAGAAAACCAACACCTCAAACAACTGAAATTGAAAATTCACACCCAACAGTCAACCAGTACCCAGCAAAGTGAACTGTGAATGGAAAGAGCAAGTTTCTGTACCAATCAATGTTGGCAGGTCAAGGAGTTAAACATCTCGTTTGCACCCACTCTACTAAAATATTGTTCTCTCAAAGTAGAAAGATCACTTACGGTGCTATCTCAACACAAGAGAATAGAACTCAAACTCAACTTTATAAATTTTATTTTACTTAAAAGTATGTTTTCCATCAACAAAAAAGAAGAGTTTGTTAATACAAATAAGCCATAAAAACGTTTATTTATATTTTACGATCTTTCTATGTTTCATCGATAACAATTGTAAAGTCATTTTAAGAGGAAAATAAAATACATAAGTTTTTTAAGCCAATATTTTCTAACTCCCTACACTAATCATACATTAACCTTATATATTTTACCAAATACTCTAGGTTGATACATAAATACATTAAGCATAAATTGTGTATAAAATCTGTTAGTGCAAATATTACGATATTTAATCTATACATTCTCATTTGTTTTGTTGATGACAAACATGTAACTTGTAATACATAACGTAAAATGTAAAAGTTACTTGTAATTATATATTGTCTCAACACCTCTCGACGACTCAAGTCCTTGTATGCTACAACACAGGTTCGTACATGTTTGTTATGTTGCGTTATGATCAAACCCCCAACAAACCATTAAAACATGTTTAGTTAAATAGTTTATGTATAACAACTAGTGTTTACATATTGGGTAAATATATACATAACTAGTATGTATTATAAGGGGTAATATAAATGGGTAGAAAACTTAAGTGTTTGACCCATTGACCAAATACATTGAATGTAGTTGGGTAAAACCCAAAAGTTCATGACCCATACCCAATGTCTAGATACAATGTACCCTTGGTGGGCACTCAAAACCATAGACTAGATGCATTGCATCTTGTAGATACATTGAATCTACTTGGTACCCATAACCCATGACCCATACCCAATGTCTAGATACATTGTACCATTGGTGGTAACTCAAAACCCATGGATCATATACATAACCCATGGTATTGACCCATACCCATAAGACTAGATACATTGTACTCACTAGATACATTGTATCTAAAGGAATACCCATGGACCAACCCATAACCCATGACCCATAACCAAAAAACCCATGGGTAAAAGGAAGCGTCCCACGGATCCCCAGCAATACACTGGATGGATCCCTCAAGGGAGGGATCCGTGGGATCTGGGGAACAGTGGCTAGTTTTCTTCTATAAATAGTGAGCCACTTCTTACCATTTCTTCACATCTTTACACATAGTTTCTCTCCACCAAATCTAGGATATTTAGATCATTAGGAAACATGTAAACCACCCTCATCTCATATGATCATAATGCTTCTAACTCTCATTTGTTGTAAGCATACTCCCGAAGTGATCCTCCAAAGCAAGCTTAGAGATCTTGCTTCCTTACCTACTGAAGTGATCACCCATCACAAGATACAAGAACATGAAGATCTTATACAACAAGCTTGGGAAACTTGTCATCTTCATTCATAGAAGACTAACTACATCATGCTTTGGGTTCTTGATGTTTAGTCTAGGAGTTCATATCCATTAGACACATTGTCTTGGATATTGTCTAGTATCATATTCTTGTATCTATGACTAGACTAGATGGTTTATGTGTTTGTGCCATAAAACACAAGGTTTGTTATGTTGGGCCACAAAACATAACGGGTGTCATAGATGTGTCAAAGGCATTAGTGAAGAGTGCCGAAGATCCGTGTTGAAAGCATTAGTGAAAAATACTGAAGGATCATGTAAATGGCATTAGTGAAGAATGCCTAGGTCGTATAATCAATGAGGTGCATCGTTATTCATATAGTATTTGTTTAGATCCAAGGATGGTGATATCTTTGATGGTGTTGTAATAAGAAGTGGATCTCCTTGAGATTAGGTGTTGTGATGGGTAGTAGTTCCTCCATAGTAATGGAACTAGGTGCTTAGCCTAGTACCTAATAAATGGTAGGCGACGTTGTGTAGGTGTAGTTCACCTTGGAGTGAAAGAACCCGGTGGTTAGCCTACCACCGTATAAAGGGTAGGCGACGTTGTGATAGGTGTGGTTCGCCTTGGTGTGAAAGAACTCGGTATTTAGCTTTGTACCGGAAAAAGGTGTAAGCGACGTTGTGAAGGCTTCTCCGCCATAAGGAGTTGGTGTAGTGATTACAAACTCTCGAGTAGGTGACTCGGGAAGTGGAGTAGGGCAAGGAAGGTGTCCTTGTAGCCGAACCACTATAAATCCTTGTGTTGGTTTGTCTATCCTTTTACTTATCGCTTTACTCTTATTCTTGCATTACATTGTTTATTTTCTATGTGTTTGATGTCTATGTTTGTGACACATACTTGGTCTTTCATATAGTCACAAACTATATTTAACACTTTACATATTATGACACACTTGATCAAGAAAAAGCAACCGGACTAATAATGGTTAAACTTGATTTTTAATGAACCATTAATCTTGCGGAATCTTATGTGATATTAAGGGGTTGGCCTTACATGCCGTAATGCGTTAAATGCATCCTCGCGTCGAGATTAGCAAATGCAATGATTTATACTATATTTGATACAAAAGTTTTAAGTTTGAAACGGAAACGTATTCACCCCCCTCTACGTTTTCACAAAATCATTACTTACACAAAAGTAACCACACAATTCTTTTTATAAAAAGACCAAACCATTTTCTTTAATTATACAAGTAACATTTATTATTTACCCTTTTAAATAAAACAAATAAAACTATGGTAAAACTAAATCAAACTAACTTTATACCTCACATTTCATATCTTTGGAAGATTTGTAAGATCACACAGATCTTAAGAGATTTTTAAACCAAAATCCGGATTTAATTCATCGTGAGACGTATCTCTTGGATTACGGTGGTTGGATTCCTCTTGAAAGGGATTCACGAGTCGGGTGAACAGTAACTAAATTGCCTATAAATAGCAAAAAAATTCTCACTATTTCTTCACCCATCTTGATACATTCTCTCTAACATTCTTATAGTTGTATTTAACCTTTGATCTCAGATCAAAATTACTTTTACATTTCTTTTGGTGATCATCTTTTCGAAGAAGATATTACCAAGCTTTGCATACAAGACGATCAAGTTACAAGTTTGCTTGTTCCTAGTCAGCATAACCATTTCAAGATCATTACATTGATTCTTGAACATCACCCATTGTAAATATATACATCATTCTCATAAAAGTGTAGATAGTGTTTAGGTTGGTTCTATCGTTGTTAGAACTCGGTATTTGGCTTTGTACTTGAGAAAGTGAAAGCGACATTAGGTGAGGTTCTAACTTAAACTAGAACTTGATATTTAGCTTTGTACCAAATAAAGTGTAAGCGACGTTGTGAGGCTTCTCTGCCGGATAAGGAGATTGTGGACATAGTGTTTCGAACTCTCAAGTTAGGTACTCGGGAGTGGAGTAGAGAAAGAAAGGTGATCTTGTAGTCGAACCACTATAAATACTTGTGTCACGATTCTATCTCTCTTTACTTTACTTTCCATATCACATTTATCTTTATCATTCATATACTCGCACTATCAATATTTGTATATCAAAAAGTTTTCACATATACTTAATCTAATTATTTCGAAACTGAGTTTTAATCGGTAAAACTATTCAAACTCCTCTTCTAGTTTTCCATAACACACTTACAAACCCAAAACCTAACAAACTAATACTATCTATCAAGATCAAGATGATCTTAGTATAAAACAGAAAATGATTACAAAACTAACAGACTAAGATTAGAATATCCTCAATATAACGAAGAGAGAAACTCAGATGTGTGTATGAGACGTATAAAAGAATGAGTGAAGAAACCCTAGTTGATTTCTGCCTTTTAGAAAGCCAAGTTACACTTTAGTCGCCGCACAATCACAACACTCATAAAACAAACACAAAGTTATGTGTTAGTAAATATAGCTTAAAACATTTACATATTAAACCCTCAAGTTTCGTTAGTTTGTTAAATGATGTTATATTTTTAACATGGATCCCTAGAAGAGTACAAAAACATCAAAATGTGTAAACAATAAACATTGACATCAATAAAAGAAAATTTAATTTAAACTAATTTTATAACTTTTGACCGGCCTATTTTGTTGTTTTAAGGTACATGAAAAGTCACTTATCCTTCTTTTACTCATATATGTGATATAACAAGTTCATTACTGAAAGTAGCATGAACTATATTAATTTCACTTTGAAAAATTTAAAACCAAAATCAAACATGAAATTATCAAATCATATAAAACACGTAAATAATACTTTTAAAAAGATTTATGAACATCTTTATTCAGATAAACTAGGACATCTTTCGGCGAAAGACTAAAAAAGTAAAGTAGAAGTTAGAGGTTTGGTTTTGTTAAATTATAAATTACACCTTAACATGACTTGTCCTTAGAATAAACTGAAACGACGACTCTTGTTAAATTAGGTTGTGCGGTATAAACATTTTACTATACGTCATTCATGTTTAGTAAAAACGAGCATGTGAGCCCGCACGTTGCTGCGGGGCGGCCATGTTTAAGTAGGGTAATCATGGCATGGAAATTAGTATTGTTTGGAAGATTTAGATTACTCGGTTGATGGTGCAGCTTCGTTGAGATACTTTTATTTTAAAGTCGAACAGTAACACCAATCAATTTGTGATTACAGCTGCAGAGCAATAGAAAGTTGCGAATAACTTAAACAATGTCAAACTGTTTTCTATAAACATTTATATCGTATGCTATGCAATGAAATCATGGTTACAGATGGTTTACGTAAGAACCAAAAAGACCGCAATATATTTCATGCTTCCATAAATTCCATTCAATAAGTTGTTTTAAGTAGAACTTTTAATCTTGTAACGAAACAACCAGGCAGGATTGAAGCTTTTATCTAGACGTGAATCACCAATCAACAACGATCGGACACATGAGCGGTTTGTGTGAATCCATTTCAGCGGAGGGAAAAGAGGGGTGACAGGATCGTTTAAGCACTTCTCAAAAGCATACACCTAAAGCGGTCTACGGCGTAATAAAATCTGCAATAATGACCACAACGAGCAATGTAAACCTAAATGGTCGTTTCATAGTAGATGAAAGTGGTCTTTAAATTTTGGTCATTTTATGATTTTATCTATTATTTCTTAAGAAACTCACACACCCAAGTGACATGTGGAATAGTATGAGAGACAACTCTCTAAATTCCTCTTTTTTTATGGTAGTTGAAGTTAAAAGAACGATTTGTACCTGTCAACCACCTTTGTTGCTTTGTCAATACATAAAATAAGGAAACCAACTGCCATAGGATCAAGAGTCCCTGCATGCCCATTTAGCTATAAAGAAAACTCACAGCTTAATAAAGTGAAGTAGCTTATCTAAAATAGCTTATAAAAGCACAAAAGTATATAAGCCAATAACAACACACGTTGCATAAGCTTTAACCAAACACCCCTTTACTGGTATTTGCTTAATTTAAACTATCATAAACTCTTAAGAGCTTCCTGTGGGTTTTCATAACAATACTAATTCCAACTATACTTTTTCAGTCAAAAAGTTGTGCCAAACATAAAAGCATAAAAAATTGAAAAACTAACCTGTACCGCATGAGTTAGGAGGATCCTTTTGCAAATCCTTCAACTCTTTATGAATCGTCTTCGATGGCATCATGATTAATCATTATGCATGTAGAAAGAGCTATTAGGCAGATGTCCCTAACAGGCACAAATGCAAAATGCAATCACTCGTAAATCAACTAACATAGCCTAAGAATACAAAAACTCATGTTTTACATAATGATAATAGCACATGCAAAATACCAGACATATGAGAAATATGAATTCCACAAACCTTGGCAAGTTCTTCTTTGTCCGCCACGACGCGTGTTGGCATTGTAGTAAACAGTATTAGACTGAGCGCCTTCTGCTACAATAACAGCACCATGCACATCAGTAGTAGCTATTATAGTAGCAGGCTAGGAACTATAAATAATATAAGAATCAAGAAACACTATTCTTCAAATGTAATATAGAAAAATGATTGTTTGGCAAAAGTGCAAGTCGGAAAATTTATGTTTCTCCCTAAACTGACCTTAACCCAAAAGTGTAGAATGGGCGGGTTTAGGTAACGGTGAAAATGGCTTGATATGTATGGGTTTCGTAACCTGAAATACATCATTTTCAAGATTTGTCAATTTTCATAAACTCTTGGTGTGTCAAATTCGTTTTTCTCATCTTCATCTTCATCCCCATGTCTCATTCTTCACACCCGTAGAACCTGCTTCAAAACGAAATAAGCAAATTGTTTTCAAACCCATTTGGGCTGCACAGAGTTGACTTGATCCACACAACAGAGAGTTGAATCGGGCATTTTATTATGTATGTTGGTTCCTCATCTTCTGCCTTTGTAGTTGTCGAGTTCCATGCCCGCCCTGAACAACATATTTAACCATCATGTACTTTTACAATGTGGGTTTTCCACGATGATCTGATCGAGCTCCAAAACTTGTACAATGTACACCAACTGACTGCAGACATTTATAAATACTTATCTTTGAACCAAATGGACGACAAATTTGATTGAATTGATCTATATGACATATATATGTATATATATAAAAAAAGAAAAAAAAAGGCACCACATTTCTACATGGACCACACACACCTAACATGACATTGTTATCTAACTTTCGGCTAGATCATATTTATGTGTGACACCTTAATATCCCAATTCCAACATGTGCAATCAAATCATACCAAAATATTTAAACTCGAATAAGATAAACTAATTAGAATAATTTACCTATGATCTAGTCACGATAGCGATGTCGTAAACTTGAGTAAAATCTGGACTAAAGAGCCCGAAGTTCTTTTCATCCAGTGAAGGTCCTTTGGGACTATTATTGAACAGAGAAAAAATGTATGTATCAAACTTTCTTCCAGGCATCAAGGGTGTTTTAACACCTGCAGTAACCTTCTCGATTAAACCAGGGTTTTATGCAAAGACACTTGCAGGATTTGAGTGTTTGTTTGTGGATCTCCATCCGATGTGGGTTTTCTCGATTCTTGAACAAATGGCAATTGAAGCCTTACAAAGACCTTAATAGGTTGTACTTCCTTATGCTTCGTAAATATTAATATTGTTGTTAAACAAATGAGCCAATAATCAGCTCAAGTTAAATCTAGCGAGACCATTTCAAGTGCTATATTGTTCACCTTAAAATACAACTTTTGACGGAAACTTAACCTTTAAGCGTACAAAGTTGATCCTTGGCTCCTTGCTTGTATCAATGGCTCTTGTTGTTGTTGCTATTTCGCAAATGGTACTGCTCTTTGTTCTTTGCAAGCCTTCAAGTAAAACTCCGTGGAGGATAAGGGTGCCTTATCATGTCATGTCGCCATGTCCGGTGCAAGATGGTTTGGATCGAAACAAAAGATGGCTAGTGGGCGTTATGGTACCCATCCACCTTGTTCACTGCAAGGTAGTTCAAATAAGCGATAAAGGTTTCAATTTAGTAACCAATACATTAGTGAGAGGGCTTAATACCTGTACACAAATCCTCCTTGGGTGCGGTGCGGTTTGGTGCAACTTTGTTGCTATTGCCTCGCTCGACCACGACTTCTGCGTTGGTATCGTAGTTTTAGTTGCAATAAGCGAAAAAGAAAAAAGTTTGGAAAGCGATTTGGAAAGTTCTTGTTGCAAAATACAAATAGCAAAAGGCGTGATTTGCAAAAACCGTTTTTCAAGGAAAAGCGTTGTTTCCTATGTCGCCGGTCAATTTGTTTCGTGGTTTTCCTTAGTTTTGATCAACCTGAATTGTAGTCTAGAGTGACATGAGTAGCTATAACATATATAAAGTAAAAAGAACGATACAATTCAAGGTATCCAAAATGCATATGAGAATCGGTTTGATGATACAACATTTACCTATAGGCCTATCAACTCACGAGCCGGGCATCAATGATGAAAAATAAGCAATCGAAACACTCCTTAAATTAAATTAAACTGAACCGAACAAAAATATATAAAAAAACTCAACTGTCATGATCACTATCTTCCGAATCTAATTCCCCAAAAATCACTTCTAAACAAAACCAATAACTATGAAAAATTTTAACCTAAATCCACCGAAATAATTGATAGGAAAATCATCTACCAAAAGAAAAAAAGATTTCATACCTCGTTCTTGAATCAGCCAACTTACTCAGCAGATATGGGGTGTACCGCCCTTGTTGACTCCATCGGACTACTTGCTACACCGCCGTTGACAACGCCGCAACCTCTTCTTCCAATCGGGTATAAGAAACCCGACGGCAATTCAAGATTCTAAGAAGCCTCCACTCATCTCACTTTCCCGGTTTTTTATATGATTTTTTTTTGTTTGATCGAATCACATATTCAGTTGCAAATAAAAGATATCGAAAAGCTGCAGTTTTGAAAAAAGAGTGTGTGTGTTTTTTTTGAGTACTTTGGTTGCAAGAAAATTCAAGAACAAACTGGAAAGAGGTCAGAATATTCCAGATAGGGGAGGTAGGATTTTTATCACATACCATAGTACAAACAATTAAGACAAGTTTGATGACTTTTGATATTGTATATTACGGCATCATTACGTCGAAACGGGAGTGAACAGGAAAGTTGCATCACATTTGGGCCAATGAAAAACGCCACACGACCCAATCGACTCTTTGTTGGGCTACTGCTTGTGTTATATAATCATTTGGACAACCAATGAGAGAAAGAACTAGTTGAAAACGGAGGGGTTACAAAATTCATAATTGCCCCACCCTCAACTACTAATAGTATATATATATAATATATAATTTTGTATTTTATATTATCCAAAGCTCGTGTAAAGCTTAGAATCAAAATATTGTAAATACCAACGAAATCAAACATTTTACCATCGAAATCAACTAGAATAAGTATGCAAATTGAGGCTAATGGTTCAATGGTATAAAATAATGCTGTCTTGGCCTACTCCCACCTCCCACTTCATGGTCACACCATCTTTCTTTTTTTTTTTTTTTTTTTTTTTTTTTTAACAATCTTTCATTTTCACTCCCAACCATTTACACCACTTCACCTTTCAACTCATTTTTTTTATTTATTAAACCACCCATTTTTATATAAACATACCCCATTAAATATCTCACACACACATATAAATTTAAACATTTAATAGGCCCGCCATGCACAATTACATATGTAGTGAGTGGCTCACCAAACGAGAGCTTTGGATCTTGCCGGCGTGAACCAAAACCGGCCCAATGGCTTTGCCGTGTTAATTGTTGCTTGCCAGCCTTTGCGCCGGGAGCAGTGTTAAGGTCATGTGTCCACATTAAAAATTAGAAATGTACATTTAGGGTTTCTTTTTATTTATTAATCTTTTTTTTATTGGGCAAATCAAATTTGTTGTATGATCTTTAGGTTACAAGTCATTACTAATTTTTGACTACTAAACGTTTTCATGAAATGCAACATAAATTATCTTCTACATTGTAAATTTACCTTACGACTAAAAAAGCAGTTAGTTACATCTTTTTTTAATAAGATTGCATTTTTTGCACTGCATATTAGTTACACGCATATCTTCGGAGTAATCTATTTATATATTCAACTAACTTACGAATACTAATTTATAAAATAACGAAAAACTTAACTTAAGAAGCAAGATAAGTAGTGGTTATTGGTAAACAAAGATATGGTCATGAAAAAGACAATCGGGAAGTTGAATTTATTTTAGTTTTCAATATCTAACACGTCGTGTAAAACCGACCTTAAACGGTCGACCCACCAAATAAATTTAATACCTACACGGCTACACTTGCCCTATCGTTTTTCTGATGCCTTTTAATTTTCATTCTATTCATAGTTTGTTGTAAATTAAGGTGTCGTTTGATTTTTTTTTGAGCAACACTTTTATTAAAATACTAGCAAAACGCTAGAAAATTACAACTTTACAAGATATGGATTTTTTAACCAATCAACCCAACTAAAAGAATCCTTACGACGAGACTAATCGAATAAAAAGAATTTAAAACTACATCATCGAAAATCTTCTCTTTAGCACTAATCTCCTTGCCAAAAACACATCCATTCCGGAAAGACCAAATATGCCACCAAGCTCTATAACAAACACCTTCCAACACCTTTTTCAACTTAGCGGAAACTCTAATTTTAATCAACCAACATAGCCATTCCTCATAAGAAGACACCTCCATATACTTCACATTCCACCATCTACAAATCTTGCGAAGAATATCTCTAGCCACTTGACAAACAAAAAATGTATGATGTATCGACTCAACTCCACTATCACACATTGGGCAAGATAAAGATGCAATGTCCATACCTCTCCTAGAAATATTAAGACGAGAAGGTAAGGCATCTAATTTCACCTTCCAAGCAAGGACATTAACCTTAATGGGCACCTCCTTAACCCATCGCGTTTGAGAAGACACCTCCGGGAGACGAATAAGGTCAATTGACTTTCTAAGCAAGGCCACGGAGAACTCACCAGAACCTTCTAAATCCCAAAACCACATGTCTTTCTTCTTGACAAGATTTATGTTTGACACCAAAGAACAAAACTCATCATACTGCTCCTTCTCCAGCCCTCCACGCGGAACCCTATGAAACGAACCACAAAAATCATCAGCAGCAAGTTTACCACCACAGTAACCCCTTTGTTCATTTCCAACACAAACAACCTTGGAAATCTAATTTTAAACGCCGTATCTCCCAGCCATATATCCCCCCAAAACAAAGTGTTTGTGCCGTCTCCCAACTTCCTTTTCATGTGATCCAAGATATCCAAACCCTCCTCCTTAAGTTTTGTCATCTCCACCACAATATCTCGCTATAACGATTTATGACCACCTCTAGCGCACAACCTAATATTACCATCCTCCCCATGTAACACAACAATGACCCTAGCCCATAACGAATTTTTTTTAGACATAAAACGCCACACCCATTTAAATAGAAGAGCTATATTTAAAGCATATAGACTATAGACACCAAGGCCTCCTCTTTCTTTAGACGTAAGAACTTTGTTCCATCTTATCCAACTCAGTTTCTTACTACCCGTAATCACACCATTGAAAAAACGACTTCTCAACGACTCCATCCCATTTAACACCTTCAAAGGAGCCTTGAATAAGGACATATGATAAATCGACATTGACCCTAACACGGATTTGAGAAGGGTTAGTCTACCACCTATAGAAAGAGTGTTAATCTTCCATTTTGAAAGACGCTTAACGATTTTCTCCATAATCTCATCCCAATAACGAATCCGAGACATATTACCGCCTACCTTCGATCCAAGATATTCAAAAGGTACTTTAAGAATACTACAACCAAATCTATTCGCAGCTTTGTCCACTTTATCTTTATTCACCCTATTCCCATAATCTTACTCTTACTCAAATTTATTCTAAGCCCGGAAGCCCTTTCAAAACACTTCAAAGCATAAATAATCGTGTCCATATTCGAATTACTCCATTTTCCCATAAATACCGCATCATCAACATAAAACATATGAGATAACATCATAGAAGGATTTAATACGATACCTTTAAACATTCCCGCATCCACCCCTTTTGAAAGGAAACATTAAGACTATCCATAATCAAGATAAATAAAAAGGAGAAAGAGGATCCCTTTGTTTAAGACCCTTGAAAATTTAAATTCCTCCGTAGGACATCCATTAACAATAACCGACCCCAAGATGATTGAAGACATTTGCGAATCCAACTACACCATTTCAACCCGAAACCAAACTTTTTTAAGAACATCATCTAGATAATCCCAGACGCATTGAATCATAAGACATCCATTAACTTAAAGTCGATCTTCCAAAAATTTCAACCCGAAACCAAATGTTTACATCATCTAGATAATCCCACCGCCGAATCATACACCTTAAAAATAAACGAATGTTTACCTTTCGCCTTACACCATTGGAAAACTTCATTAAGGATAAACGGGCCATCTAAAATTTGTCTATCCAACACAAAAACCGTTTGAACCTCACTCACAATGTCATCCAACACCGTCACCAAATGATTCGCCAAGATCTTGGCTATAATTTTATATAAACTACCAATGAGACTTCTAAAATCTTTAACCATCTTCGCATCAATAACCTTCGGGATTAGAGCAATAAAAAAGAGTTACTTAGGAATCGACCCATGATGGAAAAAATGAAATCCGTGGAACTGTGAAAACAAGCGAGCCGTCTACAATCCAAAGTGCGATCTCGAGGCGGGAACCACGGCGCAGACGAGATGGTTAGAAATGGTGCGTTGAAGAGCGTTGATAAGAGGAAGGAAGCAAGTGGGTCGAATAAGCGAGATAGAGCGTGGTAGCGAGACAACAAAAGGCGAGAGTTTTGTGGCAACTAATCTTGAACAAAGAGAGTATGCGGGTACACATCCCAAATGTGTTAAGTGTGCTTATCATCACGAAGACCAAGCCACGCCGCTTATGTACAATATGCAATCGATCGAATCATTTTTCAAATCGATGTAGAGGCGTGCAAGACCAACAACAACGGTTAACAGGCAACATGAGGAATAATCAAAAGACTTGCTTTGAATGTAATGTACCGAATCACTTCGGAATAATTGTCCTCGTTGAATAAGCCGCGATACAAGCTCATCTAGCTATGGCAATTGAAAATAACCGAACCCGGTACTCAATATCGGTCCACCTCGAGGTCGAGCATTCTATATAGGGACCGAGGAAGCCCGCATGCGAATCGTACGTTTTCCTAGACCATTAAGTGATCCACCGTATTATTCAGTTCCGTGAGTCTCATTAGATAAGAAGCCTAGCGCGTAAGTTTTGGCATAAGCACTTTGACCATACACTTGATTTTGTGAAACCTTAGGGTAGAACCTTATGTATCGTCGATTGAATCGCGAGGGCGCGATTCTTCTATCGAGGAAGAATGTCACAATTCTCAATTTCGGTCATTCCTCATACTCCATATTCATCATCTCATAACGGTTCATTCATGATTTTGCATTTCACATTTAACGCGTAATTTTTATATTTAATAATCTTTATCGCGTGAGTTATTATTTTAAATATTTAATCCGTTACTTTCAAAATGATCCCAAGTATTTTTAAACTTACATTTAGTTTATAAAAACTATATTTTTAGTTTTCCTAGTGTTTCAAATTTATTTAGTATAATAATCGTTAAAGTTTAATTATTACGTCGTTTTTCTTAAAATTATTCGATAATTATTTTATCACTCAATTTTCACAAGGAAAGTATTTTTACAAATTTTATTATCTCAATACATTCTATGTTGAGCTATTAAAAACTCACTTGTACCAAAATTTCCATTTATCCTACAAGTTACATTTACTTACACAACTTACTTACATTTTATTTACAAATTATACAAGTAATAAAAAAAAAAAAAAAAAATATCAAGTGGGAAACATCTCCCCCCAAAAACCGGTTCTAGGGGGGGAGTATGCATTAATTGTGTGGTCATATTTTTCCTTGCAAGTTTATATTTATACTTCAACTTTTTTTTCACATTCATTCATTTTATTCCAACCTCATAATTCAAGTTAAAGAAAAGAGATTTCTCTCCTTCTTCCTCCACATGAACCGACCTCCATAGGGTGTAGCAAGGGATCACAAAGTTTTTCCAAAGATCAAGTAATCACAATCTAGATACCACTCTTGTTTAGGTTTTGAAATAAAAACCTAGGGTGTTTAGGTTTAATCCTTGTTACTTTCACCTCATCACTATCACTTGTAAGCTTGTTTTTTATCATTTTCATGTTTCCTTTTCATTTTCATATGTTTCTTTTCATTTTTGGAGCTTATATGCATGTTATGTGATTTATACCATTTTTCTTATGATTTTGAGTTATTTATACATATTGGTCATCCTATAATTATTCCCATGGTATTCTTTGGTCTTGATGGTGATTAGGAACCCATGACACCCTAAGAAGGTGTATGGTAGGATTAGGTTAGCTTTGGAGTTGTTTTGAAGGGATTAGAATAGGTTTTGTCCGAGAAAAACTATTTTCGATAACTATATATTTATGTTCTGTCCTTAATTCGAATTTCTGGAAAAACCTACTGATGGTACGAAACTTTGGCCTTGATATTTAGAAAATATACTTTAAAACGAATCCGTGGCCTTTTGAACGGATAAAAACGGAGTTATAACGAAGCCGTGGTGAATTTTTAAAGTTTGACGACGAAATAAATAGTTTCTGAAAATTTCAGCTTGCTGTTTTTAGTTTGTTCGGGTCAAAACGAGCCTTAAGCTTCACAAATTATTTCGACTTATCAAAAATATATTAGTTTACTTGATACGAAGCTAAGGACATATTTTACGTGAAAGCGGATTTGCAACGACAAATATATGCACGTTTTATAAAGTTGCCGTAACTATTATTTTACGAAAAACTATATTATTACTACGATTCAAGTGTTTCATTAATCGTAAGGGCTATGTTTTATGCGCTTTTAACTATGATGCAAAACTTTTGGAACAAATTGTCTTCTAGTAAAATCAAGTTCACCGCCATATTTTCAAAACAAAAAGCCGTTTGTCAAGTTGAGTCATAGTAAATTATTTACGGATGTTCAAACTTGGCGAAACTCATTTTACGCACACAATTAGCAAAACCACCATCTTTAGCCCTTGTTATCTTTATGATCGAGACCTTTGAATGAAAACTCCTGAACTGAAACTTTTAGATATCGATACAAACTTTCCAAAACCGTCGAGTTCGTTCTCTAACGATCGACGTACACCGTTACGACTAGTTTTCGGAGCCATTTTTGTTGATTTCATGATTTTTCCGACGACATTGTTTTGCGACGAAAAGTGTTTATTTCACCAAAATCATTATAAAACCATTGTAGGATGACATTTTGGCGTAAAAACATGTAAGGTCATTTTTGAAGGGTCAAGGCGTCAAAGAGTATTTTTTAAATCGACGAGTGATATTTTCAAAACCCATGAATGGTATAAATAACATACTGAAATGCATGCATATCATAACACCATAACTCATTACATATCATAACTCAAGTCATAACATTCATTTTAGGTTGCGGATAGTTTCCGAGCCTCATTTTCGTGCACATCATTTTGTTAGCATATTAATCACACCGGGTGAGTTCATACCCACTTTTACTCGTTTAAATTCTTATAAACTATTTGGGCGAGATACATGCTTATTTATCTCTCACCGCTGCTACCACGTCTTTCTCAATGACATTCCAAAATTTCCTTTAGAAACCAAAAGTAAATACATCCAATTACCCGGTGACTTATTAATCCCGAATCCCATACTCCCTTTTAATCTCTGTCTATGACGACACAACGGCTTCCAAATCCTTACCCTGAATACAAGACAATTGCCTCGAAATTCATCAATCAAAATGGGATCGAATCCCATACTCCCTTTTTAAAACCGGCTTCCAAATTTGGTCTCTCAAATCATTTTGAAATAGTTCGAAACTCACCTTTCACCAAGATTGGATCTTCAATCCAACAACCCTCATTCAAGACCCCACAAATAGAAAGAATGCTCCATTTTTATTAAGGATCCCATGAAAATATTTAGAATTTTCATCTCCTTCAATTGCCCATTTAATCTTCGCTCGAGTCATTTCCATCGATTGAAATTTGTCCATCTCTTGAATATTCTTAACAAGCTCCAATCTTTTACACATGATATCATCCTAAATGTTGCCACTATCAGTAACCGCATCCACCTCCTTAAGACCAGCCACCAACTTCTTCTTTTCATTTTTCATATTCTGTCTCGACCCATTCCAAACCCTAATCTTATTTTTAAGGTTCTTTGACTTATACATCAGATTTAGCATCATATTATCTCCATTAACCGAACACTCTCTCCAAGCATCAGATACAAACTTAACAAAGTCATCCATTCCCAACCAATAATGAAAGAAACAGAACGAAATAGGGCCATAATCATACATGACATCACATAATAAAATAGGACGATGATCTGAGAGATATCTATCTAAAGTAATAGCTGAGAGATTCGGATAAGCAATTAATAAGCTCTCAGAAACCAGAAACCTATCAAGCTTACTCATTTTGGAAGCTGATTTGTAACACCATGTAAAAGAACACCCTCCAAGAGAGACCTCCTCCAGACCCGCCTTCACAATGAACGAACTAAACATATTTGCCCCTTGAGCATTAAAATTCAAACCAAATCTCTCATTCTTATTACGCACCTCATTAAAATCCCCCAAAGTAATATCCTCGCCTTTCCAACTAATAATCACATGACAAAAATACTCCCATAACAACTTCTTCTCATTCAATTCTTATGGAGCATACACCGAAATGATAAGAAGAGGCTTATTAGTAACAACCCATACACCTCTAATGATCACAAAATAATCCAAAACCATAGCATTTTGTTTATTGAATGAGTTAGAGTCCACACACAAAGGATACCACCCAAATTTCCAACCGAATCGCTTTGGACAAAATCAAACACAAAATTTCCCCAACACCTCTTAATATCAAACAACCCAATATTTTCCATTTTTGTCTCTTGTAAAGAAAGAAAATTCACCTTATACGATAAACATAAGTCCTTTACCCACTCCTTTTTGGCCTTTTGATTAAGGCCTTGAATATTTAAGATAACATATTCATTGGACCACCTCGTTATCTCCTTGCAATTCAATAATCTCCTCCATATTTATCATACACCCGTCCATGTTATATCCCATAGTTTGTCCCACTTTAATCAATTCATCCATCACGTTTAGCAACGATCCTCTTGTACATGGAACATTTTTTTTATAAAGGACCTTGACCCTACTGATTCTGAACAATCTTCTATATGATGCTTACTGTCTAAGCCCTTCTCCTTATTCACCTGCTTTTCAGCCCCCACTTTATTATCTTGAACATCACTTTTAACTTGTTTTGGATCTACTTATTGAAAAGTTCATCTTTATTTTCCATTAGTGTAAATCCCGGTGGAAATTTCAAGCTCTCACTTGAACTATCATCCTTCTTCTTTGCACATGTGTTCTTTCAAAGCAGTAAATATAGACCAAACGGGTCTTCTGATTTTTTATCATTACCTCCTTGAGTATCAGCTGCTTCATTATGATTAGAAAACACATCCTTATAAACCGTATCAGGAACCACATTAACTTCAGCCTCTTCTTCTAAGTCCCTGTCACTATTAGCATCTTCAGCCTTAAACTCCTCATCGAACTGACCTTCTTCTAACTTAATTTCCTTGTCATCATGGTCCTTAAAATCTGGAGACCACCCTGACATTTCTTTAGCCTGAATCACAAATGGCTTACCTTTATAAATGATTTTAAACGACTCAAAAATCAGATCCATACCCTTCACACACAACACAAAGCCTTTTACTAAAGAAACCCCATTCCTCCTAGTTATTAACATCCATAAGTAATCCGCATTTAGCAGCTATTTTCCTAAAAGTGTTATGCGCCCACACTTTTAAGGGGATCCCCTCTATCTCCACCCAAGCAATCCTTTCATCAACCACAAAATCACTAGACGCTTGAATAATCTAAGAAAACCAAGAACATACACCTGCCTTAGATTCAAAGTTTACTTTGGCTTCCAAAGATTTAAAATCAAGTATAATCCACAATCCACCCAAGTAACTTAAGCAAACATCACCAAAACCTTCTTTACGCAGAGCTGTCTTCAGGTTGTTTAACAAACCGAATTCTTTAACCTTGTGTTGCAACCCCCACTTATAGTCTTCCTTGTTCACATAATACTCATCCAAAACCATCACCGGTTTGTCCTCGTGCACGTAAACCCCTAGGTCCCTCCTTTCACTACACGCAAAGGACTTGTTAACTCCTAAATCCCCGAAATTGGTTTTGTGTCCATGTTGGATTTCATACTCTCCCCTTATCACTACCATAATCATTCATTATTCGCCTAGACGTTCTTTGACATCTCGCAACATTAGCATGTAACCTATGACTTCCAATCCACACCGTACATAAATTATTTACCAAACGCTCCATATCAAAGATTTTTATGAAACGGACAAAACCAAAACGCTTACCAATCTTCGACCTTCTAATCGGAATAAAGGCATCTACCACCTGCCCATATTGTTTACAAGCATTCCAAAGATCTTTAGCACTTGTTTGTTCTGGGAAATTCGTGACAAAGATCGACGTAGAGATCTTCTGGACATCATCTTCTTTTGATTTATAAGATCCCATCACGTAACAACTCAATTAAAATAAAAAAAGAATTAGGGTTTGGGAATTTGAAACGACACAAAATTAGGTTTAGCTTTAGGTTTGTGCCGTTTGATTTGGTTGACAAAATCGTAATGAGTACATATAAGTATGATAATGGGTAGAACAAAAATAAGTATGATTGTTTCAAAAGTATTTTTTGGTACAAAAATATGGATTTGTGTTCTTTTAATATGCGAGTGTCATTCAAAACTATTGTTTAGTAAAAAAAAATTTGTTTTTCTTTCTAACCCGTGGACTCACGAGAATTTTAGAGAAGTTTTTCATTAAGAAGTTATGTGCGTGAATAAATGATAAGGATTTAAAATGTACACTTTTGAGGGGTCATTTAAGCCCTTAATCGACCACTTTTATATCCGTTACTGCTTAATTTCGTTCCTTTTCACTTTTTAGGTCTCTTGAAGGCAAATTGCTGGAATGACACTTATTCGGACGAAAAGGCGCGAATATATGAAGAAAATGGCCAAAGTCAAGAATCAAGACACTCAAGCTCTTTGGAATGAAGGTGACGGCGTCATGACCAAAGGGCGACGCCGTCGCAACATGCTTTATGACGACTCAGTAGCGAAATTGCTATTTTGCACTTGACGCCAGCAGGTTTTAAAGTGTAGGGCGTCACAACTCAGACGGCCTAGATTCATATCCCGACGGCATCAGAAGATGAAGCCGACGGCGTCACAACCATAAGGTGACGCCGTCACAAGCTGATCAAGACTATCACAACATGCACGCGAAGTAGCTGATACTGTTTTGGCCATAACTTTTGCATACGAACTCGGATTTAGGTGATTCAAAAGCCCACGCGACCGGAACGAGAAAATCTACAGTTTGGTGAAAAAGTCTTCGTGATACCGTCATTCTATAAATGTGACGCTGTCACCCTTTGCCGACAAAAAATCTGCCTATAAATAGAACATTATAACTTCACTTTTTGTAGGCTCTAAACCCTAACTCCGATTCCAGGGCTTAGATAGGTATTTTTGCAGCAACTTTGAAGGTTTCAATCACTACAAAAACATCTTGTAACGGTTTGTTTATTATATCTTAATCCATATCTTCAATTTATCATTATGTCTACCTCATGTTTGATTGATTGTGTGTATGCTTGCTTGTTTAACATGTCCGGCTAAATTTCTTGTGTGTTTGCTTAGATCTATGAAACCTAGTTGTTAATTATTGTTAGGTTGTCTCTTATCTTAATTGTAATTGGCTTAGGAGCGCGACTAGGCTATCGTTGTGTTTAATACTTGATGAATCTTTGATAGTTTACGAATGACTAAGTGGATTTCGTTTACTAAACCCAAAGATATCCTCAAAGTTAGTTTATGAATGACTTAGTGGATTTCGTTTACTACACTTAAGGGTGACTTCAAAGAGTTAGGGAATGCACACCTTACGACCTTAGAAAACACAAAGCGTTAAGAATAAGGACGTGATAATTCAACCATCAATAAAAGATAACTAGGGAGTAATAGTATCTAGGTAACCACATTTTTAATCATCATACGAGCATACATCAATTAGACATAGACTACCCCTTAGCTTAGTTAATTAGATTAGATAAGTATAGTAATCGTTAGAAATAGCAAACCCCCAAATCCAATACCCCGAGATTCGTACCTTTCAATTTTCTAAAAACATAAAAAGATAAAAATAATCTTCCTCAACCCCAACCTTAGCGTAGTAATTTCTCACTAGCATTCCTATTCCCTAGAGAACGATATCAATTCCCGAGGCTTACCCTAATACTACACTACAATGATTAGGTTCACTACCTAGGGTGTTGAAAAACTTGCTCGACGAAAAGGAAGTTCCTTTGACCCCGAACGCTCGTTGTACGCGTATCAAGTTTTTGGCGCCGCTGCCTGGGAATAGAATAGCTAGTTAGATTTCCACCTCGTTTAGGTTTCCTTGCTTGATTCCTATCAAGTAAGATTTTTTTCCCATTTTTAGCTTCCTCGTAGTCTATCCCCCTTCTTCGTGACCTTTGTTAGTAATCCCATCACTTTTCATCATGGAAGGTGATAATCAACCACCACCTATCAACCCACCACCAAATGACCCGCCAAGAGGCCATACTCTTGGTGAATACTCAAGACCAAGCCACCTAGGCTATAGAAACACCATTGAGCTTCCCGACCAAGCCCAAACTACGGCCCTCCGATCTGACACCATCCGGTTGGTGCAAAACGGATGTGCATTCCTAATGAGCTCCTACGAGACTCCTAAGCTTGAGCCAAATAACTTAGGAAAATCCTACAACAACCCTCCAAACACCGAAACTTCCACTAGTCTTGAGGGAATGGTGTCCAAATTCATGTCATCTCAAGAAGATCGATTGACGCAACTTGAAGCCGATTTCAAGCAATGACAAAGCGAGATGACAACCAAGAACGACACCCTCTTAAAAGCTTTCAATGGACAAAGGGTTGAAATACAAGCAAAAATGACGGAGATGATGGACTCAGTGAAAGAGTACACTAAGACGAAGATTCCTGAGAAGGTTCTAGTGAGGAACGATGAGCACGCCACCCCCAATTTGTTTGATAACGCCATTTCCATTGGTTCCAATGAGGATGGAGCAGTTGAGAAGAAGGATCCCGAGCGACAAGGATAGTAAGGATAAGAATGAGGCTCGGATCGATGATGAACCCAAATTCATCAAGCACTACCTTAATCATGAGATCAATAAGAAAAAAATCGTTAACCAAGTGAAAAACTTTAGGTGCAATGATGTTCTTAGGAAAGCCCTCTAAGGTGAAATAGGAGAGGAAGAGTATGACACCATGCCTATGGGACCTATGTACGAGTTGATTATGAGAAAGCCAGTAACTAAGAAGCAAGAGATATCTGGGAACTTTGTAATTCCATGTAGCATAGGTGACTTAGAGAACCTAAATTCCTTGGCCGACCAGGGATCCGATGTAAACATAATGCCGCTGTCAGTCTATAATAAGTTGACTAAGGAGGAACCGACCAAGACCAATCTTAGACTTTTCTTAGCAAATCATTCATATGTTTATCCCATAGGAATAGCGGAGGATGTTTTAATTGAGGTTGCCAATATTGTCTATCTGGTAGACTTCACAATTGTAGACATTGAGGAAGATAAAAACCGCCATTAATCACAGGAACACCTTTCACGACCACCGCCAAGGCAACCATCAAATGCGGTGAAGGGATTATGATACTCAAAAGTGGAAAAGGACAAGTTAGTATACCTATTGTTCCAAGATATCCTTTAAAGATTATGGAGAAGGTAAAAGATAAGAATTCGCAGGTCTCCAATAATGCCGTTAAGAAGAAATTTGTTGAATGAGAAAAAGGGCTTAGAGAATTCATGGTTCAAGGGTTAATGCGACATTGTGGAAATGTGATAAAAGTTAGGAAATAACTATACCACAATACCACAAACTCAAAAGAACCCTAAGGAATTTTGAATGGAGAAAAGGTGCTTTTGTATAAATCAAGAATAAAAGAATTATGGGAAGGAATAAGCCAAGATGGTTTGGACCTTATACAGTGAAAGAAACTAATCTAAAAAATAAAACCGTTATCATAATAGACGATGTTGGAATAGAATTCACGGTGAGCATACAACGTCTACAACCTTATGATGAAGGCTTAGTGGAAGAAAGGAAGGATGGCAATGAAGTCACGTAGGGGCACGACTTCGAGTCTAGCTACAAGACTCATAAATAAAGAAAAGCGCTTCGTGGGAGGCAACCCATGCTTAATTGTTTGCTTGTTTGTATGTCATATATCTTTTCATTGATTGTTTATTCTCATGTTTGAATTTGTGAAAATGCTTTATTTTGTCTTTAACCTCGTCTTAATTACATATAAAGGTATTTTACAAAAAGGATAAGTGTAGGGAGGATTACACTCGTTTTCAAAAGAACGTGAACATGAGAATTACAATTCTTGAAAAAGATATATATGTGTGTTTGTTAGAGTCAAATGCTTGTATCGAGTCATAATGGATGTTTTACAGAAATTTTTCCAGATTCTAAAGATATAAATTTTCCAGAATTTTTCCAGAAAATCGCATACCGTTTTGTCGGGATAACTTTGGCGTCAGATCGCAACTGATGGCATCGGGAGGAGGTAAACGACTTATAACTTTTTCGTTTCGTGGTACTTATAAATTTTGGAAATTTTCCGGTCTTAATTTTCTAGAAAATCTGCAAACATCCATTCCACAAGCATTATATCTTATTTAAGTCTGGAATTACATCTTGTTGTGATTTTTCTTTGTTCGGTTTGATGCTTTGGGTTGTCTGTTTTCTTAAAGTGTGCAGGTTTTATTTATCAAGAAGAAGATACATAAGATTGGATGGAGCTTTTCACGCATACATTCTTCTTGAAGAAGGATTTAACCACTACTTCACACGGATCCTATCGAGCTAATCAGGGGAGTATTAGTTTCTTGCATTTTTTTTTATCTTCCATTATCATAACTTTGATACTTTCGGGGAACATTGGGGACAATGTTCAGTTTAAGTGTAGGGAGGGAAAATAAAACGAGAACTTTGAAACTATGCTTATCCTTGACTATTTTCCTTGTCCAATTTCATTTGTGTAATAAACCATGAGAAATATTGGTTAGGGTAACTTTGGCACCAAATTTAAAAATTTTCATGACATGTAGGAGTGGGCCATTAGTCTTAATAAAGCGTCTCATGGATAGGAAGTTATATGACTAGCACAAAAACCCTTTACCACTTAAATTCCACCCAAAATGTGAGGATCGCCCTTAGATTTGTAGGAATTAAAGCATTCCACTTTAATGATTCAAGATCGCTAGTGAGACTACACACATGTAGTTAGGAATAACTAAATGATAAGAGGCATTAGGATAACCCTTGTTTGATACCCGTATTATAATTACTTCTTCCACATTGGTTGAGTAATTCCCACACCCTTGCATTGTACTCATCTTTAGTACACGATACCCTAGTTAACCCTCGAGCCTATCCTTTTCACGGTTCTCGTGATGTTTCGTGTTCGGAATATCATTGAAGAGCATTGTTTACAATCCACCCCAAATGTACACCCAAATTGCCTTAGCCTACCTTGTATGCACTTACTTTTAGTGCATTATTGTTATCATACTAAACCCTTAGTTCAATTATTTAGTTGCTTGCATAAGTTGCTATGTCGAGTCATATCCTTTGTACACAGTTTTGGGACGATTGGAACTCATGGGAAAAGATAAATTTTGTGAAGTGACGGGAAGGAACGTTAAATTCAAATTCCCTTTATTTGCGTAATAATGTACTCCAAGTGTTTTGATCTTTTCAATTCGCGTCAAATTAGTGTTAGAGAAATAAAAAGTCAAGTGTAGGGATGTGCCTATAAATCCCTATTATTTTGATGTTATCGTAGAGGATGGTAGAGTAAAAGTGTATGAAAAAAAAAGTGATTAAAAAAAATGAAAAAATGAAAAAACATACGGGCTACCATCCTACATCTATCTTTAAATTTATGTTTGTTTTTTTTAATTTATCTAGAGTTTAGAGTGTCGAGTCTTGGCTTAGCAATGCCATTCTTCTCATGCTTGTAACATAAAGATTTTTGACTTGCCGCCACTAAATCGCCTATCCCACCAAACCCTTTGTTTCCCTAACGTAAGCCTAACGTTACAACCCTTTAAAAGACCTTGTTAGGAATTGGAAATTCCACGAGGAAGTGTCGGTCACCCCAATTATAGTCTAGCATATGTTAGCTCGTAGACATATCGTTATTTACGTTATCTAGTAGTTAATTAGTTAGTTATTAGCTTAGTGCAACATCGTGGAGGAAGGACGGGTCTTTACCCACTGTATGCCTGATCCACAGTCCGTCAGGAGGACATTTAGTTTGTAACTATAAAAGCCCCTTCCATCCTTGGAAGGGGTCGCACTCTTAATCTAATCTTTCTTTTTTGTTGAACTTTCTCTCTCTAGTTTCATCCTCTCCTCTCTTCATCTCTCTAAAACCATGGCATACTTGTATCATCACCATCCAAGACCACCTGAATCATCATAACACAATACATGTAAGATCCTACAAATGGTACCAGAGCCAAGGTTATTGTGTTGTGTTGTTTTGTGTAGTTTCGTATCATGGTTTGAAGCTGTTTTACCCGTGTTTTTTGGATCTGAAAGTTTTTTTTCTTTCATTATCTTTTGTGGTAACAGTTTTTACGTTTTCTTGTGTATCCTTTTGTCAAAAAGTCTGGTCTTTTAATGTCAAGATATCTGTTTTGTGTTATGTTTTGGTCCAAACAATATCTCTCATCATTTTTATGACTTTTGGTACAATTTTCGTGAAACAATAGTGGTCAAAACAGGGCATAACGGAAATCTTTTTATGTCACTTTTTATGGGTTTCAATCTTTCTGGTCATATTCGAGGTCAAAACAGGTCATAAAGAAAGCTGTTTTTATGCTTTTCTGGGTTTTGTTATGAAGATGGTCGGAAAAAGTGGTCAGAAAACTCATCGGAAAAAGTCAAATGGTCAAAACCCTAGTTTTTCTACGCATAAGGAGCATCTTCAGTGATATTGCGCATAGCTGTGAAGTTATGCGTAAGAATTATTACGCGTAAGGTTTTTACGCATAAGCCTTACGCATAAGCCTTACGCATAAGGTCTTACGCATAAGGTTTACGCATATGCTTACGCGTAAGAATCTGGTTACGCCTAAGAAACTTACGCATAAGCAACCAGTTTACGCATAAGGTTGCTAAAAGGTTACGCATAAGAAATGTAAAGAAGAAAGGAGTTACGCGTATTCTTTCGTTGGAGCAACAAAGACCTTATGCGTAGACTTGACTAATCAAAGACCCTCGACCACAAGACCAATAATACTGTAAAAGACCCAAAACGAATATCCATCTCAGCCTCGCCTAATCCTCATACTTTTCATACACTTAACCTAATCTGGACTCAATCACCTTCAATATAACTCGACATGAAGTACAAAAAGATCTCAGAATGGTTCTTCTATCCAATCTTTCAAAATATTTTTTTTGATTGAACCATTATCTTCATCGATCTTTATGAAGCTATGCTTCTTATTAAATATCCGAAACTGGTATAAATTGATTGTTAACAACTGTGTTAAAATCAGATTATCGATTCGTTCATATAATCAAAACATCAAAAACAAAACAAATATCACTCACACCTACCTGAGACCTTGAATTAACAAGATCTTGAAGCCGTTGCATAAGAATAATGAGATAGGTGTTTGGATTAAACTCAACTGAAAATGATATAAATCATTTTAATGAAGTCGAATGGTAGATCAAAGTTGGTCATATGTTTTGGTTATGATGGTGAGATAAATCTATGACTAATAGTTAGATGGGAGATGTGATATGAGATGGTTGACGGGAGTGATGAAGTTTGAAAGATCTATGAAAGGTACTTTTTATTTTCTCAAGATCTAGTTGGGAGAGAGTGTGGTAGGCGTTTTAATCTCAAATGAGTTTAGGGTTAGGGTACAAGTGTGAGTGAGAGTATTTATGGTACACACATACTCCGGTTACTTGTTTGGATTGGACATGGGTTTGTGATAATTCTTTTATGGGCCAATTTTTGCTCGTGCATTTGGGCTTTACTACTGGAACGTGTGATCTGATTATTGGATTAATCATTAATGTGATAATCGAATGTTTTAGTCATATTAAAGGCTATACACATTTGGTTAATATTCGGTAAAATGAGCGGTATTTTGGTCTATAAATTTTCACGGGAGTTACAATGTCACGGCTTGAGAATAATTTGAAAATGATCACGGGTTTTTGTGCGGTATTACTTACGCAAAATTGGAGTGCATTTCTCGGGTGAACCATTGATAAACATTGCATGTTCCCTAAAATGTAAATTCACCAAAACCAAAGTTGTCATAACATATTCAAACTTACATTGTTTACGGTTTAGTCTTGATTTTGTAAAATCCAGCGAAAGAATCTAATGAATGGAAGCCGCCACACTATGCGGAATGTAAAGTGTTTGGACATGTTCACGCTTGTTGTCCTAAGTGTTTAAAGGAGCAAAATGATGTCCCTCCCACCTCTAATGTGGAGGAACCCGATGATGGTTTTAAGGTGGTGCGAATCGGAAAGCCAAACCTAAAGGTACGAAGATGACGGGTGGTATTAATATGGGTAAGGGTCCTAGATTTGCACCTAGGAAGCGGTATATGTTGCAAAGACGAAGACACCGGCATTGCTAGTGTTAATGCTAAAGGTACACCGTTACTACATCTAACTCTTTTGGGACTCTTGAGGTGGAAGATGACACGGGCATCCCAAGCATCGTGATTGATTCTACTATCGACGGCGAAGGCGGGAGTCTTTGGTACTACTAAGGAAGCGGTATTGATGGTTCTCGGGAAGGACTCTCGTATTGATATTGGTGCGGCTTCTAAGCCTCCAGAGACTGTGAATTCTTCTGCTACCAAGGTAAGTAACCCGTTTTCTAAAGTCGGGAATGTGACCTGTTCTGACAGTGAAGAGGATGAGGTTTTGGAGCCAGATAACCCTATGGCGTCATGTTTGGTAGTTCATAAGATTGGCATGTCTTTCTTATGTAATTTGTTTGGTTAGTGCACTTTTCGTGTGTGTTTGTTGCCCATGTAACGGGCCGAGGTGAGAGATTCACTCTCATCCGTTGTACTTAAACTTTTTTGGTTAATATATTTTACCAGGGTGCAGGATTACTCCCCTTTACCCAAAAAAAATCCCGTGACAATGAAAACATCCCGGTTAAAGTTATGTGCATTTCCAGATCTATCTTGCGGTTTATTCTTGGTTTTATAAAATTCCGCGAAAGAAATTATTTCTCGGTTTAAACCATTGAATTGTAAAATCCCGTATTGATGGAACCATCCTGGAGAAAGGAAAGCGTTTATCTGAATCTTATCGATCTTTGGTGCTACGGTTTCGCTTGAAGAAGGGATAAAAGGGTGTAATTCAGGAATTGGGTGTTTGTTTGGATTGTCTTCATGGCAGTTTGGTTATTACATGGTTTTACGGGGTTATGTGCTTTTAACCATGGTCGGGATGAAAACCATTATCATAGTTCACTTAAAACGTCGAAGGAGGCTAGATTTGAACTTTTAACCAGAAGATGTGACAACGGCGTTAATTCAGTATTATTTATTTGAGGTTGAAGTGAAATATCATGTGCAAGTGTACTTAGTATCTGAAGGTATCGGGGATGGTTGGATGAAGATTCTTCATGATCCTTGTTCAAGCTTATTAACAAAAACAAAGACTTGGAAATCTAGTTATTGTTGGGTGTCTTTTACCTTTTCTTTTACCACTTGGGGAAATTGGGCTCATACCACCATAAAATAACTATCACTTTAAGGAGTTATGTTGTAGTGCTCAAGTGTCACATTCAATTGTGGATTTTCATGAGGTGATGTACATCTTATACTTGATGGTTGGTTGGTTGAAGAGTATAGAGTACTTAGAGAGTACTTAGAGATGCTAATGGAAATCGGCACCGCTCTTTGTTACATATGTGCAAGTTTAAGTCACGAGTTCGGGTTAGTTTACTTGTGGTCAAATTCATCATATTGGGTTATCTCCATCATTTGTCACTACAAAGAGCCTCTTGAATGATAATGGTGATTGATTACAAAGTTTGCCAAGAGAGATTGATGTTAGGAATTAGAAATTCCGGTATTAAAGAGTCGGTCACCTCAAGTATATGTAATCATTAGAAAGCTCGTAGTCGTAGTTATTTTAAGTTAAGTAGTAATTAGTTAAGTAACACCGTGGAGGACGGATGGGTCTTTACCCACCGTATGCACGATCCACGACCCGATGTGTGGCGATTTATGTAAGACTATAAATACTCTCTACCTCCCAAGGTAGAGAGTTGGAGCTCATAATAATATCTTTCACTTTCTCTCACTAAGTTCCCTAAACCTCTAACTTTCTCTCTAGAATTCCATCTTATCGCCACCTTATGCTTATGGTTTGATGTGTATGTGAAAAGTTATATCTTACAATTGGTATCGAGAGCCATGGTTAGATCATATCTTGCACATCTTTGGATTTCTAGTGGTTTTAGGTGGTTTTGAGTTTGAAAAAGTTTAGTGGTTTTTGCATCATTTGGTTGATTTCTTGTGTTAAAGTTTGAATTTTGTTAGTACTTTCATGTTTGAATCATCACAAGTGTTTAGGTTTTCATTTGGTTAGCTTGAATCATCTTGGTTGGGTTGTTTTGGATTGAAAAGTGATGTTTATATGGTTTTTCTTGCTAGCGACTTAGCTCACGGTTTATTTTCTTCATAGCGACTTTCTTTACAAAATTGTAGCGAGTTACGCTTTTAAACCTAGCGAGTTAGATCTAGCGAGTTAAAGTACAAGTAGTGGACTCTCCACCACGAGTAGCGACAGTGGTAGCGACTTGGTGCAGAGCGAGTTGCTCTTTAGCGACTTGTATCTCTAGCGACTTGTGTAGCAATTGTCGCCAAAATTTTGCTAGCGACTTGAGGGTTAGCAATTACTACTTAGCGACTTGCTTTTTGTCTAGCGACTTGGGACTCTAGCGACTTAGGTGTCTAGCGAATTAAGAGTTAGCTACTTAGTGCATTATCTTCTAGCGACTTAGTGCATTATCTTCTAGCGACTTAGTGCATTATCTTCTAGCGACTTAGTGCATTATCTTCTAGCGACTTGAGTGATTGTTTACGGTTTTCTCTTGATTTAGTAAAATCCCATGAAAGAATCTATTTCCGGTTTAATCATAGAGTTATAAAATCCCGTATAATCGCTAACATGTCTACCAACGTCCCTACTATCATCTCCACTGTTGCCGAGGATGTACAAGCGGTGGCTCGGATACTCGTCCACCCATGCTTGACAGGCCGACTACGATTCTTGGGCTCAACGAATCGATTGTATTGCCTTGGAAAGGAAAATGGTGTCAACATTCTCAAATCCATTGATGAAGGACCATATCGAGTTGAGGCGACTAGAGACATACTTGATACTAATGAAGATGGTACTCTGTTTACGGAATGGACGGACCTAAGATGTATGATGAGCTTGATGATAAGGATAAGAAGAGATTTGATGCGAGATATCGGGGCTTCAAACATTGTTCTTCAAGGTCTTCCTAAAGACATCTACAAGTCGATCAATCATAACATCAAGCAAAGGCGGTTTGGGATAATGTTAAGATGCTTCTCTCGAGTTCGAATTAACTATGGAAGACAGAGAATCCCAACTCTATGACTAATTTGAGCACTTCAAGATGAAACCAGATGAGAGTGTCTATGAGTACTATGTGAGATTTCATAAGTTAGTGAATGACATGAGGAACATCGAATGACTATGCCTAACATTCAATTTGAACTCAAAATTTGTGAACAACATGAATCCCAAATGGCACAAGTTTGTCACAAATGTGAAGCTCACTAAAGGATTGAAGAATACAAACTATGAGCAACTCTATGCGTTCCTCCTTGAGAATGAGAGACATGCTATGTTTGAAAAATTGATTCTCAATCGGTTCAAAACCAACCAGGAGAGACAAGCTCGTCTAATGACTCAATGACTTTCTACTCAAACATCGAATCACAACCAAAGCATCACAAGTCATACCTTTGGGTAATGGTAATCACAAACTCATTCCGATCCTATGTTCAAACAAGCGATCTTGATGCTCACGTGGGTAACTTCATTAATCAACTAGCTCTTCTCATTAGTCAAAACATGAATTCTCTCCCACAAACCAACAACAACCTCGAGGCGCATCTAACCCACACAATCAAGCCACCGTTAAAGATGGAAAAATCGTGGTGCAACCGATTCGGAAAACAGTATGATCGGGGAAGAGGTGGAGCGGGAGAGGTTATGTGGGCAACGAATCGAGGAAGAAATGGTACCCAAGGTCAAGCTAAGCCAATCAAATGTTACAACCGTGGGGTGAAGGACACATTGCAAGGCGCACATCTCCAAAGCGTCCACGAATCACGATTACTTGAGAGATAAGATGTTCTTGGCACAAGCTCGGGACAATGGTTTGCTTTGGATGAAGAGGAATTGTTTCTTCTTGAGGGCAATGCCAAGACCTATGATGCGAGATGTGGATGAGCGACCTATTCGGGAGATAGGTCACAATCATCGAATGCCTTCCAAGTCGGCGTGATGCATACGACTCGATGTAGATGATGGACCTCTCGCACACACAATCTTTATGGCTAGCATCTCTCCAATGGTTTCTCCCAAGATCTCTTCTTCACCACAAGTGGCCCATCCAAGGACAAACTCATCTCGGAGGTATTAAAACTATACGATGATCTTGATGTGCAGCAGATGCATGACAAAGTACAATCAATGAAACTATTGAATCAAATGTTGAAAATATGGGTAATAACAATATTGTCCCATACGATCAATACGTGAAACAAAGTGAAAGTGAAGTTGTACCAAGTGATGCATCTTCTGCAGTCAACAATGACTATGTCTTTGATGAATACACCGCATGTGCTCCGATGATTCCATAATTTACGAACTAAATGCCTATAAGGAACGTGTTGCTATTTATGAACAACGTGCAAAATTTGAGTTGACCACTCGTGAGCGAGGAAATGGATGACCAAGTGAGTACAAGAATTAGAAAAAGTAAGTTTAGAGAAGAAGTATTGAAACAAGAATTAAATTCCTTGCAAGAAAAACTTTCTAAAACAACTAAACAAAAACAAGAACTTCAAGAAAATGTGAAAATGCTTAAGCAAGAATTTAATGCAAAGGAATCAAAACTCTTGAGAGATTTTCTAATCTAAAACTTTGAAAAACAAACTTGAAAACAAGTTGTACATACAAGGAAACACCATTGATTGCTCACATGGTCACTAAACATCGAGTCTTAAGCGATAAGCATAGCATTCCCTTGTTGAGGAACCAAATCCAGAGGTAATTAAAAGGCTAGAAATGCTCATAAGGTGCTTTATGATGGTAATGAAATCCTTAAGCCTAGGCGAGAAACCTAGTTGCGTTGAGTGCTTTGAGGAAGATAAGAAATCAAATGAAATCACTAGGAAAAGATGAATAAGAAACAAAATGATCCCAAATGCAAAGAGAAAACATAATTATCACTCCTCATGATTACAAGAAGGAAAAGCTGGATTTCCTTAAACAAGTTTAAGCCTCGGACATTGTTGACTCCCGAACAAGTCTTACGGAAAAGGATTTAGATAAGCGAAGCGGAAAATATTGTTGAAACAAACCCTCCCTTTGGAAAATGCCTAGAGCGATGTGTATCCTCCTAATACACCAATGCATCTTGTACCTAGAACAATTTCCACTAAAAGCAAGACATTAATTAGCCAATACGTTATATTTCAACTATTTGTTGATTTTGAGAAAACTTGCAAGAAAAGGATCACACCCACTGGTATAATCAAGGAGAAAGGGTTTTGAACAAATGAAAGAATGTTATTTAAGCGAGGTCATGCCCTTCTTTAAACTTCTAAAGATCACTTTGAGAGTCTTAAAAGGGATAAGCGATATTAAGGGAATGGAAAGGAATTTGATGCAATGGTTGTTGAAGTTAGTGACTATGAGTGCCTTTGAAACATAATGAGATTGAGAGAAAGAACACGCATACATTAAATGAGAATCTTATTCTTGAATGTGTTGCTCAAGATGTGTTTTTCAACGCTTCAAATTGCTCTATTAATGCTTCCAAATTTCATGAACTATCTGTAGCCCGAAAGTCTCCCATGATCGTGTCATTGAGCTTGAAAAACTAATTCTAAACTAAATGATAAAATTGAGCTGGATGATCACGACAATTTCGTTAAACATTTTCTAAACTAGAAGTTGAGCATTTTAATTTACAACTAAAATATCAACATCTTAAAGAAAATGTCAAAACTTCAAATGTCAAGACATCATCGGATGCTCCGAGTTTGATGCGTTTTCAAATTAACAAAGCGTGATGAGCAGATTCAAGCTCGGTGCAACACGATCGAAAGTTGAAAGCCCAAATCTCTCAATTAAAGGGTCAAACGAACAATATGACAGCTCCCAAATGCCTCCTCCTTTAGATTCTCAGAACTCTCAAACGTTTCATCTTCAAAACCTAGTAAATGCTTTACAAAAGGAAAACGAAAGTTTTCTAGAAGAAAATGAAAAGGTTAAACGTCATTTCAATGAGTTGTTTGAATCAATTAAAGTCACTCGTAACAAAAACAATGAACAAATAGCTTCATTGCAAAAGGAAATTGAGAATCTGAAGAGTCAGGTAAAAGGGAAAATGCCAATGATCAATGGGGAGAATGTTGTATCAAAGGTTCACTCTGGTAATAAATATGCTTTATCTGTGACATATGTCCCCCCTCATCTAAGGAACAACAAACTTGCCATTCAAACATATTTCTCATCCCTTAAGGATTGTCTAGAATGTCTGCGTGAGATTGTTGAAGAGGATAAGCTAGAGAAACCTCATGATAATGCAATTGGACATGCATGCTCATATGCCAAACGATCCCAAGAAATCTTAGAATGCTTGATCACAATATGCCCAAAGTCATTAGGTGAGAGAGTTAATCCTTTGATTCCATGCTCGATGCCTAATGCCAAGTATGATATGCACTCGATTCCCAATGTTTTGAATGTGAACCGTGGTGTACCCTTGAGTAGTTCGATTCTAGATCATCAATGCTAAGAGAGAACTCAAAGATGCCTTCTAGGAGTACTAATCTCGGTACTCTAGTTTTAAGAAAGTGAACCTTAGTGCACCGCATGTAGTTCAGATCCCAAAGACATCTAAGCAGGTGGTGCAAAGAGCGATAAAACAAACTAATGTTCCCATTCCTCTACAGAGTAATCGGTGACATTAAAGGGAGCGGTCAAAGTCTCAAGACAATACAAGGAATGATAGGACCTCGCAGCTAAGAATGTGCTTTGGAAAAGAGTAGAAGAACAATCTAGGAACTTTAAGTTTGAATCGAATAAAACGAATCGTGTTGATTCTAGTATTTGCCATAGGCGCATCTTGTAATTAATTCAATTCGATACTATTTGCAAACCTTGTCGATGATCGCTTGAATTCATTTCTAATCATGGATGTGATGTTAATGTTACGCTAATGATGTTAATTGCCCGTTCATATTGTTAATGCTAAAACTCATGCTAAGAAGGCTAAAAGGCAAAACGAAAGAGAGTTAGAAAACAAAGGAAACCACGGGAAGAACATTCAATAAAATAGGCTTTATTGGATACCGTTGGTCATAAGACTAATCGATAATGCCCACTAGAAAATGGATGCCTATTGGTAGAACTATTCCTTTAAGAAGTGATCACATCGTGAGCAGGGCTAATATAGACACTAGTACCGCATCTATTCACAATGATTCCATTGACTCACTTTCGATATGAATGCTTCTATTTACGATGTGGGTGGTCCAACCATTGTAACTAACCAAATGGAACCCATTCTTGCATGGGGATCCCAATTATCCATTATCCATTCTTGTCTCGTGTTCAACCGCAGATCGTTCAAATCGTTACGTGGTACCGGACTCAGTTGTTCCAAGCATATATTGGAGACCGGTCATGGCTCATGAACTTCGTGAGCAAATTCATCGGACCGCCGACGGTAATGATCATTTCGGTGCTATTATGGGTTATGGAGATTATGTTGTTGGTGATAGTGTCATCTCTAGAGTTTACTATGTAGAAGGTTTGGGTCATAACTTCTCTGTTGGTCAATTCGTGATTCGATCTAGAAGTTGCCTTGAAAACATACCGCTTTGTTAGAGATCTTAATGGTAAGAAACTGTTAAAAGGAACTCGTGGGTCAAATCTTTACACCATCTCTATCGATGACATGATGAGGGCTTCTCCAATCTGCTTGTTATCAAAGGCTTCAAAAATGAAGTCATGGTTATGGCATCGTCGTCTCAATCACTTGAACTTCGGCACCATCAACGATCTTTCCAGAAAAGACTTAGTTGTAGGTTTACCTAGACTAAAGTATGAAAAGGACCATCTTTGTTCAGCATGTCAATTGGGAAAAAGCAAGAAGTATGCCCATAAACCCAAACCTACTAACTCGTCACGAAGTTCTTCATATGATTCATATGGATTTATGTGGACCTATGAGGGTGCGTAATATCTTTGGGAAGAAATATGTGTTAGTTGTGGTTGATGATTACTCTAGATTCACACGGGTCAAGTTCTTAAGGACAAAGGATGAAACTCGATATCATCATCAAACTCATCAAACATTGCGAGTTCGACTAAACAAAACCGCCGTAATTATCGAGCAGATAATGGAACCGAGTTTGTCAACAAACAACTTAGTGAATTCTATGAAAGCGTTGGAATCACCATCAAAGAAGTGTTCCACGAACCCCTCAATGAACGGTGTAGTTGAAAGACAAAATCGTACTCTTGTTGAAGCCGCTAGAACAATCTTGATATACTCAAAGGTTCCAATGTTTCTCGGGTGAAGCAATTGCCACTGCATGCTACACACAAAATCGTCCCTGATTCACACTGCTCATGGAAAACTCCATATGAACTTGTCCACAATGAAAACCTAATCTATCTTTCCTTCGTGTGTTTGGTGCATTATGCTATCCAACTAATGAGGTCAAGACTTAGGCAAACTTAGGGCCAAAGTCGACATTGGAGTATTTGTAGGATATGCATCAAACAAAAGGGATACCGAATCTACAACAAAAGAACCCGAAATATCATGGAAACAATTCACGTTACGTTTGATGAGTCGACCGGTCAAATGGCTCTGGACACTCCACTCAGACCCGCACTTCAAAAGCAGTCCCATTGGTTCATCCCTTGTTCCAAACTCCTCTCAAGAAACTCCATATGTACCTCCATCCAAGATGATGTAAAGAAATTGTTTGATCCTATGTTTGATGAATCGTATGATTCAATTACTAATGAGGTGTCGATTCCTACAACAGAGGATGCTCATATTCCGATGAATGAAGTCAATCCTCGCCTCAATATCTTTAAGTCAAGAAGCACCGCTGCCGATCCTTGCCTCATCAACAAATCATCATTCTTCAAATGTACATCATGGAAATGTTTCGCATCAATGATGAAGTTAATCCCTTTGCAACTCTCGAAGATGCTCCATTTGAAAACATATTTGCTACTCCGAATCATCATCGAACCATCTTCTTCGGAGACATCGACTCGCCTACCTCGGTTCCTCAACAACCGCCACATGAACACCTCGAAAATGGACTCACGATCATCCATTAGACAACATCATTGGTAATCCCTCTCGTCTGTATCAACCCGAAACAACTCGCAACCGATGCCTTATGGTGCTTCTTCAACTCCGTACTATCTAAGATCGAACCAAAAGATGTTAAAACCGCTATGAATGAAGATAGCGGTTCAATATGCAAGATGAAATTCATGAGTTTGATCGTCTTGATGTATGGGAGTTAGTACTGCTCCAGGGCGTGCTATGATTATAGCTCTAAAATGGATCTTCAAAGTAAAACTTGATGAGCATGGTGATGTGTTGAAGAACAAGGCTCGATTAGTTGCTAAAGGATATCGTCAAGAGGAGGTATAGACTTTGAAGAATCTTTTGCTCCAGCTTGCTCGAATCGAGGCAATCGAATCTTTCCGCTAATGTCGCTAGTAAGAACATGGTAGTATATCGATGGATGTAAAGACGGCATTTCGAACGGAGATCTTAAAGAAGTCGTCGTCGACCAACCTCAAGGATTTGTGAATCAAGAGCATCCTACTCACGTTTATCGTTTGAAGAAGGCTCTTTACGGTTTAAAGCAAGCTCCAAGGGCATGGTATGATACATCGTCAAAGTTTCTTCTATCAACCGGATTCATCAAAGGAGCGATTGATCCTACATTGTTCACCGAAGTCGTGCAAACATTTAATTCATGTTCAAATTTATGTTGATGATATTATTTTGCCTCGATGGACCCAATGGAATGTGATTGTTTTTCAAATGAGATGAGTTCAAAGTTTCAAATGTCAATGATGGGACAAATGTCATTTTTCTTGGGATTACAAATTTCACAAAGTCCGGAGGCATTTTCATAAATCAATCTAAATATGCAATGAGATTTTAAAGAAATTTGGATTTGATTCATGTGACCTGTTGACACCCCCATGATTGACCGAACCAAACTAGATGAGGACCTCTCGTGGATCATGATTGACCAAACGAAATATCGGAGTATGATTGGATCACGATGTATCTCATCGCTAGTAGACCGGACATCTTGTTCATTGTTTGCATGTGTGCTAGATACCGTGCTAAGCCTACTAAAAAGCACCTTGAAGCGATTAACGGGTCTTCGGTATCTCCAAGGAACCATCAATATGGGACTATGGTACCAAGGACACCGGTATGTCACTAACGGCCTATGCGATGCCGATCATGCAGTTGTCAAGATACACGTCAAGCACGCCCGAGGTGCTCGGTTTTGGGTGATAAGCTTGTGAGTGGTCTTCAAAGAAGCAAATGAGTACTTCTATTTCCTCTACGGAGGTTGAATACATAGCCATGTCATCTTGTTGTGCTCAAATCTTATGGATGAGATCTC
The DNA here is from genome assembly GCA_022545495.1 of Chrysanthemum lavandulifolium. Taxonomy (NCBI): domain Eukaryota; kingdom Viridiplantae; phylum Streptophyta; class Magnoliopsida; order Asterales; family Asteraceae; genus Chrysanthemum; species Chrysanthemum lavandulifolium. The sequence continues at coordinate 128,891,467 of CM040242.1, read as the reverse complement.
AATTATCGACTATGGCTTTGAATTCAACAAAATCCTCTCATCTTGTGATAATAAAGTGCTATTGCTCTCTCATGCAACAACGTTCAACACTCAAGAGCAAAGCATATTGACATTCGACATCATTTCATCGGGAACAAGTGGAAAAAGGTGTGGTGGAACTATATTTTGTGAGGTCCGAATATCGTTAGCGAGACATCTTCACCAAAGCTCTTCCAAGAGAACGTTTTGAGTTTATTCTTCCACGACTTGGTTTGAAAAGCCTTCAACCAGAAACTCTCAAACGTCTTCAGGAGGAAGACGAGGAGTAAAGGTCTATCTTCATCTATCTCTTGTAAATATTTATTCATAAAAACAAAATACAAAATTATAAAATCCTCAAAAATCAAATAGAAAAATATAAAAACCTTCAAAATCCATAAAAATTTGAAAAATTCGAAAAATCTTCAAAAAATATTGTCATTTTTGTCATGTCTTTCTCGATTCGATTATATCTACGGTCTTTGTCTTTGTCATTCAAAGAATGACACGGACTTTAGATATTGTTCGAATTTTATATATATATAAAAAAAAAAAAAAATCAAAAATATTTTTGAGAGAAAGAGAAACAATGGTTTATTGTCATTTTCGTGCAATAACCGGTTTTAAAAGAAAGAACGAGCCATGTTTTATCATGTTTTCAAAATTCCATGCTCGATTCTATAAACATTTATCTCTTGAAAACTAAATGCTTTGAAAAATAACTCGATCTCCATTTTTGATAATCATCGGGACTTATTTGTCAAAATCTCTATCTCTCAATCAACAACCTATGTCATTGATTGAGGGGAGAATGATTTCAATTAAATAAAAAGTTATTTGGCATTAAATTGTTTTCAAAAGATATACATGCATGTTTTATCAATGGAGTTTAAAGTCTTAAAATCCGATCCTTATCGTTAAAACACTTTCATAATCAAGTCACAATTCCCTTAAAAGCTTTCAAAATCAATTTAAATCTATAAGAGATCACAAATCTCAAATGATTTGATAATTGTGATCGGGGAGAATGTGTGATTTAAATTGGATTTAAAGCGATAATTGGTAAATGGTTTTATAAGGATGTACATGCTATCACGCCCACATGTGACAAACGATTTCAATTTTCCATGCACATGTTGAGGGGAGCATCTATCTTAAACCTATGATTTGAAATGTGATCAACTTATCTCAATGTGCAGGTTCCCTCTAGTATGTGCAAAACTCTCTTCAAACCCCGAGGCACATATTGAGGGGGAGCAAATTTATGGAAACCTTATCCTTCCCGGAAATACTCTATCTACTTGACTTGATATGGGAAGTGATGTTGATATCTTTTAGAAAATGGTAATCAAAGAAGTTAATTCTTTCTCTTGCCTCCGTGTGCAAAACATTTTCAAATACTTGATGCACATGTTGAGGGGAGTTCTCGTTCTAAAAATATCAAAATAATTCGGTACAAAATGCTTTGATAATACATCACAAGTATCCGAATTGATTTTCAAATGGTTTTCAATTGGATCCAATGGCGGATGAACAATACCAAATTGACCGACCAACTTTACTTTATGTACGGTGATATAAGGATGATAAGGTTAGGTATGTGTTCCCATGATCCGCCGTAACGGAGGGATCTACCGAGGACAATCCACTAGTTAGTGTAGAAGTCCTTAGGTATGATGATAAAAGGAGAAAAATGAGATATGGGAAGAGTGCGGACTAAGGCGAGCTAGTCTTTGGAATAAACCCAACAAGGTTCTAGCTATGAAGTCTCGGTAAGCTTGAAGGGTTGAAGAATTAAAAAGAATTGAATGAGAAAAGGGTGAAAACAAATAGCCCTCCATTTATTCAACCTTAGGCGTAAACGGGTTCAATTCATATGCTCTTGATGGTAACATCGGTATTGAAGACAAGGCGTCATGGACCCAAAGGACGACCGCACTTCAACTTTCCAAACCACTCAAGTTCCTCTTAAAAGGACTTGTTTCATTCTCACGGGAACCGACATTATCTATCGACTTTCTCTTAGAGATGGTTGATATTGAAGAAGGAGACCTCTCCCTAGTCTCGACACGGGATCCAAATATGCACAAATTGAGTCTAGAGCCACGAGATCATCAATAAATCTCATTAGGACACTTTCAATGAAGACTCTCTGTTTCACACAATGTGGAAAGAGATTATATCTTGAGTCCCACGCATTATCCTTGTGGTATTGCGGAACATCCGAGTGATATGTATACATATTCACAATGAAGATGGAAAGCCTTCGAGCCAACATCAAACAAGCTCTGGTAGGTGGCATGTGAGATCTATTTTATAGATTAACCATGTGACAAGCGAGCAGAAACAATGGGGCGATTCAATCTCTTGAATCAATCTGGTTCGAGTTATGGATTGACGGATACCTTTGAAAAACCGGTCATTGTGCTTAAAACTCTTTTCTTTAGCACATCGACCGTGTACTAATTTTCAAACCAAAAGGTGTTTTATGATTGATAATTGATTTTCAATAAAACCTTCGTTGTATTGCAAAAACAATTTCTATTGAACAATACACGATTTTTTTCAAATCTCTTTCATCAATCGGTGGACTTAAAATTATTTGGTTCACTCACTCCGTGTTGTCTTCTTTGAGATGTTCGGTTTGAGAACAGCTAGAACATTGCAAAACCCCATCAAGGAGATTCTTAGGAATCCTACCGATCACAGTAAGTGCTTGTCTTGATCAACGGGAACCGTGGGCCGTGTACCTCAATTCAAAGAAAGTGATCAAAGACACTTTCGCGATTTATTGCTAAGCTGTTGTATGCGGTACACCCTACGTTTGCGGTGATCGAATGAAGCGGTCAATCCATAGCCGCATGCTCACACTACACATTCATCTCAAAAGAAATCATGATAAGTGCATCAATGACTCGATATTTTCACTCCATGCTTACGCTACGCTGCGCCAATATCATGATTCAACAAATGCTTCCGCTACTACGATGAGAAGATATCATGATCCGAATGTGAGCATGTCGGTCCTAAAGTCACAACATCACATAATACCAACACCACAAAGGATGTGTCGAGATTGTTGATAGTGATGATCTCAAATGATGGCTCAAAATTATTATCACGTGGATCAAGAAAAGACCTCCACTTGAAGTAACCAAACATGCAATGTGAAGAATCAATGACTACGAGCTTAGGAGCAAAGGACTACATCAAGAATGCAAGATCAATTGTTAATGTATTATCCGGTTGTATTCAATGTATTTTTGGTACATGATTGAGGTGACCTCCTTAGGGGAGATTGTTAGGAATTAGAAATTCCGGTATTAAAGAGTCGGTCACCTCAAGTATATGTAATCATTAGAAAGCTCGTAGTCGTAGTTATTTTAAGTTAAGTAGTAATTAGTTAAGTAACACCGTGGAGGATGGACGGGTCTTTACCCACTGTATGCACGATCCATGACCCGATGTGTGGCGATTTATGTAAGACTATAAATACTCTCTACCTCCCAAGGTAGAGAGTTGGAGCTCATAATAATATCTTTCACTTTCTCTCACTAAGTTCCCTAAACCTCTAACTTTCTCTCTCTAGAATTCCATCTTATACGCCACCTTATGCTTATGGTTTGATGTGTATGTGAAAAGTTATATCTTACAATTGAAAAGAGAGAGATTATGACGTTTGAATACTTCAGTTCAAACCTCATACTCTAATGAAAAGAAAAGTGTACGCTTCAGTGCGCTTTATCTTCGGAAGAAGAGAAATCTTCTTATTATGACCATTCTCATCAACATGCTTCATACTTTTTCCATGCGCTTCAGTCATCAAGTGAACCGGGCTACTATTGATTGTTTTCTTATTCCACTTGCTCAACTATAATGTCGATGGGGACATCATGTGCTAATTTTGAGGGGGAGAAGTGTGAATAGAATACATTTAGTAAAGATACTCACTTATTCAATCAAGAATGGCAACTCCGTATGCAATTCTTGAGGGAGAAAAGTGTGAACTTCTTGCATGGTTGATTGATTTACGAGAATAAATGGTCATCGGCTCCAAACTCATGTAAGAACCGAGCTTCTTATCGGGTCATTTCTACCGGAGTTTCTTCTAAGAGTCGTTGGTTGACATCTTCACGGCTGATATGATTAAATGACAAAGTGCTTCTAGTTCTTTGGGCTGATTTCTTTGATGAACATCTTTACATTCTTGTTTGATTGGGAGGGATTTTAGTTAAGGAGATTTGCTACATACAAGGTAATTGGAGCGCATTTGGTGAGATGAAGATGTTAACTATCTAATCCCCAATTGGACAATCTTGAAGAAGGTCGAGTCTGATGATGTCCTACATTTTTCGCTACATGTTAGAAGAATAAAGGCGAGTTGCATTTAACGATCTAAAGACTTCTTCTCAACTCAAGCATTCATCATAAAGATTGTCGGTTTAGGGAGAGCACTAATTGGGGAAAAGTGTAAAGCCAAATTTAATCCCCAATTAGACTTGCTCACACTCTTGACAAGTTGATTCTCTGATTTATTTGTGCTAATGGTATTCTTCTCAAAAGATTTCGAGCATTTGGGCTTACAATGTGTTGCTGATTCTGAAGTATCAAAACCAGCAAGGGGAAGGAGACACACATCTAAACGCGAGTAAACATTGATGAGCTTAATACTTCCAAGTGACTGAAGATATCTCGGGGGGAAGACTAATGTGTCATTACCGCAGAGAAACTCAAGGTTTGACTCTTGGCTTTTAGTGTTATTATTCCAACTACGTGGGGGAAGTGATGTAATAGAAAGTTTCTAAAGATAAAAGAGGCACACAAGTGAGGAGGCATTTGTGTACTTAGGGTTCTTGAGCTTCATACACAATCATCAGGAAAGATAAATGTGCATTGGGTGGTTGTATCATTTATTCTTTGGAAATCTATTTGTGTACTCGGGCTCTTGAGCTCTATTCTAAGAGACGGGCTGCATCAATTCAACTACTCGGGGGAAGTGGTCTCTTGACACCTTTTGGAATGGATGGCGTCGAGACTACGGTGGTTATGAAATTTGAGAAGATTATTTTGTGTGGGATGATACGTTGTTGTTCTTCTATTGGATGATATAACCCGAATAGAGATTCTCGATTATCGGTCTTAAAAGGAGCGTGAATTTATGATAATGGTGTGCTTCTCGTGCACCTAGCTAAGGCAAGCTTGAAATAGAGCTTGAATCTGCTCATCTAATGGATTTTCGGTTTGGGGGAAGCGCCAAAGTCTCACTTTCAGATGGTTCAATTTCTTTCTATTCAAGAGCCCTTGGATGCTTTGGTGGTGAATGTTTAAGAGATGATGACTTCTATCTTCTTCAACGGGGCTGCTCGATATCCTTATCTCGGTACTCGTATCATCTTCCTTCTTAAACTATATCATCTACTCTATCTTTGTAAATATTTATCAAAAACCAAAATACAAAAATATAAAACCAACAAAAAAGAAAATATAAAAATATAAAACCAGCAAAAAGAAAATAGAAAAATATAAAACCAACTAAAACCCATAAAAATCAGAAAATTTAAAAATGCCAAAAATATATTTTTTCCAAGACATGTCTTCTGGTATCGATAACATCTACGGTTTTAGAAATGTCATTCAACAATGGCACGGGACCATAGATGAAGTTCGAGCAGGAGGTGTAAATATTCTTTTCCAAAACATGTCTCAAAATATGGCTTGCAGTTACTTCAGACTGTAACCCGTGCTTAAACCAAGGTTTGCTATTATTTCAGATAGCAACCCGTTCTTCAAGAAAGGAAAGTGCTGCGCTAAACCAATTTTCAAATATTTCGTGCACTTATCCTAAAAACAAATTGAGGAAAGTATGTCGAAGGATCTGCTCTTCCTACTCAAATATTTTCCGTCTAAAAGTCTTGAGAAAAATATTTGTTTTAACAAAATGGTGGTAAATGAGTTGCTTTTAAATCAATCAGATTCGAGTTTTCATAAAATTGAAAACTCAATCAATGACTTCAGCTTTTAAACTTTTCGGAAAATGAGTCATTGATTGAGGGGAGAATGTTTTCAAATTTACATCATCTAACGGACTTTCTTAATCATCCCACGTGCTTATCGTAAAATATAATTGCCTATGTTGAAGGACTAGGTTTCTAGGATGTGATTGTTAGGATTAGATGATTATAGTTTGATGAACACATTATTCCCATACCTTATATGAATTGATTGATATGTTGAATTGACTTTTATTAGTCGATTGTTGTTTGGGTGATGTCGACCACCATATATCGCTTGTGTTCACTAACGATGCGATTATTTTGGTATAAGAATGTTCCGATCCGTATACCACATAATATGATGATTGGATGCGAAAGGAAAGGGTAACTATATCTTGGGTTGACAAATGAAGAAAGCGAGCTTAATTGGACTTCAATGGAGAGTTGGCATAAATGCAACGTAAGAGGTATCCTTGCATCGTGAGATGGTTTTCTTCTAAGTGATTGAAGAAACGGAGCTTAATTTGACCTCAGTTGGCATTATAATGCAACATAAGAAGTCTCACTGCATCTGCAGACGGTTTTCTTCCTGCCCTACAACATCAACAGAAGCTTCTCAACCACCTAACGTATCTTTGTGCAGGATACCATTTTTAAATCAATTTTGAAATATTTGATTAAAATTGTTTTGAAAATGGAAAAATATTGTTTTTGAAAATAAATTGGACTAAATTTTGAAAATCACTGGACTTCATTTTATCAAAAATATAAGTCACTCAATCATCGACTACGGTCATCGATTGAGGGGGAGAGTGATTTAAAATAAATTATTTTCAAACAATATTTCTTCATAAAAGTCCGTTTGTACGTTAAAATGTGGTGATCTAAAGATTTAATGTTATGTCATGGTATGATTTTCTTTAAAACTCAAAGATCTTGCAAAATAAAATCTTTTTTGTTCTTGTTTGATTGTGAAATTGTTTTATTTTACTTAAAGATCTCTTAAAACTTTCATACGATACTAACAATCTTTAATGTCTTAAAATGGTCCTTATCTGTCATTTTCAATATTAAATCTTGCCACGTCTTTCCCCAAACTTTTCTAAATGATTTAAATCGGATGGGATCGAAATCTCAAATGGTTTGATATTTTTGATCGGGAGAGATCGTGATTTAAATCTTAAATATGTTTTAGTCCTTTTAAGGAACTCCACGCCTCCATGTGCCAAACGATTTCAAATACATGATGCACATGTTGAGGAGGAGGATTTATCCAAAACATGATGAGTATTTAAACACGCCACATATTCTCCAATGTTTTATAAACCGTATTAAATCACTTGGGATCCAAAATCTCAAAGGGTTTGATATTTTTGATCGGGGAGAATTTGTGATTTAATAATGAAATCGATAAATGTTGATCGATTTGATTCAAATGCAGTCTGCTCTCATATGTGCTAAACGCTTTCGAATCTCGAAGCACATATTGAGGGGAGCAAATGGTTTCTTAATGGCTTTTATGATCATGAATGTGCTTCAAAAGAACTCTTTCCTCTATGTGATAAAATGTTTTCAAATATCCTATGCACATATTGAGGGGGAGCATTTACCAAAGAAAATCAAATGGCTTTTTCTATGAAAATTGTGATCAAAGAAAATATTTCAAAGTCCTCTTGCCTCCATGTGCTAAACAATTTCTAAATCATATGCACATGTTGAGGGGGAGATTTTTCTAAATGATCAAAACTATTAAGGTACAAAATGCTTTGATCTCGTATCACAAGTACCTTGATTGTTTTTCCAAAAGATTTTTCGATTGGTTTCATGAAGGAAAGAACAATACCAAAAGACCGACCAATTTACTTTATGCATGGTGTTATAAGGATGGTTAGGTTAGGTATTCGTTCCCATGATCCGCCAAAACGAGAGGGATCTACCGAGGACAATCCACTAGATAGTGTAGAGTCCTTAGGTATGATGAAAAAGGAGAAAAGTGAGATATGGGAAGAGTGCGGACTAAGGCGAGCTAGTCTTGGAATAAACCCAACAAGGTTTTAGTAATGAAGTCTCGGTAAGCTTGAAGGGTTGAAGAATGAAAAAGAATTGAATGTGAAAAGGGTGAAAAGAAATAGCCCTCAATAATTCAACCTTAGGGCGAAACCGGGTTCAATACATATGATATTGTTGTTACTAAGGTAGCGGAATTGAAGACAAGGCGTCATGGACCCGGTGACCTTGCACTACAACTTCCCAAGCTACTCAAGTTCCTCTTAAAGGTCTTGTTTCATTCTCACGGGAACCAACATAATCTATCGACTTTCTCTTAGAGATTGTTGATATTGAAGGAGACCTCTCCATAGTCTCGACACGGGATCCAAATATGCACAAATTGAGTCTAGAGCCCCGAGATCATCAATAAATCTCCTTAGGACACTTTCAATGAAGACTCTCTGTTTCACACAATGTGGAAGAGATAATATCTTGAGTCCTACGCATTATCCTTGTGGTATTGCGAACATCCGAGTGATATGCATACATATTCACAATGAAGATGGAAATCCTTCTAGAGCCAACATCAAACAAGCTCTTGGTGGGTGACATGTGAGATCTTGCAAAAGATCAAGCTTGTGACAAGCGGATAGAAGCGATGGGGCGATTCAATCTTGAATCAACCTTGGTCCAGAAATGAATTGACGGATACCTTTGAAAAACCGATCGTTGTGCTTAAAGTTCTTTTCCATAGCACATCGATCGTGTATTAATGTTTCAAAATTAAAGGGTATTTATGATTGATAAATGATTTTCAATAAAACTTCGTTGTATTGCAAAAACTCTTTATATCAAATACGCGATTGTTTTCAAATCATTTTCATCAATCAGTGAATCTCAAATCACTGGTTCACTCACTCCGTGTTGTCTTCTTTGAGATGTTCGGTTTGAGAACAGCTAGAGCGGTGCGAAACCACATCAAGGAAATTCTTGAATTATACACGATCACAGCGATACTTGTCTTCGATCAACGGGAACCATGGGCGTGCACCTCGATTCAACAAAAGTGATCAAAGACACTTTTGTGCGCTTTATTGCTAACTGTTTTATGCGGGAACACCCGACGGTTGCAGCTGATCAGAATTGAGGAGTCAATCCAAAGCCGCATGCTCACAGCATCTAAACTTAATTAAAGAAATCATGACAAGTGCTAATCTACATAACCTGGCTCTGATAGGTGCAATTATCATGAACCAGTAAAGCTTTCGCTACTCTGATGAAAAAAATGTCATGATCTAGAAAGTGTGAGCATGTCGGTCCAAACGTCACAACATCACATGATGGCAACACAACAAAGGGTGATCCAGAGATTTAATGTGGTTGATGATCTCGATGAAAGCTCGAAGATCATCATGATGTGGATCAGTTCAAAGACCTTCACTGAAAGTACAAAGTATTCGGACTTTGAAGAATTGCTACTAAAGCACAAAGATTGCGGAACTTGAAGAATTGAAGTCTACGAGCTCATAACTAAAGACAAAGATGAATGCTAGGATGCAAAATGTATTTCATGGGGTGACCTCCCTTAGGGGGAGATTGTTAGGAATTGGAAATTCCACGAGGAAGTGTCGGTCACCCTAATTATAGTCTAGCATATGTTAGCTCGTAGACATGTCGTTATTCACGTTATCTAGTAGTTAATTAGTTAGTTATTAGCTTAGTGCAACACCGTGGAGGAAGGACGGGTCTTTACCCACTGTATGCCTGATCCACAGTCCGTCAGGAGGACGTTTAGTTTGTAACTATAAAGCCCTTCCATCCTTGGAAGGGTGGCACTCTTAATCTAATCTTTCTTTTTGTTGAACTTTCTCTCTAGTTTCTTCCTCTCCTCTCTTCATCTCTAAAACCATGGCATACTTGTATCATTACCATCCAAGACCACCCGAATCATCATAACACAATACATGTAAGATCCTAGAGACCTCTTGGATAGTTTTTCTAGATGCTTACGCCAAAGCGATGGAGGTTTGATCTAGTCTCAAGCCTATGGTAATCTATGTACTAGGACCGGTTAATGAGTGTTTATCTTCCATTTCCAACTTCATATATTTCATATACACCCGAGAGATGAGAGTATCCAAACACCACTTGTGAGGTGCTAGTATGTAATTTCCATGCTTGTAATGACTTTTCGGGGATTATACTTGTTGTGAATTGTTCTAAACTAATGCTTCATGACCCCTAACTTATAAATTAATTGGCTAAAAGTACATTTGCTTGAGGACAAGCAAATACCAAGTGTAGGGATATTTGATAAGGATTTAAAAGGTACACTTTTGAGGGGTCATTTAAGCCCTTAATCGACCACTTTTATATATGTTACTGCTTAGTTTCGTTCCTTTTCACTTTTTAGGTCTCTTGAAGGAAAATTGCTGGAATGACACTTATTCGGACGAAAAGGCGCAAATATATGAATAAAATGGCCAAAGTCAAGAATCAAGACACTCAAGCTGCTGGAACAGAAGGTGACGGCGTCACAGCCAAAGGGCGACGCCGTCGCAACATGCTTTACGAGGACTCAGTAGCGAAATTTCTATTTTGCACTTGACGCCATCAGGTTTTAAAGAGTAGGGCGTCACAAGGGCTTCTCAAAACCCTAATCGCAACTCTTGGCTTAACCGGAATATCGTTATTACCAGCCTCTTGATCTTTGAATCTCTGCATACGAGCCTTGAGAGCATCCACATCCACCGTACCATCACCAATAAACGACATAATAACATATTACAAGCAGAAACAGTGATAACGAAAAAACCTAAACAAGAAACAAACCCTAAAACGAAGCAGAACCATAAAACGAGAAGCACTACGTCCAATCTTCACCACGATAGTCTTAACCAAGTTAAGACATGCAATAGAACACGAAACAAAGCAACTAACCAACACCCTTCATGGTACAAAAGATAACAAAGATGATCGATACCAAGAAAACCCTAAATAGCGACTAGTAAATAAACCTAAAACTAATCACACAATCAAACAGTAACTACACACCACGAATGATAGTAGTTGTATTAGATTGTAATGGAAAAGAATTAGATGATTGCCTGATGAAAATGATCGCAGATGTTTAGGGATAAAAGGTAATCGGTTTTTTCTCCAGAGGAAAGAATGGGTACTCTTGTTGCTATTATTGTTATTCTTATTTTTATTTTTATTATTGAATATATGGATGGCCTCATGTAACAGGAAATCTGGGGGCCTGGCACTCCGTGTTGGTCAGTTGACTGCAGAAGAAGAAAAAGCAGCAGCTGAGGAAAGCATGGAGGTTTATTCGAAACCTGTTACTTATTAAAACATTTTGTAACACCGAGCCGATGTTCAAGTAAATTACTTCTATTGCATGCTTCTCCATTTATATCGCGTATTTACCTTTTAAGGAATGATTGATATATTAACTGAATTTATGGTTCCTAATTGATGGTGATAATCATGAGCCATCATTTTTGGCAAGAAGTCTGTGCTACAAACTACTAGAGAAGCACACAAAAAAGTAAGTGATAATTACTTTATTATATTAATACCAAAGCGGCTCAAAAAAATAAAGTGAGAGTTACTTTTCTTGTGGTCAAATCATATACTTGTTTCATTTCTATAAACTTTTTGACATCCCACTGCATTTTATATACTTTTTTTTATTGATTTCAGGGTGCAACTATCAGTGTTTATAAGTGAAGCTATTGGTGATAAAATGCACAGTCAAACTATTTTCCCTGTATACATATTTTTGGCCAGGCAAGATTCTACTCCAACTGTGGAGGTACTTGCATGAAAAAATTTAGTCAATTTTTTTTATGTACATATATATACTCTTTTGAAATGTTACATTCCATTGAGTTCTCTATTATCATGTGTACAATATTGTAGAAACTACGATCTAGCTCGTATCGCTTTAAAAGGCCATCAAGTTGTTGCTCGGATGGAACTCAAGCAAATTTTACTCTGCTGAAATTAAAAACTATCGTGAAGTCAAGGATCGATCTTTTTCCATATTCTTAGTGAGTGGTGGTATGTTATGTTTTCTATCTGTTTTTTCAGATGAATATTGAGTGGTTGTTTCTGTGGCTAATATCTATGTGAAATTTCAGCTGACCACACTAATTTAAATGAGATGGATCGAACTATAGATCAGACAGTTACTCAATGTAAGATGTGTTGTTTTATATTTCATGGGCATACGTTACTTTCAATTTTCGTTTTCTTCTATTCATTTTCTTATCTAATTTGTTAGCATGCTTTACAGCATATGTGGGTGAGTGCGTAATGGGGAAGTTTCCGATTAATGATATACTTCATAAGACATGCGAGACTCCAAACTTGAGTTTAGGAGAGAAACTTGAGAGCATATCAACTGTTAGCATGCAATCATGTTGTATGAAGGTAAGCTATCGAGTAAATTAGGTGCAGAGGGATAAAATTAAAATACTACTAAGACTATATTGCGTATTAGGCTCAAGTTAATGCTTATTAGGTCATATTGTGGTGTGACATGGTCAATTTCCATATTGCAGGCGACCTTTCCAAATGTGGTTACTTTTCAGTTTCCTTATAATACTAAATTGTGGTATGTATCATCTCAACTTGGCATGATTTGTTTCAAGATTAATTATATCTTGATTGGATTCTTTGGTTATGATGTCATTAATGGTCACCAAAGAGTTTATTGCGTAAGTACTGTTGTCGTGATGATGAGGAGGTGGTTACATTTCCGTTACATGGTGGAATGAAGAGAAAACACCACAAATTTACAGAAGACTATCTATTAGAGTAATTAGATTCAATAAGAAGAATGGTTACTTGAACTGCTTTTGGTTCAAATCTGCTAATAGCTTACGATTATTTTTATAAACTAAGTATTACGTCACTGTCTTACGTGCTAAACATATTTGCATAATGATGTAATAGAATGTACTTCCTTTATTGACGGTAAATCAAGACTCTACTTTGAACCACTCATAACATACCTGATGGCATATCTTGCAAGTTATGTCACCCTGCACCAATGTAAAAAAGCGGAAAAAGTTATTGCCGTTCCAGATTTGGTTTCATCTAAGATGTCAACATGTATTTGTTTCGCAATATGAATCATCTCCATAATCCTGATTTTACGTCTGAACAACTTTAATGTCCTTGAACCTGGTGAAATGTCGGAAAAGACCTTTACTAAGAGTCAAAGAAATTGCCCATATCAAAATATTATCATTCATACAAAGTTCACATATTCGTATTAATTAAATTAAAAATAGTTGTAGATTTCCCATTTTTTGTATTTCTTGGTAGTGGGTTTTTTTATAAAATTGTGTAATTCACTTGTTATTTGTTTTTCTACTTAGTTTAAACTATGAATATCAAGCAATATATAACGATATAAGCAAATGATATACAAAATGTTAAGAAAAAGGATACGTTATACTTCTCTTGATACGGTCGATGAAGCCCTTCTAATATTTTTGTTAGGTATTAATCTTATGATTAACACACGCAGTGTTGGCATTTGAAGTTGGTAGAAAATATGGAATCGAGCGAACACAATATCTACAGTCTTCGCAAATAACTTTTAATGATCTTTAAAGATGGTTTATCGGTTCTAATCTATTCTCCTTTGGTCCCAAAATGATTGCACAACTTACTATTTTAAGATGTGGCAATATAATTGTTCACATCAAAATAAGAAATGGTTTAATTTATTAAGTTTCCAATATCACCTCCAACTAAGTATAAGTTGTAAGATATGCATTTTAATAATTTTTGGTTGTGATTAGTGCACAATTTTATTGGGGTTCGTGGGAGTATTTTCATCACAAAACTACTGGTTTTTTGTAAAGCTAAGGCCGAAAGGCAGTCGACGGGGAACACTAAAGGAGCTTACTCTATGAGCTAGGTGACGTTAACGGTATACATATAATAAGATGTAATGCTAAAAAGTATTCAATTAAAGTATCGTAAGAATGGACCGGGGCATTAAGAAGTCGTGCGGCCAAGGCAAGCTGGTGTCATCGATATGTTCATTAATTATTTATTAGAAAATGCACCACCAAAAAAAACTCTTAGCGGTCGGTGCTCCTCCGAAACTTTATTATTCTTCCTTATAATTACGAAGCGTTGTAAGTTGCAAGCTTTGATACAACTTCATGAGACCCAATTATAGGAATGTGATAAAAATGGTGATCGCACGATGTAGACACGCTTGATCCCTCAATATCGGTACTTATAAAATCAAAACTTAACCAAGAGAACTGCTATTCATGATGATAGAAGCAGTTACGGATTAGAAATTTGAAATTAGGTTCGAGATTAAAACTTGCAAACTAGGGGTTTTGATATACGCTTTAGAATCACAATTCAAGATACTCAATATGTGTGCAAAGATTAGCTGAATCAATTATTAACATTTTAACTTGAAAACAAGAGAATTTATACGTTCGATTATTTAATTTTCAGCATGGCTGCAACAACATTTAATGGATGTATTGGTACTATCAAGTCTCACGGGTACATCAACAATTATGCACTTCATCAAGAAGTTGGAAATAGTTCTCCATGGTTGACCTCAAACGGTTTCAAGATTGATCTTGGAGTGTCACGAAATGAGCATTTTAGAAAGAGGGGTGCATTGGTTATTCAATCATCTTCTTTTCAGACCACAACTACAGTTTCAGATCAAGTTTCGACTCCATTAAACACCAAAGTGGACTCACCTAAGAAAACAAGTATGATATCTCCTTTAGTTAACGGGGCATTTGTCATTTTAATCTTGGAGCTGATTATTACATCGGTAAGACTTGAGGTCACACTAATCAGTTTCTAATTTTTGTATATACATTCTGCATCTGATTAGCGTTTGAGTTTTAACCTTCTTTGTGAAAATTTTGTAACGTGTTTTTTTATAAAAAAATCCCCGTGTGCTAATTTTATGGAATGAAAGATACAACATAATACAAGCTTAGGTATGGATCACCGGTTCCATGATTTTAAGGCCAAATATGCAAGGTCGGTATTGGGTCAAAACGGGTCATCTTGGGTTTTCGTGAAGGCGAGCGGTATTTATATGCGGTATATGGTGGATACATTCCATACTATTGTACTTTTGGCCAACAAAACTTACGGAAAATACACCAACATCATCATTAGCAAGAACCATCAAAACTCCAACTTTTAATAAATTTTGTTATTTTTTGTTGGATAAAAAAAATTAAATAGTGGTTGTGTTACCTCTGTATTTTGAGGAACGCTAATTTTGTTTTGTACAAGTAGTAATAATAAGGCTGATGGTTTTGTTGGAATCTTCCCTGGTAAGCATTTGATTCTCATATGTTTCAATGAGAAAGAAAGGGAAGCTGGTGGTCAGGAAATGATACCATACTTTGACAATCATATATTATCAGATGGGTGAGATTGGGAAGCTAAAGATTAGAAAATCACTGCATATAGGGACACTTTCCTATCATCAAAATGGTGAAGTGAACTGAAAAACTCAATTCAATGTTCGATTTCAAGTTCGGCCAGTTGACTATCTTAATACATTCAATTAGTGGCATGCTTGTGTTGTTGATCTTTTCACCTCTAAACTCCTTTTCGAGTAGTTTCTGAATTCCAAGTGACTTGAGAATATGCCCTCGTCATGTTTTTGTTGTGAAGGAGATAGATGTAATTGAACTACGGTCACTGATAGTCCACTTCTCGATGCTATTTGGACAACTACAACGCTCCATACTTTCAAAAATCCATACATCCAAATTCCTTAGCAATGGTAACAAGTTGATCCCATAATTATATTTGTCCTCTTCTTTTTCTCCAAAACTCACCAATTTATACACTAGAACACACATCAGTTTAACCCATTGCGTAAGTTTCATTAAAACCTTCCTTATTAAGGAGCATAATGTCATTGAGGCATGATCTAAGTATGCAGAACAACTCTAAATCTTCGACTCTTTCACCAGATGGTACCAACCACTTATTGATTAGAGAGTAATTCTATAATCCAATTTTTTGTATTTACCTATTGTATTTGTTGGCTATCTATTTTTTTCACATGTGTTGGTTATTAATTTATATAAATAAAATTTTATAATTTCGTTGAGAATGGCGCCTGATACATTGCTATGTGCTTCTTTTTCTTCTTTAATTAGTATATGGTAAATAGTTAATTAGTAACTAATTTGGGGATTATGAATTATGCCAAGGTACCAAAGAAGTATGACTTCCAATTTTTGTATGTAAATATTAACCACCCTTTTTTCGCATGAATTGCAATGTATGGGTTCAATTGCTCATATCTGGTATACCCACTAAGTAGCACAACCAACATATCGTGAAGTTTGACCAACTCAACGTAGCTTTTGTAATCCATTGGTTTCTGTCTTGACTTATAGGCGTGCCTGAGGGTTGTTCGACACGGTTGAGCCTTTGGTTGTTTTAGATACATTTTCTTTAGTATATTCATGTCATTTGGGGTTGATGTCAACATACCAATTCATTGTTTCACATTATTGCTGCAGTTGTACCCCAACATTCACAGACGGGTTTATCAGATTCGTATATGCATGCCACGTGCCCGAGGGTTGTTTGACAAGGTCGGGCCTTTGATTGTTCTAGATACATTTTCTTTAGTATATTCTTGTCGTTTGAGCAAATAATGTATGTTGGGTTTTTTATAGTTGTTATTGCTACTATTAATTGTTACCTTTTTTTCCAGGCCCACCAGCCGCGTATACTTATATGCGGAACTATGAACAGGTGTACCAACTTCTACTATGTTTGATAATTGCTTAACTCATCCAAAGATGGCGCCTCGGTTCATTCTTTGGATGGTGCTATCAACGTAAGTGGAAAACTTCAGCTTCTTGACAAGGTATTTTTGACAGGAAATTTGCTTAGGATTCATATATCCAAAAGATCTGTCATCAGTTGTTAGTGTGGGGCGCCACATATTTGTTTAGTCATTTCAGGTCTGAAAATGTATCATCGGTTCCAATAACACAAACAACATATGGAGTCTCACCAAGATCTCAATCATATCGAAGGTATAGAAAGATTGTGTTTTGTTTTTTTGCAGGACTGCTCTGCTTTTACAACGATTTGGCTTTTTGTAGAATTTTTTTTCAAAAGAACTGTATAAAATACCATGTAACATATATACTTAATTTATGGCTAATGGTTTAAGGGGTGTTTGGGTTAGGTTTTTAAACAAGAGTCTATGATGTGCTTTTGGGTAAGCTGTGGTAATGAACCTTAATAAGTTTGAGGATATTGAAGGTTTTGTCAATCGCGTGAATTGGGAAATAACTGATACTAATGGGATTTTTCTTTGAAAAGTGAAGAATTGATAGGGGTTACGATCATTAACTATCGAGGCGGATAAATTTTAGTGGGGATCGACTAGGAGGTTCAAAGGTATGTTTTACCTTTTTAGCTTCCTATGCTTTTGAAATGTAGTCAAATATGGTGGTTTGTAATGGTTTTTTGTTTCTTTTAACATTTCAGGAAAATTTAAAACCAGGTGGTGCCAGCTTGATGTATTGTCTTCATTTAGTGGAATACTGAGATGAGAATCTTTTCATGTATGTTGTAAGATCTATATCTCCACTTGATCGCTCTAGCAAAACTTTGGTGGTTGCTACTGATTTGAAGCCGTTCTCTTGTGGTGGGTGCGGTAATATGAGTTTGCCTTCAAGTACTCTCTTAGTGATTTTCATTTGACAATATTAGCTTAGAGGTTGCCAAACCAATTCGACAAACTAATTGTGTTGGTTGAAATGACCTAAATTATGTTTTAAAGGTGTATGAAAATATTATTTCGGGATTACATTTGCGAAACTATAATATGATGATGTATGATGATGAACTAACTTGGTCAATGGTTGACGCAAGGAGAGTAAATATGATCACAATAAAGGTGGCAAAATGGACGGGTTGGGTAACTGTTTGAAACATGCCATGTTTTGGTACCCCGAAACATCATTCTTCAAAACATTTTAACATTTTATTCACCCATAAACCCTCAAACCTGTTAAATATTCGATTTATGTTTGTGAGCTTACCATCAAAATGTTGACTAGTGTTGACTTTTTTTACATGGGGCTGACTAAATGGTTATTTCATATCAATGTTAAACATTAGCTTAAATTAGAGCTTTAACACGGTTTTTTTTGGTGAAATTGTAGATAGTTTCCTGGACTATTGATACAAATACAAATGGGTCGAAACGGTCCAAGTGGGTCATATATATACGGAATACCTTTTAACTAAAAATGAAGGCGTCAAATGGATAGAAAATCCATCAAAGTCTATTATTACGTGTGTTGTAGTCGATCTTTATTTATTATACGAAAACGGAAGGAGCTTACGGAGAAAGCAAGGTCCAAGCAACTTCATCCTTATAGGTAAAACTCATGTAAATGCTAAATAATATTAGCTTTCAATGGTACTTTGGATCATGTTTATTTACATCAAATAGTATTGAGTTATGGATTTAAATAATAACTATGAAGACATTGGGCTATTTGCTATCTATGTTTTGCTAAGGTAAGTTATAATACTAATTACATAAATGTCATGTCTAAGCTGTTAATCGTTAATTAACTTTCATTTGGAAAAATTGCATAGGTCAAACTAAATTATGGATTAAATAGGGCGATGAGCTCTCTGGTGAGGGAAATGCATACCCTACAAGTAAATCCGCAAACTTGCACTGTGTTTAGAGTTGCTATTTTGGAAGACAGATACAACCATTAACAATACTAAATTCGTCTATCACCAATGAATACAGCAAAGTCACTTTAAAACCTAAAAATAACTTTTTAGTATATATTTAATCAACTAAATCCTAAAAATAAAAACCACAAATCAAAGTACTTAACTGCTTTTAGCCGTTTTATGGATTATGGTAACATCAATTATAGATATTAACCGTTTCATTTAACTTTTAAAAACTTTTTTGTTTACGCATAAGATTTTTTCAAAGAGTTTACGCGTAAGTTTTTTTTCAAAGAGTTTACGCGTAAGTTTTTTTTTGAAACAAGTTTACGCATAACATCAGTTTACGACTAAGACAATGGTTTTGAATAACTTTTACACATAAGGGTCTCAATATTAGTTTACGCATAACATATCAGAAAAGAAAAAAGAACGAGACTAGTCATTTTCACCATCAATTGTTTATCAATATCACAAATCAAAACCGACCCTAATCTCTTTCTCATCATCACAGTTCACAATCTAATCTAAACTAGAAACATCAATTAATCGATTCTCAGAAAAAAGAAAAAATAGATCTCAGATTATCTCTTAACAATATAATCGATTCATCTTGAAAAGAGAACCCAAAAGAGATTTACATCATAGATCTAAGTGAGAAGCTTTCACTTCTTTGAATATCCGATGTTTTTAAGAGAAGAATAAAACAATCGTGTTTCATCATCTCTTCCTTTCGGTTTTACAAAATCAAAATCAAAAAACAACCAAACAATACCTACCTGTGATTCGGAGGAGTACGAACAACACGAATGAAAAGTGTGTTTGGTTCAGTTTGTACTCGGATCTACAAAAAGAAAAGGAACGATTTCTTTGGGTTTGATTTATTTGGTGGATGCGTTTCTAGTTGGTTTGAGAGAGAGAGATCTCAGAAATATTGTGACTGCGTTTTTAGTTAAGAGGAGATTAGGTTTAGAAGATTAGGGTAAGTGGTGAAGTGTTAGTATCTTATATACGCATATATTAGGGCAAGTTGAGTTGGACGGGTGGACATAAAAAAATTTGGGCTGATAAGTTTTTCGGGTATTATTGATTTTGTTGGGTTGTCAATCCATCAAGGGACGAATTTTTGAAACTAATATATGCTACATTTCAATTATTTTGAGCGGGTATAATTGTGTAGCCACTTGTTGATAATTTTTGGACAAAGGTTGTGATTAAGCTTCGATAATCCGAGACCGAGTATATTTTGGGATTGAATTTTTCGGGTTCATTGGATTATAACTACCTTGCTAGTTATTGGATAACTCGATTCGAAAACAAAAATTACTTCTTTATCGTCTACAAGAGTCGTAAATTCATTTCATACATACCTTCATCAATGGAAACTGAGCATGATCGTCTCAAAACTGCTTTCAAAAATGTTATTGCTTCATACAACAATGAATTAAACATTAGTCCCACTACACCAAATAACAACAACCAATGGATTTCATCGTATAATCCGCAGTTTGCTCAACCGAGTATGCATATGGGTCAAGGAGGACAAATGGTTGATGTTATTAGGAATCAGCATGGATTTGCTACGGGTATACAAATGGGGAATCAGATGCAATATGCAGGGCAGTTTGTTGGACATCCGAGGGGTCAGTTTGTGAATCACAATACGGGATATCAAAATGGGAATAACTATTTTATGACTTCAGTTCAGAATGCTACCTCCGAACCTCAAAGCCATGATTCAGGTTATTCAGAATGCTGTGTCAAACCAATGATGAAATCTGAAACGATCAAGTACATGTTGATGTTAGCACTGAAAGAAGAATCGGGAATAGAGTTGACACGAGGAATACGAATTGGTATCCGGGGACAGGCGAGATAAAGCAAACGATATTGCTAACTCGGTCATCTGACCTACCGGCAGGACACAACATCAAGCGATACTTGTGACACAACTCCGTCTATGACACAGATCCACTAAATGAGGTACCAAATTATAGTAATGTTGCTAATCCGTTTACTCATGAGAAGCCACATTCGTGTCTCCGAACCTTATTATGACACATATGTGGAGGAGCAAGTTAATAGCAATGTTAACTCGAAACTTCATATATGGATCCTAATGGAGGTCGATTGAGCAGAATGGTGCTAATGATGAGGAAACTCGTGCTCTCTTTAAAACATTAATTAATAATTGTGGTATTGAGATTGAGAAAGTTAAAGCGGTCAATCGCGAAGTTAAGGCATGAATGCTAAATTGACCGCTGAGCTTGAGAGGTACAAGGTGAATGCACAAGCTTTTGAATTTCACAAAAACAAAGAGTCTGAATTAGAAATTGGTTATCGAAATTCTGTTTTAAAAGAACAACAATTGCAAATCAAGTATAACACACTTGATGTGAATTTGAACTTGAAAATAAAATCTTTAAACAAGGAAATTTCTGATCTAAAAGACCAATTTTCTAAACAAATGGCAACTTATTCTGATCTTGAAAAAGAGAAGAAGCAGTTGATTACAGATTTTTCAAAACGAGAAGATTCTCTTCTAGATGAAATTCTTGATAAAAATGAAATAATCACCAAATTGGAAAATTTGCTTGTTACAACGGGTCATTCTGCTAAAACAACCACGATGCTTTCTAACCAAGTAAATCCGTATTTTCATACAATACATAAAATGGAAATGCTTTGCATGAACCCATAATTGTTCGTGATTCTCTTGAAACGTTAGAACTATCTGAGGAGAGTAGATCAAAACTGAAACAAAAACATCCGGAAATCAAACCAATCGACTACAACAAATGGAACAAAATTTCTGGAATTACTTTTGTTAATCAAAAAGAAAAGTCAAAGTTTTCCATCACACCAAGTGTTTCAAACAAAGAGTCAACACCAGTTTCAAAATCAGTTTCAAAACCAGTTGTTGTCTCAAAATCTCTTTCGAACATTGAACAAATGTCTTCAAACAACCCTTTTAACACAAGTGATGCTAGAAGCATTTTAGATGATGTGAAAACTAAAATTAGGGGACTTCAAGAGACTGTTAAATCTAAAACCAATATTACTACTAACAACTAGTTTTCTAGTTTTGATATCGAAATGAGAAAGGTTCTTGAAACTCAGATTGCCACTCCGTTGAATAACATCAATTCAAGGGTAATTCATTTTGAACAAGCATTTTTGAAATAAACAGGCGACTTTGTCAAGAACCATAAATCCCTGGTAAAGCAAGCTAATGAATGTTTTGAACACATCAAAGTTTTGGAAAATTTGAATGATTCTCTCTTCGAAGATGTTATAACTACTGATATCATGTCCATTATCTTACAAACATATTCTGTTGAAGATCATGAAAGACTCCGTCTGAGACCTCCGCAATTGTTTCAAAATATGAAAAGCTCTTGAAAAACTTGAAAAGAAAACTTGTCCTATTTTAAACAACTTGATCGAAAAACCGAGGAATGCAAGTATGACAAACTGTCGTATGAGCGTGCCTACAAGGACATGAAAGAGCAAAATGATCTTTTGAGAGCTCAATTGGAATGTCTAAAAGGGAAGGCTGTGGATACTAAGTTTGCAAAACCATTGACTGAGGAGAAAACAAATGTTCCCAAACCGGTTTTCAAACCAAAAATGTCTATTTCTCCGTTTCTTCCAAAAGTCAATGAGAAAATGATTTATCAAAAACAAATACTCCACGTCTTTGCCTATTAAAAGAGAATTATCAAAAGTTTTGAAAAACTGTTTTTGATAAAGAAAAGTGTTTACACCGGCATTTCTAAGACTAGTACACGGAATGTGACCAAAAATCCATTAAAGAATTTGTTGTTTCTAATGACATGGTCAACAATCACTATCTAGAAGAAGCTAGGAACAAGGCAAAGACTCGAAAAGACGGAATTCTAGGTGCAACATCTAGGTTGATGAATTCTACAAGATTTCAAGGCAAGACTAGTAGTTGTAAACCATTACCTAGGACCTCTCAACACAAGACTAGGGATTGGCCTACATCTAAGAGTAGTGCAAAAGAAAATGCTAGAAACGAGAATACAACACTAGAAATCCTAAGCCTTTTTCGAACAAGAATCATTTGCCAAATGATTTGTAGTGACAATGTTAAGGTAGTTGTTTAAGCAAGAATGTTGACAAGAATATCATCCTACATGTCAAAAATGTGTCGTTTCAATTAATCATGATGCCAAGGTACAATCCACTAAGACACCAAACGAAACAAACCCGTTGATCGATGAACATGGATAAGAAACCTACTAGGTGGATCTCTTGGGACGTAGTTTTCAAAAATGAGTCTTCACAGATCGATAAGAAAACGACTCCTAGATCTTACCTTAGGTGGATTCCCACCGAAAAGTTTTAAGCAAAGTAGGTCTTAGATGGATTCCCACAGAAAGATTTTTGATACTTGCTCTAAGACGAATAATAGTGAAACTCATCAAGTTAAGGAAGTAAAACCACTACAACCGTTGGTAGTGATCACCTCGCCGTGAGGAAACATATACTTCTAACATCGTTATTTGTGAAAATTCTTCTTACGTGGATGCGGTGCTTGTAAAAGTGTTGAAGGTTCATACACCCCATGTGGTAAAGAAGAACTTTATGCCAATATCGCATGTGGAAATCCTTTTCTACTTCCACTCTTAACTCCACTTTTACTTGTCCAAACTTAAATTTTCTTTCTTCTAATCTTCTTTGTAAATATTTTTTCAAAAACCAAATACAAAATCTGAAAACCAACAAAACAAAATACAAAATAGAAAATTTTCAAAAAATTCAAAAACAATATAAATTCAAAAATCCAAAAATATTTTTCTCACGACATGTATCTCGTATAATCGATATTCTGTACGTTTCTAGAAATTTCATTCAACAATGATACGGACATGTACAGATGCTTGAGCGAGAGTTCTTTAAATGTTTTCTAAAACATGTCGTTTCTCAAAAATTTCTTTCATAATGGCTTTCGTATAGTTCAGTACGAAACCCGGACTTCAAATTAATGGCTTCTGGACACATCAATTCAGGACCCGCTCTTCAAAGAAAGGAAAGTGCTTATCCAAATCAAAGGTTTTAATAATTTTTTCAAGCACTTTTCCTAAAATCATAATGGCTTGCAGTTACTTCTGATTGCAACCCGATCAAGGAAAGTCCTACCCAAAATCGATTTTCATAAATATCGAGCACTTATCCTAAAACAAATGAAGATAATTCTTCTTCAATATCATCAAAAGATTTTTTAAAATCTTCATCTTGCGTACCATTGATTCGAAATTTTCAAAAAGATTTTCAAAATCTCTCACATTTGGTACCAAGATAACTCCTCTAAACCCTTAATTGATTCTAAATTTTACGTATGAAAAATATGCTTCCGTTAAGGGGAGTATTAAACCAAAATTGTTTCAAAATTCATGCTAAATCGGTTTCTCTCCAAATGCTTTTCGAAAAACATATCTTTTAATCATTTTGTTTCAAAACATCATAGATATGCTATTTTGAGGGGAGAAACATGATTAAAATGTGATAAAAAATGTTTAATGATCGTTGTTTGAATCTCAAAAGAGCTCGACTCGCTTGAAACCATTGAATTGACGAGAAATCAAAGTCGAAGAATGTACCATTTCGAGAAACTCGTGATAGACATGAACTTTGACGGTCTAGCCTCCTTATTCAAGGAGAGTTAACAACTTCAAGTTAGTTATTAGAGCTATTTGTCACCTAAAAGATGACAATGGAACTCTTTAACTAACAACGAACGTGTCTCGCGAGGAATTGTCTATCATGAGCCGATCAATTCAAAAGTGCGAACTCTACCCTCTATGTGCGATTTAAGTTAAAACAATATAAGCACATGTGAAGGGGAGTGTTTCGAAAATCAAAACTCTCAAGGTGTTAAGAAAATGTTTTGATAATCATAAACACTTTGAGAGATTTTCAAGAAAATGGTTTTATGGCAACATAGGACATTCATGGAGTTATAAGGTGACTAAGGATAGGAAAATTAGTCCTATGATCCACGAGTCGGAGGATCTACCCAAGGACAATACCCATAGTTAGTATTAGAAGTCCTTAGGTGTGATTGAAAAAAAAGTAATGTGAGAAAGGAGAAAGAAGGGTTGAAGAATTAAAAGAAATGTAATGAAAGGGTGAAAAGAAATAGCCTCCATAATCAACCTTAGGGCGTAAACCGGGTTTAATTCATACGCTACTAGTTGTCACTAAGATGATCTTTGGTATTGAAGACAAGACGTCATGGACCCGGTGACGACCGCACCTAACCTTCTAGCCGGTCAATTCCTCTTAAAAGGATTTATTTCATTCTCACTGGAACCCTACATAATCTATCGACTTTCTCTTAGAGTTGGTTGGTATTGAAGAAGGAGATCCTCTCCCTAGTCTCCGCTCAGGAAACCAAAATGCACTAATCGAGTCTAGAGCCACGAGATTCATAAAAAGATCTCATAGGAACACATGACATTTAATCGCTTGTTGTTCATCAATAAGGACACAAATGATATATTCTAGAGTCCTACGCAGATCTTAGCAATCTGCCAGAACATTTATGAGAGGATTTACATTTGTGATCTTTAGTGATTAAATGGAAATTCCTGCTAGGGTCAACATCAAACAGCCCTGACAGCAGGTCACTTCGGTAACTCTTCGTGGATTACGCTTAGTGTGTCTCAAATGGTCTCTGATCGTGGGGTGATGCTTGGTGTACCTCAACTGACTCACCGAACTATAGGTGTACTTTGCACATCGCGTTATCTCACTTGTGGGACTCAGTTCAGAACGGCCTTTGTGAGAATTAGAGACGTGTTTTCACACTATCTTTGTTAACACACTCGAAATTCAAACTTGTAAGCGTTGGATTATTTCTAACCCATGTTTTATGTTTTCTTCTTATGGATGCTCGGGAGGAAGAGATCGTGCAGATTCTCCACATGCTCATACCAACAATACATGAAAGTTCTCATCAAAATCAAAGGCAACACAAAGTTAAAGATGATTCTTCGTCAATGTCAAAGAATCTACAAAGTATAAAGACTCGAGAACTACATCATTGGTAATTAAAAGTAAAATAGAAGTGTGAGCATGGTGGAGAAAGACGTGGAGACACCTAACCAACGAAGTTGACAACGGCAGACAACCACATTAATTGATCACAAAGCATGAAGGAACAAAGAATTAAGACTATTCTGCATCTACACACAAAGTTCAAGCTCAAGGAAAGTAAAGACCTAATCAAGTGGAGCATCTTTTGAATGACCACCCCTTAGGGGGAGATTGCTAGCCTTGATAATAATTAATAGATGTGATGGTCATTCACGTTTAGGATTTTTGTAACGTGTGTTAGATATCGATTAGAATAGTCAACGGCTCGTGGATTGGGCTAAGCTAAATGGTTAATAGTTTAGTTAAGCTAGCCTTATGTAAGTCATTACCCAATCCAAGCCCATGCCAAGCCCATTAAGGTGTTTTGTATGAGAGTATAAATACCCCTCAAATGTGTCATTTAAGGGGTGTGCTTGAGTGTGTAAGTATGTGTTTTTCATATGAAATATTGTTTCATGTTCTATTCTCTATCTCTCTAAAACATACATATCATCATTCAAGTCACCACCTTTCTTTGCTTCATCTTTCTAGTTATATTGTGTGAAATGGATTGATAAAAAGGGTCCTAACAATGTCCATCTTTGAAGCTCCGACGGAGTCACAACTAAAACATGATGTCGTCCCATCGATAACTTGGCCAAGACGAAAACCCTAATGACGGCGATCTGATGGCATCCCACCTATAAGGCGACGCCGTCGCAAGTGTAAATCTATATATAGAATTTGATTTTTCTGTATTTTGGGAGGTAGACTTTTGGAGTAAAAACCCTAAAAGTTTGTAGTCCGACTTGGACAGTATCTTAGGGTCCCAAACCTTATTTTGCATATCAAGATAAGTGTTTTAATCCATTAGTATCATTATGTCTTTCATTTATTGTGTGTATGCTTGTTTGTTTAACATGTCTAGCTAAATTTCTTATGTGTTTACTTAGATCTATGAAACCTAGTTGTTTTTTTTGGGTAAAGGGGAGTAATCCTGCACCCTGGTAAAATATATTAACCAAAAAACATTGAAGTACAACGGATGAGAGTGAGTCCCTCACCTCAGTCCCTTAGGACACTTACAGACTCGAATATAAGAATGACACACCATTCTTATAACTTACAATAAAATGAGCCTACCAATAATGACAAAAGTACATAAAAATTAACAATACTACTCAAGAAAGACACTTGAGCCTTCTATATCACTATGGCGGTCCACCTTAACTTCCATGAAGCATCCACGCAGAAATATCCAGGCGACCTTCAACATACAATCTGTTTGTAGTAACAAAAATACCACAAACAAAACCACCACCATACCCATCATACACTAAATCTATAAACTACTACCCGAAGATGTGAATACATGTGAAGAGTAGCAGCATGATATAGCGTAATAAAACAAATAGGGTTTAAGAAAACCCTAACAACCACGCAGCGAACCTTGATAATCATGAATGCGTGCAGGATCAAGTCGCACCAAAAGATCAATAGAGTTTTTGAATAAGAACTCTTAAAACTTAACTTCCATAACATTCAGCACATCAATCAGTAGAACCATAAAAATAACAATACACACATGTCCTTGAATGATGAACCGTGTTAAAAACCAATATCCCCACATTACTTCCAGCATTATCGATCAACAGCAGCTAAGTAAAACGTTATACGATCATGTATATAGCAGCTATATCACGCATAAGCACTAAACTAGGGTTTAATAACCCCAACATTCCAATATGCAGTCGATCATCAAAAACAAACCACCCCATGAAAGCAGCAATTCATCAACGATCAACCACAAAATAGGGTTTCGCACAACCCTAACACCACAACGATCAAAACACAGACCGACCATATGAATATAACGACCAGGTCTGAGAAGATCCTTAACAACCATCAACATGACTTACACTCTCTCCAAAACCCACAAATCCATACTTACATCTGATAAAGAACAAGTAGTTAACGAACCAAACCCTAATAAGGGTTACATTCAGATGAACGAGCAGATCCAATATCGTACCCAGTAAGAACCCGTTTTAATATCATAAAGATGATTAAAACCGACATAGAATGTACCAAAGATACGATCATAAAAGTAAACCCTAAAACGATCACAAAAGTAATCGTTTAGGGTTCATAAAATCATCCCTTATATATGTAATATCAGTAATAAACCGACATGTGATAAAGAATAAGAGGGACGATTTAAAAAAACGAAACCCTAAATAATAGATCATAAAATTCAATCGGTTAGGGTTATGGCTACATGATAGGGACGATTTCAGAAGCACTTCTACCCAGAAATTAACGAACCAACTAAACCGATTGCATATCACTCAATAAAGAATGATAGAGAGGCGGAGTAGTGGTTGTTTTATGGATGGAATAGTAGGGATAGGGCGGCCAGAAATCTCCCCTAAGGAGAGAGAAAAATAGGGTTTGGCCGGAAAACTAGTTGTTAATTATTGATTGGTTGTCTCTTATCTTAATTGTAATTGGCTTACGAGTGCACTAGGCTATCGTTGTGTTTAAACGCTTGAGTAATATTTGTGAACATTGATTTCATAGTCTAAACATCCAAAGATAACCTTAGAGTTAGTTTATGATTAATCTAGAGGATTTCGTAGGCTATAACCTAAAGGTATTCTCAAAGAGTTAGGAAAAAGGCACACCCTACGACCTTAGAAAACACAACGCCTTAAGAATAAGGACGTGACAATTCAACCAACAATAAAAGATAACTATAGAGTAATAGTATCTAGGTAAACACATTTTTAATCATTATACGAGCACACAATCAAAAAGACATAGCTACCCGTAGTAATAGATAAGTAGAATAGTAGAAGTAATCGGTAGAAGTACCACCCCTAAACCAATTGCCCCTAGATTTTACCCTTAGCTTTCTAAAAAACCAATAAAAGATAAAAAAGAATCATCCTCAACCCCACCTTAGCGTAGTGCACTTCTTGCTAGCATTCCTATTCCCCAGAGAACGATATCAATACCCGAGGCTTACCCAATACTACACTACAACGATTTGGTTCATCGCCTGGGGTGTTGAAAACTTGCTCGACTAAAAGGAAGTTCCTTTGACCTCGAACGCGCCGTGCGCGCATCAAGTTTTTGGCGCCGTTATCGGGAATAGAATAGCTAGTTAGATCTTTATCTCGCTTAGGTTCCTCATTTGATTCCTATCAAGTGAGCTTTTTTCTCGTTTCATTAGCTCCTTGTAGTCTATCCCCCTTCTTTGTGTTTGTGTTCGTGAAACCCTTTTCATTTGTCACTATGGCAAGTGAAGTTGCATTCGAATCATTAACAAATAAGGAACAATTGTATTTCACAGATAGAATTTCTTCTTGTTGTTCTTATGAATTTGTGAGTGATCTTAGATATATCCAAGATGAGATGAGTGTAAAGTTAGAGGGTTTTGATGAATTTTGTGCATGTGTGGCTTCTATTAAAAAATCATTGTTAGGATCAACTCCTTTTAGTGCGACCATTTGGAAAAAAATTGAGAAAAGCTTCCGAAGCGTAACCCATAGTTTGAATGAAGTCATAGGCTTGTCTACATCACAATTTTAGGAAACAGATAAGGAGGATTTATCCAACCTTAGGCACCATGAACAAAAAGACCTAGATTTTAAGAACCTGGAACCTAAATCCCAACAAGATTGTGAGATGGTTAGAGTTGAACTACCTAGTTGCATGCGTGGGATAGATTTCATCAAAACATACGACACGCGTGAGGAATCCTTTAGGCAAATAAAACATAGTAGTCAAGTTTTTTAGAACAATTCTTATGAATCGGACCAAGAATTTGAAATGGCTAAAGAAGGATTTGAGATGCTTAGGAGTGTATTTGGGCTAGATCATACTATAACACATGATGAACATATAGGAGATCTAGATATAATGGAAAATGAGGTGGAAACTCCAAGCCCACAAGCCCTACCATCACTTGAGGAGCACACACCGCCTATAACTTACCCGGAAGAAGTAGAAGAGACTATAGGAACCCCGATTGATATAGAACCTTTGGACCAAACACCACTAGAGAATGTAGGTTTAGATGCTTGTTGTCGTAACCTCTCTATTAGTCCTAGGGAAGTTCCAAATTTTGATGAACCGAGCCTCAACCAAAACCTTACCCAATTTTTCGCCTTTAGATGTGAATCTAGGAATTGAATTAGACCCCAATCCACCCATCAAAATAAATAGTCCGGGTAGTTGCTTGATAAAGGTAGTAGACTCTATACCATGTAGAGTGGAAGCTAATATAGGAGTAACCCATGACCTTACACACTTACATCACCCATTCATGGTTGATAAATAGAAACATTATGGGTTTAAACCGGGTTTATTAGGTGAAGATGGATCCTTAGCTAAGAATATCTTGAAGTTGATAGAAGATGATCCATTTCTAGGAGAAAGACTTGATTCACCCGCTACACCCGTAAAATTAGGTAAGGTTATAATTAATGGAGCACACCCCTTTGAGCATATAAATCACCCATCACCCTCTCCTCACGTAGCAAATTTCCACCCTAAAGGTGTGTATCGCTACTATCACCCGCACTTAAGCTTAAGTGTAGGAAAAACTTCCCCTTTATCTGTTAAATAAGGGTAGAGTCAAGCTCGTGACTCGAACAAAAACAAGCGCTTCTTGGGAGACAACCCATGTGTATTTGTTTTTCATTTTTATTTGTGTGTTTATATATCTTTTTCATTATTGTTTATTCTCATGTTAGACTTTGTGAAATGCTTTATTTTGTTTTTAACCTCGCCTTAATTACATATAAAGGTATTTTACAAAAGATAAGTGTAGGGAAGATCGAATATGTTTTTAAGAACACGAACATGAGATTAACGATAATTGAAATTGATATATTTGTGTGATTGTTAGAGTCAAATGCTTGTATCGAGTCATAATGGATGTTTTGCAGGAACTTTTCTAGGTTTTTATCACGTAATTTTTTCCAGAAAAACGTAGCAGACCACTCTCTGTCAGGACAACCTCGGCGGCGTCAGATTAAAGCCTGACGACGTCGAGTTAAGTAAACAGTTTATCATTTTTTCGTTTTACGTACTATGTAGAAATTTTGGAAATTCTCGTGTCTTAATTTTTCGGAAAATCGCAAACATCCATTCCACAAGCATTATATCCTAGTTTAGTCGTGTCATATATAGTTTTACCGCCGATTTTACGCTAAGGTTTCGTCTGCTTTCTTAAAGTGTGCAGGTTATATTTGGCAAGAAGAAGAAACACAACATTGGATGGAGCTTATCACGCACACATTCTTCTCCGTAAAGAATTTAACCAATACTTCACACGGATCCTACCGAGCTAATCGGGAGTACTAGTTTCTTTCTCTTTACTTACCTTCCTTTATCATAACTTTGATACTTTCGGGAACATTGGGGACAATGTTCGGTTTAAGTGTAGGGAGGAGAATAAAACGAGAACTTAGAAACTATGCTTATCCTTGATTATTTGTCTTGTCCTTGGTCATTTGTGTAATAAACTATGAGAATTATTCGTTAGGGAAATTTTAGCACCAAATTTAAATTTTTTTTGACATGTACGAGCAAAAACTTTAGTCTTAATAAAGCGTCTCATGGATAGGAGTTATATGACTAGCACAAAGTTCTGTACCATATTCATGTTTTGTAAGTGGGTTTTTTGAAAGAGTGTAAGTCAAGTTTTTTGGGTATCTTGTTTAAAAAACCCTTACTTATCTTATCTTCACAAGATCTGGGGCTGATTGTATATTATTGGGTTTTGTGTATGGTATTGGCTGATGTGGTTCGAGATGGGCGTGGTGTAGTGTTAGTTAGGTTTTGGTAACCCTAGGTTTGTCGATAGCAGTTATGATCTGATCGGTGGTGTTTCTTATCATGGTTCAACCTTGATGTTGAAATTGCTGGTCGTGATTTGGCTATTCTTAATTGCTATATGCTTGTATGGCGAGTATTGGTGACACGCGATATGCTATTGTGCTATGCTTCTGTCGATTCACTACTTGTTGTATGGGCTGCGTTTGGATGTTTGTTGGGATACAATGGAGGTGGCATTGTTGGAAGTTAGGGTCCCTACACCCTATTAGCATCATTTTCTGGTCTCATTCATGGCTTAAGGATCGTGATTTACTTCATGTCCTTGGTCGTTATTTGGAAATGATGCTCATGGCTTGATAAGTTGCTGGATTGGTTGCATTGTATTGTTGTTCATCTGGATTTGCTCTTTGCACGACATATTTTTGATGATTTGATGTTGCTACTGTGGAAGTGTCTTGGTTGTCTACGTATTCTTTGGTTCTTCTTATTGGTGTTTGGTGTTGCATCTAAACATGCACGTTTGGAGCAAGCTTATGCTTTCTACTCTATCCGTGGTTTTAGAGTCTTTCACCAAATGTTGTATGAAATTTGTGCACTAAATTCAATTTTGTTGATCCATGGATGTGTGATGACCGTTTACACTTTTGGGTGGATATCAGTCGTGTCCAATGCTTAAGGAGCTTTTCTGGATCACATGGATGTTGATTTGAAGTCCTACGATGGCTATGTGCTTGGTGCTACTTTAGTGAATCATATTTTAATTCCTATTTTTTATTCACTTGTATAGCCAGTGTAGGTGGTAAGTTGTTTATGTAAGTTATAAGAATGGCATGTCATTCTTATATGAGAGTCTGTCAGTGTCCTAAGGGACTGAGATGAGGGACGTCACCCTCATCCGTTGTACTTCAATGTTTTGGTGTAATGTATTTTACTAGGTGAAAAATCCCTTTACCCAAAAAACCATTTACCACTCAAATTTCACCCCAAAATGTGAGGTTCACCCTAGATCTTTAGGAATAAAAGCATTCACCTTTAATGCTTAGAGAGTGTACCGTAGTATAATAGATTCTAGAACTTGTTTTGTGATGCATTCCGAGATCGCTAGTGAGACTACACTTGTTTAGTTAGGAATAACTAAATGATAAGAGGCATTAGGATATCCCTTGTTTGAAACTCAGATTATAATTACTTCTTCTACATCGGTCGAGTAATTACCCCACACTCTTGAGATGTACTCATCTTCAGTTCACGATACCCCTAGTTAACCGCTTAGAGCCTATCCTCTTTGCGGTTCTCATGATGTTTCGGTTTTCCGGAATATCAATGAAGAGCATTGTTTACAATCCACCCCCAAATGTACACCCAAATCGCCTTAGCCTACCTTGTATGCACTCACCTTTAGTGCATTATTATTATCATTACCAAACCATTAGTTCAATTATCTAGTTACTTGCATGATTGCTAAGTCGAGTCATATCTTTTGTACACAGTTTTGGGATGATTGGGACTCATGGGTAAAAGTAATATTTTATGGAGTGACGGAAGGAACGTTAAATTCAAATTCCCTTTATTTACATAAATAAATACTCCAAGTGTTTTGATCTTTTCAAATCGGGTCATTTAGTGTTAGAGTAATAAAAACTCAAGTGTAGGGATGCTCCTATAAATCCCTTATATTTTGATGTTATCGTAGAGGATGGTAGAGTAAAAGTGTATGCAAAATAAATGAAGAAAAAACATACGGGCTACCATCCTACATCTATCTTTATGTTTATGTCTTTCAAATTTATGTATGTTTGTTTCAAGTTATCTAGAGTTTATTGAGTCGAGTCTTGGCTTAGCAACGCTACGCTTTTCATGCTTGTAACATAAGATTTTTGACTTGCCAGCACTAAATCGCCTATCCAGCAAAAACCCTTTGTTTCCCTACCATAAGCCTAACATTACAACCCTTGAAAAGACCTCTTAGATAGTTGTTCCTAGGTGCTTACGCCAAAGTGGTAGAGGTTTGATCTAGTCTCAAGCGTATGGTAATCTATGTACTATGTCATGTAATGAGTGTTTATCTTCCATTTCCATTTACTATATTTCATATAAACCCGAGAGATGAGAGAATCTAAACACCCTTGTGAGGTGCTAGTATACAATTTCCGTGCTTGTTATGACTATCATGGTGCTTTTACTTGTTGTGAATTATGTTAAACCCATGCTTCATGCCACCTAACTTATAAATTGATTATTAAAGCACATTTGCTTGAGGACAAGCAAATACCAAGTGTAGGGTTATTTGATAAGGATTTAAACGCACACTTTTAAGGGGTCATTTAAGCCCTTAATCGACCACTTTATATCCATTACCGCTTAATTTCGTTCCTTTTCACTTTTAGGTCTCTTAGAAGCAAAATGCTGGAATGATGCTTATTTGGATGAAAAGGAGTGAATACAAGAATTAAAAGGCTAAGTCAAGATCGAAGCCACTCAAGCTGCTAAAACTGAACCTGACGGCGTCCCAACTAAAGGGTGACGTCGTCCCTCTCTACAGATTTGATAAATAATGCACCTGAGGCCCAGTGGACTTTTTGCTCGCAACACCTGACGGCGTCATGCTTTGAAGAGGAAGGGCCTCACTAAGACTTTTCATCTCAGACGGCCCAGATCCAGATCTGTAACCACCGGTAAATTTCACCTCGTATTAAACTAATATAATATTCTAACGAAAGAATACTTATCCATTTTCTACGTCCAATTTTTTTTTAAGAAACGATATCCACTTATTTGATCACAACAACTAGCCAATGTGATGAAACTCACATATTTAATAAACATAAACATTTTTATATGTTAAACTATAAACGTTTTCAACTTTTATTTACTACTTAACGTTATTACGTTAACGCACAATTATTAAACTTTCAAGTTAAACGTTAACCATTTATTTGAGTTTACATGAAACCCTAATTTATTATAACTACGATTTTTCATAAATAGTAAAGTACAACATTTTATATCTAGAGTACAAGTCTTTTAAGCATGGGTACAAGTCCTTAATGCATAAAGCTTAGTGTTTACATAAAATCACATTATAAACCTCAATGTACCTACCTTAAAGCACATGATACAAACCTATATTGCACAAGCCCTTAAAATTGACTTTCCTAAATTTTCAAACCTAATGTACAACTCTCTAATGCTTGTGGTACAAGTACATTATGCATAAAGGTTACTTATTTAATATACATAAGCTACATTAACCTAAGATTAAATTTAAATACATAAACTAACTTCACCTAAGCCCTAAAACCAAGTTACTACTTCACCTAGACTCCATGTACAACACACTAAGCCCTAGGTACTACCCTCTATGCCTAACACCCCCCATGTTACCTTAGTTAAAATTGAACTAGACATTTACCATATACTACATGTAATTACCCTAACCACCAATATTTACTTACACCAAAAATTAACACATCACCTTGTCCCTTGAGAAGAATGCATTAGTCAAATATTGTAGGATGTTTTCTTGGCTAAAAACACCACCACATCATGCCACCCTCATCACCATCAACAAGCACCACACAACTCCAAAGCACTACCTCACCATGTCTCCTACTTTCATAACATGGTGATTACAACTTTCTTGAAGCCTTAATCCTTTCATCTATATATAGCAACACACATTGCCCATTTTATATCATCACCATTCGAACACACACACCCCTATATTCTAATTTGGAGTCCCAAAGTGAAGGAAGGAAGAAGTCTTGTTCAACTTAGAAATCCATTTGGTCTCATTTTGTTCTTGTCAAATCCCGAGCATGTAAGTCTATTAAACTCATTCTATTTCGTTTTAACTTTTAATATCAAGTACATACTGTTAAAAAGGATTTTATAAGGAAAACGTAGCAATTTGAATCACTTAAAACGAGTACACGAATCAAAAGTTATGACCAAATGAAGTTACCAAAAATCTGTCCGAAACTTTCTGTGGCAGAAGGGTCGAGCACGCGAAACGAGGCATTTCTGGTCCGTTTCATGAAAAAGTTAAAACACGAAAGTTGTCCGGAACGACGTTTTCTTCAAAAACTCAGGAGCACGTGTCTAGAAAACGCATAACGAAGTCATAATTTAATAAAAATTCCAACAGCTGTTATATATATGTTACAAAAACAGCCAACCCCCTACTTGCGCACCATTTATTTACATCATGTCAAAGGTATTAGGGTCAACCAAAGTACCGTTGTAAACACCACCTAGGACACTCCAAAACTCCCCCATAACCCGGTTGAAAAGCCTAGTCGCCATGCTTAAAAACAGCCCTTCATTATGGTTAAAAGTCCTAAACATCAAAAGTAGTTTATAACAGGTATGTGGGGAAAACTCGGGATTTTGATAAATTTGATTATGAACTATCTAAGAAACATTAGAAATGAGTAAAACAACATTTCACAAGTTTTCATGCAAAAGACATAAAGTTTTATGGTTTAAAACGAGAATTGCAATTTGGCAAGAATAGCCTAAGTAGCCCTTTTTCCGTAGTTAATATCTTGCAAATTAAAGGGTTGCAAAGTACGAGACTTACACCGCTTTAAAGGGCTAGCTGCAAGGATTTTAATGCCCCAATAATATCTTTAAAAGCACTTGTAGTCTCTTTTATAATCACCATTAAAGTAGGTGACTCACGGACTTTTTCATAAAAAGGCCTTGAGTGCACTTTTCAAAAATTGAGTCGTAGGAGTTATAGGATTATGGGTAATGACTTAAAAAGAGTTATTAAACATATTACCATGTTCCTAGATGACACCGTAAAAGTTAATGGGTTAAAAATGAAATTTTCTTAAAACGCGTCGTGGACAAGTGGCCATGTTGGTGGACTTGTATCTTTCTAATCAAAGACAACTAGGATATGAGACCTATACCATTTAGAAGAGCTTACAGCAAAGTGTTTAAAGGGTCAAATGCGTTGTAAAAACACTAGCTTGCCTCGTGTAAAATCTGCCCTTGTTTGGCCTTGTTATCGCCCAAAACCAACAAAAGGCACCTAACCCCCCTACTTTAGAGAATCATTGCGACCAAACCGTAAGAGCTTAATACCTCTAGTTTGAACCATTAGAAAGATCACCGGACAAACTCTTGAAGGGATCAAGAACGTAGTAAAAACCTCTTAAGGTCTCGCTTTTATTTACCCGCACTTTTATCCATTTAGACCAAAAACTAGTAAATTTTTCTTATAAAATTTCAAGCATAAAAATTGTAATTTTTGAAAGATAAGGTTTTTCTTGGACTAAAAATGTAATTTCTGCAAGGTTAATTATACAAGGGCTGATTTTGTCAATAACCCATAGTTGAGGGTTTAAAGTGTCATTTTTGAAAGTGCAAGGGTAAAAACTGTAAATATTTAAAATTGTAAATTATAACATTTTGGAAACATAAAATATTTAACAACTTGGGTTTCGATAAAATTTAATATCCATCATCCGAGCCATAAAAATAAGAAAGATAAGTATTGCTAATTTTTGAAGAGACTTCATGTTACCTAACTATCGATAAAGCATCGTTATCACATAAACTTGAATTCGAATACTAAAAACATGACATACTAACTCAGGTCACGAGTCGGAGCAGTTTATCAACTTTACTTAATTTGTTTTCCATCCGGACTCTTTGTAACATCGAGGTGAGTCATAGCCCCAACTTTTGTTTAAATGTTTTATACTATTTTTGGGAGATATATGCTCAACTACTTGCTTTATTTTAACTTCTACATATTACCGTGAGTTCCTAACCCCATTTTTATATTTTTTATTAATGCTTGGGGAGATACATGCTCAACTAATTGCTTTTACTTTTATAAGTACTTTAAAACTTTTTAGTTCAGTCCCGTTTTTTTTTTTTGGGTAGGTTTTACCGGTAAATATATAACTAAAGCTTGATAGACTAGTGTTTATGACATGCCATAAACACAAAGGACCTAGCTATAATACATCAACTAACTAGGCATAAACAAGTAAAGGACTTGTAGCAAGCGAGCATCCCATCCGACCAATCCACAAAGGGAGCAAGTTTAGTCCGCCTCCTTAAAACTCCAAGAAAAACCCAAAGGAAAAACCTTGGAGTAGGAAAAGAGTTGAGAAATACAAATACTTGGAATCTTCCATTTATCAAGGATCAAACGAGACCGCGAGGTTAGCTTCTTGAACTTGAAGGGTTTCAAGAGTAGAGACAATGATGCTCAATTGAAAACCTACCATTGCGCTCCATCCGGATAAAGTTTTACGAGAAATTTACCAACCGACCGCCCTAGATATAGTATTCTAAACCGCATCCATTAAAAGCGGACTGAAACCATACTACTAATGAGAATTCAGCGGGCATCTAAGCGATTCCAAGTCAACATTAGGACCAACATCCCATTGTCGCATCCTATCTTGAGTCCTCAGCTTCTGCTTGATCGCGAGCCACAAGTGTATTGCATGCCTCAGGATACAATGAGAGAACCAAGGAACATTACACCAGTCAACCACATTAGCTCTAGTACGTATAGAATCCCATGCACCCGAAACTGAAAAACCACTAAAATTACCATCCAACTTGCGCCATAATAATCCATCTACAGTATCATTAAGATTAGGAACCGGAATTGCAGCTAACAATGGAAAACGAGATAACCAGTCCACCGGCCATCGCCAAACACCATTAGCAATCATATCACAAACCGAATCAGATAAAGTAAAACCTTCCCGGGCAATATCTCTAGCAGTAAGCAAATCACGAATTGGGCTTAACGACACCACCTATCAAACCAAACCGATGTGTCCTTTCCATTATTGATCTTATGCCATATAAATGAATAAATCTTTGGTCGAATCGCAAGAAGCTTGCGCCATCCCCAGCTAACATCCCCCAAACATAGGATATCCCAAAAGCTTCTCCCACGAAGTTTATAAGAATGAATCCATTGAACCCATAACGACTCTTTATGTGTCAAAATACTCCAAATGTGTGTAGTCATAAGAGCAATGTTAAAATCCTCCAAACGTCGAATACCAAGACCACCTTCTTTCTTAGGCTTACAAACAGATTCCCAAGCAACCTTAGCCTTTCCCTTTTTCATTTCTCCTTGACACCAAAGGAAACCCTTATAAGTCGCTCTAAGTCATGTATAATACGAGTAGGAAGAATAAAGACCAAGCCCAATACAAATGCATCGATGATAAAGCAGACCTCACCAAGTCAAGCCTACCCAAGAGATAAGAACTTATTACGCCAATCATTTACACGACCTTCCAACTTTTCAACAAGAACCTTACAGGTCCCTATAAAGAAGTCTCGAGGATATAAGGGAACCCCAAGATACCGAGGAGAGAGAACCGCAAACGGCATAGGCGGAGAATAGCAGCTTTAATAGCATTAGGCACATTACAAAGAAAGTCGTACTTTTAGGGATACTTGGGATAAGACCGAAAAGTTCTTGAAATCCTCCAAAGCCTCGCATAATGACATTAATGAATCGATGGCCTCTAGCGAACAAAAGAGGTCATCGCAAAATAAAGGTTAATAATTCTCATTGTTCACACAAATGATGAAACCGAAAATCCACATTAGAAACCTTTATGCGCAATATAAGAGTTAAAACTTCCATAACCGAGTAAACAAATAGGGAGATAACGGGTCACCTTGTCGAAGACCCCGAAGATCCCCATTAATACATATAGAATAAGATGTAGATGAGATACATACCATGATCCAGTCAACCATTTTTGCGTGAAAACCAAACCCAATCAGAATAGCTTTAAGAAAAGCCCAATCAACCGTATCATAAGCCTTCTGAATATCAACCTTAAACGCACATCTAGGTGGACCTCTCCCTCTATGATAATTCCGCATAAGCTCTTGGGTAAGTAATATATTATCAGATATACGACGACCAGGAACAAAAGCAGATTGATTAATACTAACCAACTGACCAAGGCCTTCTTTAATACGATTAGCAAGGATTTTGCTAATGCACTTATACATGACATTCTGACAAGAAATAGGCCTATAGTCATTAATCTTAGACGGGTAGACACTTTAGGGATCAACGATATAATGGTATGATTAATCTCCTTGAGAAGCTTACCATTCATGAAAAAATCCCGAACAAAGAAATATAACCTCAAGACTCATTAATATCCCATGCTTTCTTAAAGAAAGCGAACGTGTAACCATCCGGACCAGGAGCTTTATCATTCCCCCATAGAAAATATAGCCTCCTTTATCTCCGCATCCGTGACATGACGAACCATCAAATTAACCAATTGGTGTGAAAGAACATTAGAAAATACACCGTACTCATCAAATGTACTACAATTGCCTTCAATACCAAGAAACTATTCATAATGAGCAACAAAAGCACCTGCAACCTGATGACCCTCATACAAGACATTGTTTGCATCTCTCATCAATTCAATTCGTTCTGGGCACATTTGCTTTTAATAATATTATGAAAGTAAGCCGTATTAGAATCACCGCATGAAGCCATTGAACTTTAGATTTACGCTTTAAAACCGTTCTTCATCTAACGTAGCCTCCTTATAAGCAAGAAGATAGTGAGCATGTTCATCACGTGGAGGTCGAATTAGACGGATCGTATCAATAGCCTTTTGGACCTCATCTAATTCCTTCCGAATCCTAACTACCCACTCATGCAGATTACCTTGACTATGCAAAAGCTTATGAAAAGGAGATTTCAGCCCCTTTAAGCGTTGAACCACACGATACATAGCACAACCATGAACATTTATATTCCATCCCGCAGTAACCGTATCAATAAACCCATCTTTATGGACCAAGAAGTTAGAGAATTTGAACGGCTTAGGCTTAGGCTTAGTTACATGGGGAATACGCAGAACACACGGAGAATGATCGAAATACGATAAGAACGCTTTTATACTTGTTTATTAATGTTTTGGGGGAGATACATGCTCAATTACCTATTTTTACTTTCACAAGTATTCTAAAGCTTTTACATACTACGATGAGTTCATAATCACACTTTATACGTTTTGCTACAAACATGAACACAAGTACTATCTGTATGCTATCATAATTGTTATTGCTTAAGTTACTTACACCTGCCACTAAAAGTCCCTCATATCATGAACTATTAATCACTTGCGAGTGAACGCGAATATAGTGAATAGATCTATTGGCAGTTGACGCCCCATTTGTGTTAGCCGGATAGGTAACCAAATGCACTTTATTTGAGAATACTAGGAGAATGGCAAGCTCCTACCAGAGGGCATTGTTGCTCACATCATTACCATGATGTCTGTAACTTACGTCATTATTATGATGCGTTCGTGTTAAGGTTTGCGTTCATGAGACTTAAGGCAACATATACTGTGTTGCAATGATACAAATCTTGCAACCATTGAATTTATGGGTACAACAACATGGCCCAACCTTGAAGCGTGTGTTCAAATGATTACTAAACAAACGAACTATGGGTGGATAACAACGTAACCCACTACTTATTTCATCGATATTGGTATTTATTACAATAATCGCTCAAACTCGAAACTACTGAACTCAATTGTTTTACCTATAAACTCTATGAACTCACCAACCTTTGTGTTGACACTTTTAGCATGTTTATCTCAGGTTCATAATTTACGAGGATGGCAAGGATACTCAAGAAGGCTATATTATCATTCGAAAACGTATTTAATAAACTGTAAAACCACTGGGACCTAATTTTGTAAACTCTGATATTTATATAAATTGAATGATAAATCTTTTAAAACGACTCAATTAGGGTTCGTTTTCTATTGTTATAACTGTTGTGCCATGAAGTAACACCCAGTTTGAAATTCCGCTGCGTATCACGAAATTTTGGAGGTGTTACAAGATCAGACGACGTCTTTGCTGAAGCCTGATGGCATCACAACTACAACGTGACGTCGTCCCATCGATAACTTGGCCAAGACGAAAACCTTAATGACGGCGATCTGACGGCGTCCCACCTATAAGGCGACACCGTCGCAAGTGTAAATCTATATATAGAATTTGATTTTTCTATATTTTGGGAGGTAGACTTTTGGAGTAAAAACCCTAAACATTTATAGTCCGACTTGGACAGTATCTTAGGGTCCCAAAGCCTATTTTACATATCAAGATAAGTGTTTTAATCCATTAGTATCATTATGTCTTTCATTTATTGTGTGTATGCTTGCTTGTTTAACATATCTAGCTAAATTTCTTATGTGTTTACTTAGATCTATGAAACCTAGTTCTTAATTATTGATTGGTTGTCTCTTATCTTAATTGTAATTGGCTTAGGAGTGCACTAGTCTATCTTTGTGTTTAAATGCTTGAGTAATCTTTGTGAACATTAGTTTATGAATCACTTAGAGGATTTCGTAATCTAAACATCCAAAGATAAACTTAGAGTTAGTTTATGATTAATCTAGAGGATATCGTAGGCAATAACCTAAAGGTATTCTCAAAGAGTTAGGACAAAGGCACACCCTACGACCTTAGAAAACACAATGCGTTAAGAATAAGGAGATGACAATTCAACCAACAATAAAAGATACATAGTGAGTAATAGTATCTAGGTAAACACATTTTTAATCATCATACGAGCACACAATCAAAAAGACATAGCTACTCGTAGTAATAGATAAGTAGAATAGTAGAAGTAATCGGTAGAAGTACCACCCCTAAACCAATTGCCCCGAGATTTTACCCTCAGCTTTCTAAAAAACCAATAAAAGAAAAAAAAAAAAAAAAAAAAAAAAAAAAAAGAACCATCCTCAACCCCACCTTAGCGTAGTACACTTCTTGCTAGCATTCCTATTCCCCTAGAGAACGATATCAATACCCGAGGCTTACCTAATACTACACTAAAACGATTAGGTTAACTGCCTAGGGTATTGAAAAACTTGCTCGACGAAAAGGAAGTTCCTTTGACCCTGAACGTGCTTCATACGCGCATCAACTTTTCATTGTTAATACAAATAAAAACGTTATTTTCATCACTTGCATAAT
This sequence comes from Chrysanthemum lavandulifolium, assembly GCA_022545495.1. Classification (NCBI taxonomy): domain Eukaryota; kingdom Viridiplantae; phylum Streptophyta; class Magnoliopsida; order Asterales; family Asteraceae; genus Chrysanthemum; species Chrysanthemum lavandulifolium. The sequence continues at coordinate 128,848,724 of CM040242.1, read as the reverse complement.
GTCTCTTGAATACTAAAGGTAATGAATAATTAATATGCTTTCGGGTATATTCAAATGAAGCCACATTGAATTAGGAGCGTTTGGGTTATCTCTTGCCTTTTGCCAAACACTACCAATAAAAACCATTTTATGCATAAAATGAGTCGAGATAACCGCAACTCCAAACTGTTTTCATATAGGCACACACTAGAACAAAAACGCTAAGTTTGTTTTTGTTTTCACTAAAACTTATAAATTCTTTCTCATAGGAACAAACATGGTAGCCGTAAAATTTTACGATCACAAGGACACTATTAACTACATCCCTCAACATCACAAAACCAAGGGCCTTACCAAAGAACAAGTTGAAATCTTTAAGATCTAGAGAAAAGGTATTTCCATGAGGGTAGGACCATTCATTCATCTTTTGTCAACGGAACTAATCTCCGTCAAGAACAAGCCACTATCAACTTCGATTGTCTCCTTGACATCGATGAACCAATTTGCCCTAGGTTTGTCCTAGAATTCTATGCTAGTGTTGTTTCTTTCACAAATGAGGATGAAATGGCTCTTAGGTTTAGGATCAACCAAAATGACTGCACCATTTCTCTCAACCAATTTGCTCAAGTGTTAGGAATTCCTTGCCTTGGTACGTGTCTTTACTTGGATAAGTGGTTACTCAATATCCTTGATGTTATTCATGACCGCTCTCTTCCCTAACAAACTCCTTTGGTAGATAAGGACGTCATTCGTGAGCACCGCTTTAATGAAAGGGTAGCACCAACCCGCCTCACTCGGCGGAAAGGAAGTCAACCGAGATCTATACGGTATGGAACTCAATGAGCTCAAGCCTCAATTCAAAAAGTGGGAGGAACTCCTTAGAGCCAATGTCTTTAGCACCATAGGAAATAGAGACCACATCAATGCTTGCCTTTGTCACATGCTCTACAGGAGGGCTTGTCCACTCGTCAACAATTCAACTTAGCTTACTACATTGCTAGGAGAATGGTAGACATCCCTACTCAAGGCTTCGTTGCTCTTCCATACGGGATGCTACTCATACGTCTTTATAGAGCTTTTGCACCCATTCCACCAAGTCCAAAAGGGTTGAAACTAGATTATTCTCTCATCCCTCACATATTTGTGTCCTTGAGTAATGAACGAGTGTCCAAGACTAAGGCAAAAGGAAAAAAGCCAAAACCTCCAACTCCTTCATCATCATCATCAAATAGCTCCAAATACGGTCTCCCAACTCTAGGCTACAACCTCATGAGTACTATGCCTCTCTTCCGAGATTAAGAACAAAGCAGGCGGAGTTCAAGCGAACCAAAGGGATGTCCAAGTGCCTTGGAAGGATGATGACTAAGATTTACAAAAAGTTGGATAAGTGAGGTTTAAGAGGGTGTTTGGAACAAGACAAGAAACAATGATTTATGATATTATTTATATGTTTTCACTTCGTAGGATGATAAACTAACTTAAACCATTGATGTATGCTAACCGATTCATGCAGGGGGATATCACACGGGTGTTATCAAATTTTACCCATTTTCACTTTTAAGTAAAAATCATTAGCCCTTGTTGAAATTTGATGCTCCACTATATTTGTATATGCGTTATTGCTTGTTCCTAACTAGAAATAGTTTTTGCCATATGTTTTAAGAAAAATTTCAGGTTTTGAAAAAGTCCCCGGGGGTTAAAAATGTGGTCTGTGAACTTTTCTGCACCCCACGGATCAGACAGCACCAATTTTTAGTTGCGTTTTAGTGCCGCTAAACCTGTACAGACGGACCTAAAATTTGGGTTCCGTCTGTACAAATTTTTGGTGTCGTGGCTTCCCTAGGTAAATTACTGAATTTCGCTAATTTTCACATTCCAATTTACCAAAAGTTGCTTCTAGGATAGTTTTTACTGCTTTTTATCCATATTAGAACTATTTTAACACACTTAGCCATATAGGATGTCCATTTCCACCAAAATTCAAAATTTTCAAAAATTCACCCAAGGAACCCTTTTTCATAAAGGAAGGAACCAAAATTTGGTTCCTTGTAATCCGTGGGTGATCGATTCTCAAGATCCTACAATCATTAGAACACATTTATTGCATATCTTTATCTCTTCACTCAAACCTTCTTGTATGGCTTGACTTAGATGATATGACTAGCATTAAAAACTCTTCCAAATTATTAGAAACCTCCTTTCTTCTATGGTTTAACTTCAAATCAAACACATTTCTCCATAATTTCATAATCCTATAAATTAAGAGCTTCTAAGATGATCATCCTCACACCTTTCCAATTTCTCTCATCTTTTACTAGAACAAGTTTAAGCAAAAATGACTAAGTCATCCACCTCTTCTCCATCAAATAAACCATGTAAGAAACGGCTAGAATGAGTGTTAGACCATGTTGCTTTGTCAACATTATCTCATCTTCCGATTCTTCCCCCTAACCATCTCATCTCCCATAAGAGATGAGAACTTTCTTACTTTGACCACTTCTACACCACCTCCAAAATCACCTATTGTAATCACCACTCCACCACCAACAAAAACTCCCATTGCCACCTCTCCGTCACCGGCTCCAATCCAAACATCCAAATCACCAACGCCTATATAATGATTGTTATATGATGTGCTTATTGATTTTCGAAACCCTATCTTTAGGGTTTCATTTTTTATTTTTACTTGGGTGTGATCTACGGATCTGATTGTTAAGGTTTTGTTCCTGGTACGTTCCTGATGGATTTGGTTGATGTGGTCGTGGGTTTTGGGAGAGATCGTGTTTGTTAGGGTTCTTGTAACCCTATGCTTTGTTTGGTCATGATTCGGCTGTATGGATGGTGGGGATCGTGGCTGATTTGGTGAAGGTCGGTTAGGGTTTTTGCTTAAATCCTATTGATCGTGTGGCAGTTTGGTCGATTAGATGTCATGAAACCCTAACTTTGTAGAGTTTGTTTATCTTTGTCTGCTACTCGATGCAAGTTACAACCGATTGGTGCTGATTTATTTTTCCCTATACATCTGCCATCTTTAGGGAGGTGAAATGTTGGTAATCGGTTAGGGTATTGTGTTATGTTGAGGATTCATCTTCTTTAATGCATGTTGTGCGTATATTGCTGCATATACAGTACGTTGCTGTTTTGTTTGGCTATGTGATGCATACCAAGGGATGTTAGAATGTTATTAACTCTATGTGATCGAGGCTAGTGATCATGTGGTTGCTTCGGGCTGCTGTTGTCATATGAGTGTTTTGCATGCAAATTGATGAATTATTGAAGTTGCTGTTGCGTAGGTTTTCTATGTGGTTTGATAACCTATATGATGTGTGATGCTTGCCATTGGAAGTTAGGGATTGATAACCGTATGTTGGTATCTAATGGGTTACGCTACTCATGCGGATTGGTTTTAACAACTTATTTTGCTAATAGACACGTTTGGAAGTTGTGTGCATGGTTTCTTTTCCTACTTTTGTGTTGAATTCACATTTGATGATATATGAGTGAGGAAGATTCATGTTGTAGATGGAAGTTAAGTTTTGGGGGCACTTGTTCAAAACCCCAATCACACAATCACGGATTTCTTGCATTCTCTTTCATTTTGGAGTCTCGTGATTGTCTATGATGGAAGTTAGGAATTGGTATATCCTATGTACATCCGTTAATGGTCATCATGCTTGGTGCTTCTTTCTCAAGATTGATGATCCATGTGTGGGCTAGTTGGAGGTTTCTTCATGGAAGTAGGTGGACCGACATAGTGATTTAGAAGGCTCAAGTACATTTCTTGAGTTGTATTGTATTGTTTTATTTACTTTTGTCATTTGTGGTTGGTTCATTTTTGTAAGTTATAAGAATGGTATGTCATTCTTATATTTAAGTCTGTAAGTGTCCTAAGGGACTGAGATGAGGGAAATCACCCTCATCCTTTGTACCTCAAGGTTTTTTGGAGTAATGAATTTTACCGGGGTGAATTAACCATTTTACCCAAAAAAAAGGCGGTTAGATAAAACAGATGAGCACCAAAGTCGAAACCCTAAATCAAATTAGGGTTCCGGCCAGAAAATAGAGAAATCCATGAATAATATAGGAAAATTCGTATCCAACCACCCTTATAGGAATATCTAGCCCCCAAATCGTATTGCATACCCTAAGAGAAGGATAGAGAGGACGATTGGCAGTAGATTTTGGTCGGACAAAGATTGAAGGGTATTTGTTGGAAGTTAAATTTGAAAGGTCTTGTTCAAAACCCTTTGTATCATCATGTTGGTTCGATCAAATTCGATTTGCTATGGATTCCACTCTTATCGAGTTATTAGATTATGCTTCATGCATAATACTAATAGAAGTCGCAAATGGATTTGTTTTGGAATATGCACTGGAAGTTGGGGAAACTTGGTTATGGGTTTCTTCATGTACAAGATCCGGATCGCTAAGATGATTTAAGAAAACTCAAGGTTTTATTTGAGTTGTAATGTATTGTATTTTATTTTTAGTCATTGTTAGTTATTTGGATTTGTAAGTTATAAGAATGGCATGTCATTCTTATATAGTGGTTTGGTCGTGTCCTAAGGGACTGAGATGAGGGATTCACTCTCATCCATTGTACTTCAATGTTTCTTTTTGTTTATATACTTTACCAGGGTGCAGGATTACTCCCCTTTACCCAAAAAATCCAAATCACCATCACCTCCTAAATCTCCAAATCTCATACCATTAGAATTATTCTTCAAACCACCTACATCTCCAAACCCTTTTTTGGAGGACTTGGAGGACTTACCTCCTAGGCCCAATAATCCACCTCCACTACCATCCTTTGGTACAATTGAGCGAATCGCTCATGAGTCACCACGCCCATCCTTTGATCCAAACGCCCCGTTAGAACCTCAACCTCGCCTTTTCCATCCACTTCACAATGACATTCATGGATCTTTGTATGGGGACCATGCCCTACGTCCAACATCGTTGTCTCCTCATATCAAGGACATTGATGAATCCATGTGGGAAGATCACCCACATTCCAAAGCGAAGATAGAGGCCGAACTAAACCACCTCCACAACTTCTCCAATATGGTGGATTCTCACCTTAGTGAAGCTATGCAAATCTAAAATGCTTTGCTCTCCTCCCTAATCACTCCAACCACCAACAACAACAACTCCACAATTCCACCACCACAAAACATGAACCCTATTTCCCACCTAGACACAGTTACTCAAATTGTGAGCGGACCGCCCACATTAGCGAACGGACACGGGTGATGGTCCATGAGCTCCAAGATGAAATGAGGTTTATCCTCAATCACATCCTAGAGCGAATCAACGCTCTTGCTCATCCACCACCTCAATAAGAGGGTCCTAGTTTTTCTTTTAAAAATTCTAAGTTGTTTTTTTATTTTCTAGGATTTTTTATTTTGTTTTATTTTTCTAATTTTTTAGGATATTCTTTATGTACTAACACATACATTGTGTTTCATTTCATGATTTTCAAATCATGAAAATTTTAACAAATGAATGTTGTTGCTTATATAGTTATTGATTGTTACTTGGTGATTGGAAATGCTTATATCTTTGTGATAATGCTTATTACTAACATCTTTTGTAGCTTTTCACAATCCATGTATCTTTCTCTTGGCACCCAATTTAGGGGAGCATTGGCCAAAGGGAGATAATGGCTCGGGCTCATTACATCTTCCGCCTCGCCTTTTCTTTTGTTTCGACAAAAGGGGAGAATATTATAGAACTTGGCCTTGACTTTCTAAAAGTCAATCGCATACTGACTTTCTAAAAGCCAACATCATACTTTGACTTATGTCAATCTGCATACTTTGACTTTCTAATAAGTCAACATCATACTTTGACTTATGAAAAGTCAAAATTGTTAAAGACCAAATAATTAGACAAACTAGTCATAAGATAAAATAAACTTTTATTATCAACTTTATCTAACTCACTAGTTCTTTCAAGTTCTAAATTAATCTCATATTTTATAACTCTTGTACAACTTTTGACCTTTATAAAAATAAAATTTATGTTTTGTTCTCAACAAACAGTGGGAGATTGTTAATATAAATATTGTCATTAAACGTTATTTATATTTTATGATCTTTACCTAAGTTTTGTTAACGACAAAAGTAATTTTAATTTTGTAAAGTATAAAGCTTGTCAAGATTAATAGATATTAAAACAAGTGTTCCTTAAATAAAATCTTCATCACTCAAGCATTTACATTTTGATTAGTCATATATCAATTAACTTTGATATCCTTCTAAACCATAATGTATGGCAACATTTTTAGATCAAGTATGTTTTAGTTTCTTAAAACAAAACATTACATATGTATTTACATTTAACATATTATTTCTAAAATAGAAAACAACATATGACATCATGTGGTGCATCATTGAAATCTCGGAGGATTTCATAAGATATTTTAGTTAGATTTCGACTCTACATATCTTACATGATCTTGGTTAGATTTGGTTGACTTTGGTAAGATCTTTGTAATCTTGCTGTTAGACCGGCGGCACCAAAATGATACACGGGCGGAACCCTCATTTTGGTTCCGTGGTCCGTGGCGACAACAGAACAGTTTGGCTATAAATAGCAAGCCAACCCAAGTTGTTTTCTAATCCCTTTCTAGCATAATCACATACATTCCTTCTCTCTACTATTTCTAACTCAGTTTCATATCATTATAGTGATCCTCTTTTGTAGCAAAGAAGATCAAGGCATAATCAAGCTTCAACAAATAGTTGAAGTCTTGTTTGTTTTGTTGTTGTATGATCTAGTCTTGTTTATACATCATTGTTGTACCAAACCATCTTAAACTTCTGAGTGTGAGTGGTTAGTATTTTAGTCCTTAAAATACATAGTGTGTGTGGGAGTGGTTGTACCATTGTAAAAGAACTCGACATCTAGCTTTGTGTCAAAAATAGTGTGTAAGCAAAGTGTAAAGGTTTCTCCGCCGGTTAAAGGAGCTTGTTGACTAGTTAAGATAAACTATCGATTTGGAGACTCGGGGAGTGGAGTAGGGCAAGGAAAAAGAGTCATTGTAGACCGAACCACTATAAACAACTTGTCGTGGTTTGATTGTTTCTTTCCTTATTTACTTTTTATATATTTCTTGCATATTTTTTATTATTCACTAGCATATCTTTGATCAATATCAATTGATCATTACAATAAGTTTCAAAGCAAAGATTTTAATCGGTAAACTATTCAACCCCCTTCTAGTTTTCCACACCTTCTACCTCCCAAGGTAGACTATTGGAGCTTCATAATAACACATTATTTTTCTCACTAAAAGTTCCCATTCTCTCCATCTTTCTCTCTAAACTCTCCCTAGTTCGAATCGTGTTAAGTGTGTTTGTGTGTTTATGATAACCAATATGTTACATCTTGCTTGTTCCAATATGTCGATATTAGTATCGACCATCATAAAATCGAAGTCGGTTTCGTCATCTACGTCTGACTAGTGCTGAGGTAATTCGTCACTTTGATTCGGATCCATTGTGAATGAACAAGGTTTTATTTTGTTTGAGAGAAGGTATATAAACTTGACATTGGTCGGTGTAGGGGGTTGAAATGATTTTTTTTTTTTTTTTGGTTTAGCAGCTTAACGCTGCGTTACACTCCTAACCCACCTCATTAACACGGGCTTAACTTAATGGGACGGTGTGGTTAACGCACCACACCTTAGAGCGGCGGTATGTTAGCGGGAAGGAGGTTAACCCCAACGCAGTTGCGTTAAGGGGCGTTAACCACACCCCCATTCGTATTAAGGCCACGTTAACATAGGAGTGTTAGTGGCTTAACGCCACATTAAGGTTGAAACGTGTAAAAATAAATAAAAAAAATTCATTTCACCCCCTAAACCATTTAAAATAAATTTTCACTTACACCCCCTCAACCTATTCAAATTCAAATTTAAATTTAGCTGGTTAATTCTGAGCGAGATAAATGAAGTTCAAATTTAAAATTTAAAAATCAAATATGAGCGGGATTTATTCAAATTCAAAATCAAAATTAAAACTGCGCTATATATACAATTCTATATATACAATTCTACCAGAGTTGTTTAGCACACACAACTCACACACACAAGTTACACACACAACTCATACACACAAAAATGTCTCGCAAAGATTTCTCTCAACAATTCACAAGTCCACAACAACTGTTGGAAACTACCTTTCCAAGTCCACAACAACTGTCGGAAACTACCTTTCCAACTCCACCACAACTGACGGAAACCACCTTTCCAACTCCACCAGAAGAAGTTGAAGTTTAATCAACCCCACCAGAAGATGTCTTTCCGGTTTTCCAACCGGAAAATATATTTGTAAACACTCCACCTCTTAACATCCTATTGTTAACACTCCACCTGTTAACAATCCACCTGCTAACAGTCCACAGGTGGACCTCCAAAATAATCCATTTGGGTTTAGTGAGGCTTACCTTCGTGAACTTGCGCAGGACGAGGAAATTTTTAGAGAGATTATGGAAAACGAGGCACGTGAGGAAGCTGCTCGTTTGGAACAGGAAGCCAGGGAAGCTGAATATCTTAGGCAGAACTAGTTTGACATCATGGAAGCAAAGTACTATGCTGGCGAGTTTAATTCCTCTTCGAGTGACGAGGGTTACAACTCAGATGATTCGTATTCTTAATTTGTAGTTTTATTTTCATCAATTTCGTTGTAGTTTTAATGTTTAATGTAATTTGTGTTTAATGTTTAATGTACTTTGTGTTTAATGTTTAATGTTTTTTAATAAATAAAGTGTCTATTTTAGTTTAGGGGTTGAATTTGAAAATATTTGAGTTATGATTTAACCTTATAAATGTTATGATAAGGGGTGTTTTTTAATAAATAAAGTGTCTATTTTAGTTTAGACGCTGACGTGGAAAATGTTAAGATTATTATACCCAAGGCTCTTATGCTCTTAGAGCATGTCCAACGATTAACGCCGGAGCCAGCGTTAATCGGCTTTAAACGTTGGGGGATCCGGCGTTATTGGGCGTTAAAGTTCCGGCGTTACTCACTTAACGGGCGTTATTGGTTAAAAAAAAATCAAAAAATTTACAAAACACCCCAACGGCTAGTTACCGTTGGGGTTTAAAAAAAATTACAATTTAGCCCCTAAACGTCTAGTTTTATAAAATAAAAAATCAAAACATTTTCTTACCACTATAAATACCAACCAAAACAACATTTTTTTCACACTTCCACTACTCAATCCTCTCAATGGTAAAGTTTCATTCACCGAAAAAGAAAATGTCGGGAGGCAACGATGATACATTCTTCAATCTTCTCGGTGGTGGGTGGAATACCTCAAACCCGGGTTCATCATCAAACCCGAACGCGGGTTCATCTTCAAACCCCAACGTCTCTTTTCCCAACCCACTAGGCTTGTCGAGCCAAGAAATGTGGCAACAACATCAACAATATCTGTATTGGCAACAAAGTTAACAAAGCACCTTAAACACCAACTTTCAAAATCTATAATTCTCACAACACTCACAACATTCACAAACTGAAACACATGATGTTCACGAGACACCCGTCACCTCCAAAAAATCCAAAGGTCGTGTTAAGCGAAAGTCAAAAAATCCAAAGACCCCGAGCCGAACCAATCGATGATGATGAAAAGAATTAAGCTCTTGGGTGGTGGCAACCAAAGCAGAGGAAGAATTACTTGTCGGTGTTACATAGTCATTACGGAGGATCCGAAAGTTGGGCGCACAACCCAAAGATACGTTTTGGTATCGGGTCACAAATGAGTTCAATAGACTCAACTTTCAACGATGCAACAAGGATATGATGTCAAGCAAGTGGAAAACGTTGAACCACTGTTGCACAAAGTTCAACGCTTTTTACAAACGTGCGCAACGGGAACAGAGAAGCGGGGAAAGTGAGATGGATGTCATGAAACGGGCGAAGCAATGGTATCGTGAGGAGCACAAAGCAACACCGTTTGCTCTCGATGAAGCTTGGGAGGTTTTGCGTCAGCATAAGAAATGGGACACGCCGGAACCGGTTGATTTAACCGGCGATGTCCCAAGTTAAACAAACGAGGCTTTGTTTGGTCATGATGAACAACCACGCCCCATGGGAAAGAAACGTGCTTCCAAGAAAGCAAGATCCGAGAGCACGACAAATACTGGGGGAGCGAGCACCGGAGGAACAAGATCGTCAAGTTATTTCAATGAAACTATGACAAACGAGTATCATATCAAACGTGAAACTGCCCAAGCGGCGTATCGGGCCCAACAAATCAAAGATGAAACAATAACAAAGTTGGAAGAGATAAAGTTTTTGATGGTTGATACTGAAGGCAAAGATCCAGATATCGTGGCTTGGATCAATGACGAGAAAGAACGAATCAAAAAAAATATATAACTTGCAACCTCGTCACTAGATTGTCTTCTCATCATTTCCTTTATGTTGTAACGTTTAATTTGTAGTGTGTTTTTTTTATTTCGTTGTATTTTTTTTAATTTCGTATTGTAATATGTTTTCAAATTTAATGATATGTTTAGTTTTATAAATGAAGTGTTTGTTTTAGTTTAGGGGTGGAAATTGAAAATATACCATGTTAAAGTTTAACTTGGGATGTTATTGTTGTGGGTGTTTTTTGGGGATGTTAGAGCATGGAGTGTCGTAACGAGCCAAGCTCGACACTCCAACGTGGATCCCTCACCACTTCTCGCCGGCGGTCGCCACGACACCAACAAGTCTCGCCGGTGGAGTTTTCGCCACCCCAACGACAAGGAAGAAGACAAAACACGTGGCTTTTCTCAATATTTTTGTTCTTCTTTTTTTGTTTTTGTGCTCAGCTTTTTATCTTGTTTAGTGTGTGGGTGTGTGTAAATGTTTGAATGAAGAAGAAGATGAGGGTGGGTAGGTGGGTGGGTGTGTGTAAATGTTATTTGTAATCATTATCACTTAAATGTTCTGATGTTGTAAATTTAAAAAATAATTTTTAAACTTTTTTATAAAAATGTTAAAATGATGGTGGGTGGGGCCCAAGTGAAGAGGTTTTAGTGTAATTTTATTTAAATGAAATGAATTTTATTGTGTTAGAAAAATATGAAAATAAAATAAAATGAGGGTGAGTGGAGCCCAAATGAAGAGGTTTAAGTTAGTTGTGATTGGGGGGTATTTTTAAGTGAGTGTGTTGGAGTGATGTGGAAGTGATGTGGCACAAGTGGGGCCCAAATGAAGAGGTTTGGCTAGCCATGACACCCCATGCTCATAAGGTGAAATGTTAAAGCTGATGTGGCGCTGACGTGGCAGATGTTAAACTTTAACTTATCTTATTATTGTACATGCTCTTAGAGCACAAGGTATGTAGTGCTATTGGTGAGCCATTGGTGTGCCAACCTTACCGGCCAACATGCCAAACTTGTGTCAAATGCATTATTTTGTGTTTTGAGTCACTCCACTAGCTCAAGCCAAATGCACCTTTGTGTGTGTGTGTTTTTTTATTGTAAGTGGGTGTTATATTTGGTGGGGTATTTTGCGGGACCTACAAGTGATGTTTGTGGTGTGTTATGAGGAAGGGTTGTTTGAGTTATTGGTATGTTATTGGGAGGTGTATAATGTGGCGAGGTGACATACTAGATACTTGCATTCCTTGTGCTCTTGGGGGGGAGTGGGATCGGGTAGATGGATCGGTTTGCGTTACCCGATCGGCAACACCAATCCTTCCTCATCGGGTAGCACGGCGGGTAGATGGAGCGGTTTGTGAGCCCGGCGGCAATGGTGAAGAAGTTTGAAAAAAGTGACCGTGGGGACCCTTTTGGGATGTAGCCGTTGCTACTTTTTTCCAAATAAAAAAAAAGTTTTCCCTTTAAAACCAAATACAAACTCATTTTTTCAAAATAAAAACACACAAAACACAAATAAAAACACACACTAATCTTTCAAAAACACAAAACCATGGATGCAAGAAGAGGTAAAAAAACTTCCACCTCGCGTCAAGGTCGGTCTCAACCCGTTCAACTGCAACCACAAAAAACTCCGTTTCCAAACCAATTTTATTCTCAAGCATCCCTGTCACAATTCTCAAATTCGGTCATTCCTCATACTCCATATTCATCATTTCATAACGGTTCATTCACGATTTTTGCATTTCACATTAAACGCGTAAATTTCATATTAAATAAACCGTTATCGCGTGAGTTATTATTTTAAAAATTTAATCCGCTACTTCCAAAAATGATCCCGATATATTTTATACTTACATTTAGTTTATAAAAACTATATTTTGAGTTTACCTAGTGTTTTAAATTTATTTGGTATATAAATCGTTAAGTTTATATTATTACGACGCTTTTCTTAAAAACTACACGATAATTATATTATCACTCAAATTATGCAAGAAATATATTTTTACAATTTTTAGGATCTTAATATAATTTACTTTGGTCCATTAAAATTTATTTTAACTAAAACTACTATAGTTTCACAAATGTATACAAGTTACCATTTATCTCAAATACACTTACATTTTGACTTACACATTTTAATACATATACATAATAAAAAAAAAAAAAAAAAAAAAAAAAAAAGATATTTTGTGAGACACTCCCCAAAATCCGGCCAAGGGGGAATGAGTCACCTAAGTTGGAAAATTTATTACAAGTGTAGATTACACTCAACATTCATTCATTTTCATTCAACAAATAATTCAAGTTAGAAAATCTTTCTTCTCTCTTTGGTTCTTCTCTTCCAAAACCGCCAAGCATAAGGTCCAAGAAGAAATTCATCAAAATTTCCATTTTCAAGTTTTACAATCTAGTAACACTCTTTGTTTAGGTTTTGAAATAAAAACCTAGGGTGTTTAGGATAATCCTTTGTTCTTTGCACCTCATCATATCACTTGTAAGCATCTCATGTTTATTTTTCATCTTACATATTCATTTCATACTCATCTCATCATTTTTGAGCAAAAACATGCAAGACTTGTGTTAGTTATACCATTTTTACATGATTTTTAGAGTTATATATATATAAAGGTCATCCTATAAATATTCCCTTGGTATATTTTGGTCTTGATGATGTTTAGGAACCCATGACACCCTAAGAAGGTGTATGGTAGGATTAGATTAGCTTTGGAGTTGATTTGAAGGGATTGGAATAGGTTTAGTACGAGAAAACTATTTTCGATAAGTATAAAATGTGTTCTGTCCTTGTTTTGTTTTTCTGGAAAATCCGACAGTGAGGCACGAATTTTGGCCTTGATATTTAGAAAATATACTTTAAAAGCGAATCCGTGGCCGCTTGAACGGATTAAAACGGAGTTATAACGAAGAAGTTATGAATTTTTCAAGTTTAACGACGAAATATATATTTTCGAAATTTCACAAAGGGTTTTGTTTTATACGAGTCAAAACGAGTCCTAAGCTTTACAAATTATTTCGACTTATCAAAATATATTAGTATACTTTGATACGAAGCTAAGGACATATTATCGTGAGAAAGCGGATTTGAAACGACTAAGATATGCGTTTTCATAAAATTGCCGTAACTATTATTTTACGAAAAACTATATTATTTTTACGAGACAAGTATTACGGTAACTAAAACGACCATGTTGAGGGCTGTTTTAACGTGGATGTATAACTTTTGGAGCGAGATGTCTTCGATAAAATCAAGATTTCCAAGCATATTTTTCAAACGACCAACCGTTTGTATAGCGGAGTTGTAATAAATTATTTATGGATGTTTAAACTTGGCGAAACTCATTTTTAACCAACATTTTAGCCAAAATCACCATCTTTAACCCTTATTATCTTTAGGTTCGAGACCTTTATGTCGAAAACTCCTGAATCGAAACTTCTAGATTTCGATACAAACTTTCCAAAACCGTCGAGTTCGTTCTCTAACGTTCGACGTACACCATTTTACGACTAGTTTTCAAAGCTATTTTGTCACTTTCATGAAATTTCCGACGACATTGTTTCTGACTTAAAAGTGAAAATTTCACCATAAATCATTACAAAACTATTGTAGGATGACATTTGGACGTAAATACTTGTAAAGTGATTTAAGAGTGGTCAAGGCGTCAAAAGAGTATTTTTCGACGATAAGTATTATTTTCAAAACTCTCAAATGGTATAAATAACATACGAAATGCATGCATAACATTACATCATAACTCATTACATATCATGACTCAAGTCATAACATTCATTTTAGGTCGCGGATAGTTTCGAGCCTCATTTTCATGCACATCATTTTGTTAGCATATTAATCACACCGGTGAGTTCATACCCGCTTTTACTCGTTTAAATTCTTATAAACTATTTGGGCGAGATACATGCTTATTTATCAAAACATTTAAACTCTATTGCCAAACAACATTACATATACTCTAGACTTGGTGCGTGTAGTGACTAGACTTAAACAAACATCCCAATATTTATATGTTGGAAGGCCATTAATTTGGATACTGACCCAACGTGAGTCGTTGGAGGAACATCCGGCATTTATATGTTGGAAGGCCATTTTATGGATACATCCCAACGTGAGCGTTGGAGGAACATCCCAACACGAGTTGTTGGAAGACCCTTGTGGTGACATTTATACTTTTAACTACTATGATATATGCATACATGATTGACATACTATATTTTGGCAATGGGTTGTGAACACACAGTTGCAAGTTTTGTATGGGCGAACTTGAACCGAGTGGATTTACAATGCCTTTCTTTGTGTGAACATTCTCAAAGTATTCCAAATCATTTTGTTACAAACTTATGAACTCACCAACCTTTGTGTTGACACTTTTAGCATGTTTATCTCAGGTCTTAAGGTGATAGCATTTCATGGAGCTTTTGGGGTCACATGGCATACATTGGAGTCTTGTGCTTTTAACTAGTACCATTCGACATGTTTTGTAAACTCTTTATGTATTATCAAACTTTGTGAATTCTTGTTGTGTAAACTTTAACTTATGAAATCGAATGGTAAACTTTTCAAAACGTCTCATTATAGAGGTCGTTTTCTGTATCCATACTTTGTGCTATGACGTCATACCCCAATGACACTATCGTTCATTGCGATATTTTGGGGTGTGATGATTGGTATCGAGACTTGGTTATAGAGAACTAGGTTGCATTTTAGTTCCTAGACTATAACCGCTCTCACGTCGATCCTTTCGCTTCCTATTGCCTTACTCACTTTTCGATGCGCATATGTTTTCTTAAGTATTCCTTCTAGAACCACCTCATTAGATAACGTAGTTTCCTTGTACCAATAGGGAGTCCCAAAATCTAGTTGGGTCATCAAAGATATGGAGCTCAAGAATGAGCACTTATCTAACTTGATCTCGTGATGTTCTTGTTTGATGAGATGCGAGATCGAGCTAAATAAGTGTTACTATAAAGTCGGATAGATTTGATGATTTTGCCCGAGGATGGGAGTTCTCTTGAGGATACTTTGGGAGCTGGCGGCGACTAAACCTCATAGTGACTTTAGCACCTAACGGAATTTCCTATACACCAAGTGCGACTCTTCCTAGATGCCTACCCTAAATCCTCCTTCTTTGTTTAGAATCGGATGATAGATCGGCTACCTACTTAAGTAACACCAATCGCGAGAAATGTATGCTTGGTGGTATGTACACATGTGGAATGAGGCAATTATAATTATGGTGGCCAACATAATTATAAATGCGTCACAACTCACGTGGACATATGCGACCACGCATACGTAGATCGATGTGGACACTTTAGGAACCAATTTGTGGCGTGATATTATGTTTGAGGGCGTTAAGTATATACATTGGGAATTCAACGGTTCTTTCCTTGCGAGATAATGGCACCAAAGAGAGTAACACGCGATCTTGGCCGAGGTGGTGCGGTACCAAGGGTGGAATGGCGGTGGGCGTGGAGGTAGAGAAGGCGGTAGCGACATGGGTAACAATGACAACAACGTGGCGGAAATCACGATTTTGCCGCCATCATCGCTCAACAACTTCAAATCTTGCTTCCCACTATTGTCACACAAGTTGGAAATCATATGAATAACTCGGAAACCACGGAGCGGAACGGCAGTCTGGCGACACCAACAATGTAGGTGGCGAATAACAACAACAACAACAACAACAACAACAATGTAATGGATGCACATATAAGGAATTTTCGGCATGCAAACACGTGGAGTTTGATGGTATAGGAGGTGCTTTGGCGTATACTCGATGGGTAGAGAAGATGAGTCGATGATCGACATCGACAATTGTGCCACACATCGAGGGTGAAGTATGCCGCTTGCTTGTTATCGTGAAAGGCATTGACATGGTGGAACACACACAACTCTGAGCTAGAGAGGCAGCTATAGGTATGACATGGGACGAATTTAAGGAGTTATTGAAAGAGGAGTCTTGCCCGGACAATGAAATGCGTAAACCGGAGGATGAATTTTATCACCACTCCATGATAGGAGCTGGTCACGCGACTACATGGACCGATTTCATGAGTTAGCTAGACTAGTTCCTCATCTAGTTACCCACGAATCCAAGAGAATCTCGAGGTACATATATGGTCTTGTCCCGAAATCCGTGGGCTGTGAAAACAATCGAGCCGTCTACAATACAAAGTGCGATCATCGAGGCGGGAACCCCGATGACGAGATGGTTAGAAATGGTACGTTGAAGAGCGTTGATAAGAGGAAGGAAGCAAGTGGGTCGAATAAGCGGATAGGCGTAGTAGCGCAGACAACAAAAGGGCAAGAGTTTTGTGGCAACTGATGCTCGAACAAAGAGAGTATGCGGTACACATCCCAAATGTGCTAAATGTGCTTATCATCACCAAGTCCAAGCCGCCGCTTATGTACAATATGCAATCGGTCGAATCATTTTTCAAGCCGATGTAGAGAGCGTGCAAGACCAATAACAACGGTTAACACGGGCAACATGAGGAATAACCAAAGACTTGCTTTGAATGTAACGGCCGAATCACTTCGGAATAATTGTCCTCGATTGAATAAGCCGATGCAAGCTCCTCTAGCTGTGGCAATTGAAGGAAATAACCCAAACCACATACTCAATATCGGTCCACCTCGAGGTCGAGCATTCTATATAGGGACCGAGGAAGCCCGCAATGCGAATCGTACGTTTTTCCTAGACCATTAAGTGATCCACCGTATTATTCAGATTCAGTGAGTCTCATTAGATAAGAAACCTAGACGCGTAAGTTTTGACATAAACACTTTGACCATACACTTGATTTCGCGAAACCTAAGGGTAGAACTTTATGTATCATCGATTGAATCGCGAGGACGCGATTCTTCTATCAGGGGAAGAATGTCACAATTCTCAAATTCCGGTCATTCCTCATACTCCATATTCATCATTTCATAACGGTTCATTCACGATTTTTGCATTTCACATTAAACGCGTAAATTTCATATTAAATAAACGTTATCGCGTGAGTTATTATTTTAAAAATTTAATCCGCTACTTCCAAAAATGATCCCGATATATTTTATACTTACATTTAGTTTATAAAAACTATATTTTGAGTTTACCTAGTGTTTTAAATTTATTTGGTATATAAATCGTTAAGTTTATATTATTACGACGCTTTTCTTAAAAACTACACGATAATTATATTATCACTCAATGCAAGAAATATATTTTTACAATTTTTAGGATCTTAATATAATTTACTTTGGTCCATTAAAATTTATTTTAACTAAAACTACTATAGTTTCACAAATGTATACAAGTTACCATTTATCTCAAATACACTTACATTTTGACTTACACATTTTAATACATATACATTATAAAAAAAAAAAAAAAAAAAGATATTTTGTGAGACACTCCCCCCTAAAATCCGGCCAAAGGGGGGGGGGAATGAGTCACCTAAGTTGGAAAATTTATTACAAGTGTAGATTACACTCAACATTCATTCATTTTCATTCAACAAATAATTCAAGTTAGAAAATCTTTCTTCTCTCTTTGGTTCTTCTCTTCCAAAACCGCCAAACATAAGGTCCAAGAAGAAATTCATCAAAATTTCCATTTTCAAGTTTTACAATCTAGTAACACTCTTTGTTTAGGTTTTGAAATAAAAACCTAGGGTGTTTAGGATAATCCTTTGTTCTTTGCACCTCATCATATCACTTGTAAGCATCTCATGTTTATTTTTCGTCTTACATATTCATTTCATACTCATCTCATCATTTTTGAGCAAAACATGCAAGACTTGTGTTAGTTATACCATTTTTACATGATTTTTAGAGTTATATATATATAAAGGTCATCCTATAAATATTCCCTTGGTATATTTTGGTCTTGATGATGTTTAGGAACCCATGACACCCTAAGAAGGTGTATGGTAGGATTAGATTAGCTTTGGAGTTGATTTGAAGGGATTGGAATAGGTTTAGTACGAGAAAAACTATTTTCGATAAGTATAAAATGTGTTCTGTCCTTGTTTTGTTTTTGGAAAATCCGACAGTAGGCACGAATTTTGGCCTTGATATTTAGAAAATATACTTTAAAAGCGAATCCGTGGCGCTTGAGCGGATTAAAGCGGAGTTATAACGAAGAAGTTATGAATTTTTCAAGTTTAACGACGAAATATATATTTTCGAAATTTCAGCAAAGGGTTTTGTTTTATCGAGTCAAAAGCGAGTCCTAAGCTTTACAAATTATTTCGACTTATCAAAATATATTAGTATACTTTGATACGAAGCTAAGGACATATTATCGTGAAAACGGTTTGAAACGACTAAGATATGCGTTTTCATAAAATTTCCGTAACTATTATTTTACGAAAACTATATTATTTTTACGAGACAAGTATTACGGTAACTAAAACGACCATGTTGAGGGCTGTTTTTAACGTGGATGTATAACTTTTTGGAACGAGATGTCTTCTGATAAAATCAAGATTTCCAAGCATATTTTTCAAAACGACCAACCGTTTGTATAGCGGAGTTGTAATAAATTATTTATGGATGTTTAAACTTGGCCGAAACTCATTTTTAACCAACATTTTAGCCAAAATCACCATCTTTAACCCTTATTATCTTTAGGTTCGAGACCTTTATGTCGAAAACTCCTGAACTGAAACTTCTAGATTTCGATACAAACTTTCCAAAACCGTCGAGTTCGTTCTCTAACGTTCGACGTACACCATTTTACGACTAGTTTTTCAAAGCTATTTTTGTCACTTTCATGAAATTTCCGACGACATTGTTTCTGATTTAAAAGTGAAAATTTCACCATAAATCATTACAAAACTATTGTAGGATGACATTTGGACGTAAATACTTGTAAAGTGATTTAAGAGTGGTCAAGACGTCAAAAGAGTATTTTTCGACGATAAGTATTATTTTCAAAACTCTCAAATGGTATAAATAACATACGAAATGCATGCATAACATTACATCATAACTCATTACATATCATGACTCAAGTCATAACATTCATTTTAGGTCGCGGATAGTTTCCGAGCCTCATTTTCGTGCACATCATTTTGTTAGCATATTAATCACACGGTGAGTTCATACCCGCTTTTACTCGTTTAAATTCTTATAAACTATTTGGGGCGAGATACATGCTTATTTATCAAAACATTTAAACTCTATTGCCAAACAACATTACATATACTCTAGACTTGGTGCGTGTAGTGACTAGACTTAAACAAACATCCCAATATTTATATGTTGGAAGGCCATTAATTTGGATACTGACCAACGTGAGTCGTTGGAGGAACATCCGGCATTTATATGTTGGAAGGCCATTTTATGGATACATCCCAACGTGAGCGTTGGAGGAACATCCCAACACGAGTTGTTGGAAGACCCTTGTGGTGACATTTATACTTTTAACTACTATGATATATGCATACATGATTGACATACTATATTTTGGCAATGGGTTGTGAACACACAGTTGCAAGTTTTGTATGGGCGGAACTTGAACCGAGTGGATTTACAATGCCTTTCTTTGTGTGAACATTCTCAAAGTATTCCAAATCATTTTGTTACAAACTTATGAACTCACCAACCTTTGTGTTGACACTTTTAGCATGTTTATCTCAGGTCTTAAGGTGATAGCATTTCATGGAGCTTTTGGGGTCACATGGCATACATTGGAGTCTTGTGCTTTTAACTAGTACCATTCGACATGTTTTGTAAACTCTTTATGTATTATCAAACTTTGTGAATTCTTGTTGTGTAAACTTTAACTTATGAAATCGAATGGTAAACTTTTCAAAACGTCTCATTATAGAGGTCGTTTTCTGTATCCATACTTTGTGCTATGACGTCATACCCCAATGACACTATCGTTCATTGCGATATTTTGGGGGTGTGACAATCCCCGAATCAATTTTACGTTCTACAACCCCCATCTCCACATCAATTTTACCAATATAATACGGGTCCTCCTCCAATGAATCCACTACACTACAATATCACTACTACAAGCGAGTTCTCCCCGTTCGAAAACAATGACGATGACGTAGAGTACGTACCCGAAACACAACAACTACCAAACGAAGAAGGCGAAGATGAGGGCGTTCAAGAAGTCGATTCGAGAGGAAGAAAAAGCCTTCGGGGAGGAGGCCCGTGAAGTTTGGTCGCCGGACAAGATGAGGCTTTGGCGAAAGCATGGATTCAATATCCGAATGTGGTGTTGTCGGTAATGAACAAAAGTCCGACGGTTTTGGAAGCGGTTCTCAAGCATTACGAGGCAACTATGGGTTCGAGTTCACGAACTTTTCATGCGTTGAATACCAAGTGGAAAACAATGAACACGGCCATGGGTATTTTCAACGGCTACTACCTCAAGCGGTACAAGCTATACTTTTATTTTACATAATCTATACTTTATTATTTACAATTACATTATTTTGTTTAAACTATACTTTTTATTATTTTGTATATAATGTAGAAACGTGCTAAGGCTAGTGGGTGCAACGACTTGGACGTGGTGAGACAAGCTGAGTCGGATTACTATACAACAAAAAAAAGACAATTTACTCATAGCTTGGCGTGGGAGGTTGTCAGAGGTCATGACAAATGGACGGAGCAAGAATGTTTTCAAGATATTGGCGGTGCGACAAGCAATTCTTCAAAAAGGAAGTCGGGGGAGTATGAATCGGCAAGCAACACCATTCCCGACATGAATGAAGACCCCACCCCTCCACTTGAATCAAGAAAGATGAAAAAGGAGCAAGGCGCATCCTCCTCGGTCTCAAGTGTTGCGGATGAAATCAACTCCTACACACAAAAGAAGACACAATATTTGGAAGAAAAACGCGAGAAGGATGCGTTGGCAAAACAATTGTTGGCTAAACAACTCGAGGGGGCGAAGTTCAAGAATACACAACGGGAGATGAAGTTTTATTTGGAGTCGCATGATCACATTCGCGATCCCGCTATGTTGGAATTCGTTCTTACCCAAAAACGTGAACTTGCGGCGAAACACGGATGGGCTTGCAATTTTTAAGTTGTAGTTTCAATTTTTTTATTTCAACTTATGTAATGTTTTTTTTAAGTTGTAGTTTCAATTTTAAGTTGTAGTTTTTAAGTATTATGTAATGTTTTTATTTTTAATGAAATGGTATGTTTTATTTTAAATATTAAAAATAAAAATAAAAAATCGGATACTAAGTACCACTCCCTCCAAATCGGGTAGTGTTATGATAGAATTGGATAGTTTTGAGTTGGAAGGTTTTATTTGATAAAGGTGATGTGACACCTAGGGGCATTTGGTTCACCCAATTTTGTTGGTTTTGTTGTATTTGAATTTAAAATTCGGAAGAGCACGTGTTTGGTAAGAAAAAAAATATGAGTTTTTGAGTTTCAAACCCCAGAAAAACAATTGGTTGTAAACACACTGGTGGATGGAAGAGTTTTAAAACCGGAGACACATTGAACAATAAAGGACAAGTATACCCCACAAATAAATAAAGTTAACCCCACTTCTTTCTTCTATCTTCTCTCACTTTTCTCACACAGTAACACATATGGATCTCCACTCTCCATTGATAAAAGGATTTTTGCATCTCAATTACATCTCATACATAATTTTAACATCATCGTTTTGTAGTTTTTATCCAAAAGTTTTAAATCTTCTTCATTTATTTATCGCATAAGTCGTTCTTGATGCTATAAAGTTTCAAATTTCCACTTTCACTTATTAGGAATTTCGATTAATAAAAGGCGATCGTGTGTTTATAAAGGTCCGGATTTTGATTTCAAAGAAGCAATTGTTCATTTTTAAAGCGAATTTTTCTTCCAAAACACGATGTAGGGTTTAGAAAAATTATTTATATATTTATATCATATGCAAATCTTGTTTTGTTTACATTTGTTGTTATGTATTTGCTTTTAAAACACTGTTGATAAATTCTTGTTGTTTGTTAATGAGGATCTATTTGATGTTCTTGAGCTTTTGGAAACTTATTGCTTTTGGAGTTAATGATTGTCCAGTAAAGCAATAGCTTGGTTTTAAGGGGCAATAATGTAATTTACTAGTATGTCAACATATATCCTTTGACTAAAATCATATGAACCAAACAAGAAACGAGTTTTAAAATGTGGTTTTTAGTTCTCCACTTTTAAATTCATCAGTAAATGAAATTCAATGATTTCAAATTTTGTGAACCAAACACCCGGTATTTGGGTACCACTCGCTCCCCTTACAAGAAAAACAAGTCAACAAGCAAATCCACAAAAACATAGACAGGACAGGAAAGGACAGGACAGGAGTGTGTGTAAGTAGTATATTCTGTGAGGCTCACATCATCCATCAACAAGGCAGCGCAGCAAATGGCGGGAGGAGCCCTTCAATCCATAATAACTACTAACTTCACTTCACCGGCCACCAAAACCACACCATTCCGATCAATCCAGCATAAACTGACGTCATCACACCTCACATTTTCTGCCAATCACTCCATTAACTCCGTCTCAGTATTACTTCGTATCCGTACAGTTAATACAAAACTCGTAATCAGAAACTCTACACAGGTTGGATAATTTTACTTGTATATAATTTGTTACAAATCCTATTATCTATGCCACGTCAGCAATAGTAAGATTAGACTGTTGCTGTATTTAATTTAATAGGATTTAAATTAGATTGATTTACGCTAAAGAATTTTCTTTCTGACAAATTAGATACACTAATTTGTTTAAAGGACTCTCGATCGCTTTTCTTTGTTGTTTATTTTTAAGCAGAAAAACAGTTTTTTGTAGACAGTTATATTATTTTTTGTAGACAGTTATATTTTTAAGCAGAAAAACTGGTAGGTTTATATGCGTGGTTTGAGTTTCAGGAAAACGGTGGTAAGGGGGACCATAGGCGGTTGGGAGTGAATGTGTCGGATGTTGTGAAGCCTGTGTTGAGTTTTGTGTCCAGCAATTTTCTTCCATTGGGTAATGTTGTATGATTTTTGTGTAATTGGATTAAACGCAATCCCAAACACTCTCGATGTATTACAAGATGTTTTTCTACTTTATTTGACACTTTTTTTGCGTAACTTCACTCCAGCTTGTCAGAATATATATAGTTTGTTAAAGTTAATAGTTAGTTATGTATGTTAGTAGGTATAACCTTATTCTACTTAGTAGTATAGATTAAGTGTGCTCTTATCTTTGTAATTTATAAAGCATAATAAACATTTATTTCTCTCTAGATTAGATTGGTTATAGCTTAATACATTGTTTTGTAGACATTAATGGCAATTGAAGAAGTTATCGACTGGTTTAATAGAACAAAAAACTATGCCAGACTATCTTTGCAAGGTTTTAATTTTGAGTATCATAAAATGTGCTTTTATGACGGATAACAACCATGAACCACTACAAGCTTTTTATCTCTACTAATGGGCGGGCTAATATGAAATTGGGTTTGATATTATAAAGAAGGAAAACTTATTACTATTATTGTTGCTGGCTAATTATATTTTTGTACATAATTTGATATTCGGTGACTTTCTTTCTGGATTTATCTTGTTATATCCAGCAATTTAGCATTACTTACTGACTCTTAGTTTTTTATTACTTGGTGCAGCTCTTATTGGAGGAGTAACATTAGGTCTTGTAAATCCTAGTCTTGGCTGTATTGCTCATAGATATCATGTAGCAAAATTTAGCACTTTTGGGATATTCATCATATCAGGTAAGATGATATTATTGTTTGTCGGTGTATATTACAATTATTGTAGATGCTTATTTGGTTGATGACAGTGGCCCCTGCGCCGTAGAAGAATGGTCAAAAGGCCTTCTTTAAAAAGACTTGAGTTGGCCTTAATAAAAGTAATTGATACCATGAGTTAATTAACACACTAGTTAATTCTAATAATAAATACGTCACGTTTTCTTCACAAACTTTATGTTTTAGTTATACTTTTCTGAGCATAAGTTTATACTTTTCTGAGAATAAGTTTATACTTTTCTGAGAATAAGTCTGTAATATAATCGTAAGTTGTCATGCTGCACGTAATGTAATGTATGAACGTTTTATTGGACAATCTTTAATTTTGAAGTTGTTAAATTTTAATGGTCTAAAGAACTTTAGGTTGTCAGATTAGCTAGTGGCATATGGTGTATATTTTGGTCACAAAACCATTAAAATCAACTCATCATTCTTGTTTTATGTAAACAGGACTGACATTGCGTAGTGATGAAATTGGTGCAGCTGTTGAAGCATGGCCAGTTGGACTATTTGGGCTAGTATGAACTAAAATTTTATAACTTTATCGTACTTGTATGTTCATTCTTTTCACTTAACTTCTCTGGCTTGCTGATCAATTCAACAGGACTTGTATTTTGCTTTGCTAATCTTTGACTGGGCATCACATGTTGTTGCATAAGCATTTTTTTCTTCAAAATAAATTGAAGTCCTGATACACTCTCTTATCATTGTCAGCGCAGGCTTCTATGTTAATGCTTACTCCCCTGTTTTCCAGAGTTATTATGCAGCTTCACCTCCAACCTCAAGAATTTGTCACAGGTGTGGTTGTAGAAAAGGACCATGTAATACATTTTTAGCATCGAGTGCATATAGTTGTCTCTTGTTATGCTATTTTTATATGTAAATAGGGCAAGTAATCAAGAGTAGCTCTAGCATGTACCATATATCGTGCAGTTCAATAAAGTTTATGCCAAGTTTTATTTTAATTAGATGGGAGCACGAATAGAATACAAGTATGACATATAATATTTTATAATTATCTAGAAACTGAGCTAAGAAACATATTGTATTTTTATGAAGTATCAACATTTTACTTCTGTATAGCAGACATGTCTTTCTATTTTAAAGGAATATACAAAGTGAAATCTCTAATCTTGTAACCAGAAACACCAGCTTCCATCTTGTAATCTTTTCAATATTTTTATGTCTTTGTAGCTTCTTTTCGTATCCTTTTCTCATTTTGTATATATCTTACAGGACTAGCTATGTTCTGTTGTATGCCTACAACATTATCAAGTGGAGTTGCTTTAACCCGGTTAGCTGACTGTTGTTAGAAACTTCCTCTAGTCACCATTTTGTATTGTACCATTTGAGAGTTGATTGTAACCAGAGTATGAAATTGTTGATATAGCTTGCGGAGGAAATTCTGCCTTGGCTCTTGCAATGACTGTATTATCAAATCTGTTGGGAATTATGATTGTAAGTTCAAATGCTTTAACTCTGCCGCCCCTGCCTGAAACAGTTTACTTATTTTAATCGAAGTTTGAATCACCATCAGTGCACTTTGATCATGCAACCTAATATCGCTTGTAAAAGCTTTTCTTAAAAAATATTGTTTGTAAAATTTTAGTCAACTTACATGTTTTGGACTTCTCTGCAGCTTTAATGCTATGTGTTATTTATTGGCACATCAACGATACTTCAATAGTTTGATTATCGTATTCTCCATTTATTTTGGCCGATCATAAAGAATGAGCAATACGGATATACTCTCATTTCATAGCTCCTCCAAACATTACTAAGCTGTTTTAGACCTCTAGGAGATCATTTACTAAGCTGTCATGTTCTCTCATTTACATGCAAGCATGACTGTAGTTTTTCTTGCGGTGCATTTACATTCTGTGATCCTATCTATATCTAGTCTGAGCATGCTAAGGGTACTTTACCCAAGTTTTTTTCTTTATACACCGGCCAAATCTAGATTGTTGAAGTTTGGTTAAGCTAGACCAGATTGATGAAACATATCGTTGAGCAATTTTACACCGGCCAAATCTAGATTTTTGAAGTTAGGTATTTACTGTGTTATTTTACAGTTCTTTCTTTAGGGGAACTTGTTATTGGCAAACATTCATCTCCTTGCTTGTGCATTTGATTTATTGTAGATTCCTTTTACTATATCAAGACTCATAGCTGGTGGTGCGGGTACATCTATTCCGGCTGATCAATTATTTAGAAGCCTTGTTGTCACACTTTTGATACCTCTGATTTTGGGAAAGGTAACACGCTCTTTTTAAGCCTCTACCAAGTCTCATTACATTAACTTCTTGATAGTTCTGTGAATTGCATTATGCCTTTATAGAAGATTGCAAGAGTAGGTCGTTCCACTTAAAATGTTCCCTTCTACGTTGTTCATGAGAAAGTGCCAAAATTCGATAAGTACCTACACACAGAAAGTCAGAAGTTTGATATTGTTGGAGAACTTTTAGTCTTAACTTCTATATCTCTTTTTCAACAAAATTGAGATAAGCTTTTAGTCTTTTACCATGCGGCACAGACTAATTGTGCTTAGGGAAAACACTTCTACAACATCTTATGATGTTCAAGTAACTACTGATTACCCGTGCTTTTGCACCTTTGTTTTTGTATTTCTTTCTCATTTGAGGTATAAGGATCACATGAGTTATTATTTCATTAATCATCCAGCAATTAAAAAGTTCCTTTCCTCTTTCATTTGGCAGGTTATTCGCGAATCCTTTAAAGGTGATTATTCTTACTTTACCTCATTTTTTAAGTTTTGCTGGGCAGTTTGAATTTAGAAAACGAATCCTTGAACTCTAGTATGAATGAGACCTTAAGGTTATTGATCTTATTTTTTGATACGCATTATCACCAAGCTTCCCATTTAGTGAGAATAATAATAGGGTTAAATCTATAAAATAGAAACGAACTTACCACATTTTACCGTCATCAGAAATGTACTGGTTTTATTACTATCATCACCAACCAAACTTTCACATTCATTACATTATAGGTTATTTGGTAACGGGTAACCTGTTGAAACAGTTTTTTTTTTTTTTTTTTTGAAATTTCAAGTATCATGTGGCTTGTTACATGGCATTGTTTTTATGTGTGGCATATTATGTGTCATCTTACATGAAAATACACTAGTAAAATTGCGCCACATCTTCATCTTCATAAAAAACCATCTTCATCAAACAAATTTTCCGACAAACACCACCTTTTCCAAAGAAAATTTCCCATAATTTAACCTAAACATCCATACTACATTCTACATTATAATGTATTTGGGACATTCCCAAAATGGAAGGCTTAAAAATTTAGACAACACACTTACTAATAATGGGCGAAGTTACATTTAGAAATTAAGTGTGTTAAATGGGTAGACTTGTAACAACCCTCCAATTTAATGTCGTAATTCAGTGTGCAATTAGTGTATTTTAATTATTACTAATAATAGCAATCTCTACTAACTATCATCCATGATTGAAAATCGTTAATGTTCGCAAAAACAAAAGTAAAATCAAAAAATCGTTAAACAACATTCGTATCCGAACCCGCTGCTTTGCGCATCATGCTAGTAAACTAATAAAGATACTAAGAAAATGGTATATAATTAAGGTTCTAAGAAAATAAAGAAGTATATGATCACAGAACTTTTAGAAAAGGGTGCCGCTCTCTTTTTTTAAAAGGGTTAAAGACTAATTACCTTTTTAAAACTTTGTGCCTTGCCTCTTGGTTTTGTTTTCCAGAAAACTAATTAATATACGATTAGTGTAGGTTTTCGTGATTTTGCGTGTTTGCGTGTCTTGTATGCTTCCTTTATCATGCTTTTGCATGTTGTTTATCGATCTTTTGCCCTCCTTTGCTCTTCTTCTCTTCTTTCTCACCCGCACACCGCACAGTAGGAAGTCTCATTGGAAGCGAGTCTCTCTACTCCCGGGTTTATCTTGGGGTAGGGGTAGGATCTGTCTACATTTTACCTCCCCCATACCCTGCCCCAACTGGATTGGGTATTGTTGTTGTTGTATATAATTTTTCAATTCATCCTTGGACCTTGAGATCTGAGTTGATGGGATTTACCCATTAAATTTATTGATCTAATCAGATCTGAGCTTTCATAACGATAAATTAGTTTGCCAGAAAATGATGGTGGCAATGGTTAACGAGGACAGGGGAGGTAGGTGTGAATCGATTTACGATAGGTTGACGCCGCGTCTGCTGTTATTGCGACCACTTCATCGAAATCGTCGCCTCTTGGTTGTCGATAATCCTTTGAGAAAGAATCGAGTTACGGTTTTGTGATTATTATTTTAGAGTGTGTTTTGGACTTTTGATGTTTTTTCCCTCTATTTATAGTACCCTTTGATTAAAATGGTGGAGAATAGAAATGGTTGTGGTTAGGTGGTGGCTGCAGCAAAATAATGGTGGAGAAGAAAATTGGTATTTGTTCGTGTTTTACATGTGCTATTGTTAAATAATTTGATTAATGGTGTTCGGTAAGTTAACGAAACTATAAAAGGGTAAAATGGTTCATTTATTGTTGGATAGGGAAAGAGTGATGGATATTTTAGTCATTTAAAAATTGTTAAAAACAAGTCCAGTTGTAAAAAACAAATTATGTTGAAATGTTTTAATGGCGTGGATATTCATCCGATCTTGTTTCTACTTATAACAAGTTACAACGGTGATAAAGGTAATAAAATGAGTATGTTTATGATAATGGTAAAATGAGATAAGTTAGTTTCTATTTAATGGCTTTAACCCATAATAATACATTCAAATTGTAGATTCAAATCTCATGATGTATGGGACAATAAAAGGTTACCAATTTGAATGTTTTGCCAAATTGTGTCACTATTGTACATCTTCACTTATATTACAATGGCATTAATCAAGTATTAATAGTAAATTGTATCTACTGATGTCCAAGTTCATACGCAATGCAGGTGTTGCAGATTTTTCTGACAGTAATCGCAAGCTGTTATCAACCTTGAATGCAATTTTATTGAGTTTGGTAAGAATAAACCTTGGCACTCCTTTTCTTTGATTCTTAAGTTCTGCATCAGTTACTTAAGATTGACAAAGATAAAGGGTATTTGTTATGGCCCCAGATATTGGATCTGGTTATGGGTCTTTGTGGATAGAAATCAGAAGAGGGATTTCTTTGATAGTCTGCCTTTTTTGTTAGATTTACTCATGAACTTTGAGAGCTCATTAGGGAGAACTCTCCGATCTCTTTAAACACATACACTTTTCTCAAAAGACAACTTGTCTATTCCTTTTCTGATTTATTCAATATATAAACTTATTACACAAACTGCTAAAATAAATTGCTACTTGGAAATTACTGCATAGGACACATAACTACTAATAACTACATAAGAACACATAAACTAATAATAACGTAGTATAGTAACATAAGTTGCTTAAGATACATATTGCTGATGCTTGAACTTTCCATGTGCCTATAGACCTTTGATGATATAACATTACTCCCTCCCCGACAATGAGCTTGTCCTCGGCGAAAAGGAGATTTCAAAGAATGAGAAACACTATTAAGTATGCAATATATGTGGTTCTTGATCATCATCGAAAAATTCGCCATGCCAATGTAAAATAACCGATTGCAATGATGACCGCAGAGTATTTTTCATCACGGTTAAAACACGATTCTTCGCCGTCGCTCGCTATTTCACCCTTGATAAACGCTGACATACTCGCTGGTATTTGTGTGGACGATTGCGTATTAGTTTGACTTAGATCAACTTCTTGTGCCAACCGATTTTCGATTTGTGTCGCTCATATAAACGCCAAGTACATAGTAAGTGAGATCGGTTGGTTGTAATTCAAATTTCACCGCAATATAGTCTTGCAACCCACCGATGAAAATCTCAAACTGTCTTTGGTACTCCTCCACAGATCCGGTCTGTCGGAGTTTAACTAACTCTCCTAACTTACTACGACTACCATAAGAATCAAATCGTCAGCGACAATGGTCCTTAAACTCCTCCTAGTCCATATGTGGGCGATCCATGTCCAGTTTTAAAAACCAATACTGGGCATCGTCCTCAAGATGTGGCGCTACCATACTCATCTTCTCTTCATCCGCAACCCGTTGGTGTCTAAAATAGTAATCACATCGACTCATCCATGGTAATGGATCTGTTGACCCATCATAGTGCGGAAATTCCAATTTGCAGCGGCGATTTGTGCCACTACCACCACTTCTGTCACACCCTAAAAATGGCACAGCGGAAAGGCATTTACAGGGTATGACTTCATGATCAAGAACTCAAGGTGTCTAAATATAGAAATACTAAAATGCATAACATACGATAGATCATAGTCGCAAAACTCCCACAACCGGGATAAGTACATAATCCATAATCCAAACATAAGTCTCAAAGCCAAACTAAATCAAAAGGAAAAGTCAAACAACAACTCCACGGGATACATCCCGGGAGGGTCTTGTCTTAAGTCTTGCTTAGTCAGGCCAATACTCAACCTTCTAAGCAACTTCGTTCTTAGCACGTGAAAATGGATACTAGAAAACGTCAACATAAAGTTGGTGAGCTCGTAGGTTTTAAAGTTAAACCACGAAGCTGTGAATAATATAGTGTAGGACAATAGTGAACAAGATATACAATTGTAAGCACTCAATGATAACCGCATGCTAGCACAACTGAACCTATAACACACACAATTTATCCACATATGTTGGGTGCCACATTCCCAAAAGTCATACTGGGTGCCACTTCCCAAAACTATACTGGGTGCCACTTCCCAAAACTATACTCTATCGATGCATCAATAACAATTTCTCACATTCAAAACAAGTCACACAAATAGAATTCACACAAGAAAGCACTAATTGCAATCAAACGCACGTATTGTCCAAAATCATGAAAAGAGTAAATCACAGCATGAAAAGAGTTTAAAATATCATTTGAGTACCATTTTACCCCAAGGAAAATATAATGAAAAAGGGGCTACGAAAACTTACCTTAATCAAGCAATACACAACACAACAAATCAAGAGTAGTATAGCACAACGACAACTAGAACGTCACATCACACAACCGGACTCGGCACGACCTAATAATATAAAGACTTGTCTCAAAATATATCCCATAAAAGAAATTAGATGCGTAAGAGTTTCCAAAAGTTAATCATTTCTATTCCCAAAATAACCAATTACGTTTCCAAAAACAGTCTTGTTTTAGCCCTTATATGAGAGTTTGGTATCTGTTGTTCCCTTATCACAAATAGCAAAACAGTAAATTAGGCTAAGTGTGATCCATTACTAAAGCAAAGTAATTCATAAACTTAGTTCAAACAAGATAAGTAATTTAAGTACACAATAGATTTTTCAACGATTATATTCTTTATTAAAATGAATCAAAAGAATATATTACCCAAGTGTTTGCGGAACAACACTTGAGATTGAATGACAAGTATGGTGTGCACTCCTTACTAAGCTTAGGTTAAGTCAAAACACAACTATCATAACCAGTGAGCTATCTCAGGGACATAGTCGTATTTGGAGGAGTGAAAGTTGCTTGTGTGTGTTTTCACAATTAATGCACACGCTTAACTTTCACTCCTACCTTATGGCTATTTATACAAGTATGAAATTTAACTATATCCTAAAAGACAAACTGACATAAGCTATAGAGACAAAATACGACTGCATTTTGTCTCTGTTTACAAGAAGCTATATTAGGTAACAGAAAAAGTAGCTTTCTGGTCGTAGTGATGACACTGATCTTGGTTGTTAGCCTTTCAGGGAAAGTTTGACTTATTGCTGATAAGGACTCCTCCTTATAAGTTTAAACTTATCCCGCCTTGTTCCGCTCATTCTTCAGTCTTCTTGTCTTTAGTCTTGGTCTTCAGTGATTGTAGTTGATGAGGAGTTATGGGATTCAGTGAGTTATTGTCATCACTCACTGAACCACCATCTTCTTCGACTCCGCCTTCACCCTTTAGCTCCACCTCACTTAGCGGAGATACTTTTCTCCTAAGTCTCGCTCGAGTATCCCGAAGATGACTTCATCGAGTGACTATCTTTCGATGACTTGTTAGTGTTTAAGGTCATTAAACACTGGGGTATTTTCTATTCAAATAATAGAATTAAGGGGTTTGGGAGGGTATTTATAGAATGGTGAGAGGTTGATTTGCACATGTGAGGTTTTGTAAAAGTAGTTTTTGAAAGCGTTTCATTTTCCTCATTTAATGCTACCACTCCATTACCTGCAGTTTTTCCCGAGTTTCAAGGTAACAGTTGTAGAGCACAGTAAAAGTACATTTGCAAGGGTGACATCACCAATAAAATATCCTTAGGATATTTGTTGGGAGTGTAGGCATTAAATGCCAAGTGGGATAAGGTGAGGATCATTGGGTCCCATGATAAGGATGACAGAAAGGTTAAGAAACATATATTCCTATATTAAATTCGCTTGTTTACCAACCTAGGACAAATTGGCTTGTTTACCAACCTATGACATTAAGTAACTGAAATATTTAGAGCATTTAGTTACTCATTTAATATGTTCTATATTCAATGTCAGAGACCCTGAATGAGTTTTACTCATTCAGTGAGAAGATGTGTTTTGGGGATTTTTATTAAGGACCAGGGATTGGGATTGATTATCAGGTTACTGACTTTCAATGTCAAGCATTTCCAATTCAGCTTTCAGTCTCTTGAAGGTAGGTTCATCCAAGGGTTTGGTGAAGATATCGTCTAGCCAGCTGATTTTCAGTAGGGATGAAATGGAGTTCTCTGTCTCCTTTCATGATACGGTCCCTGATAAAATGGTATCTGATATCAATGTGTTTGGTTCTTTGGTGAAGGACAGGGTTGTTGGAGATAGCAATTGCACTGGTGTTATCACAGAAGATGAGTACCATCTTGTAATGGATGTCATAGTCACTGAGTTGACTTTTCACCGCATCACATTGGCACAGCATCCTGCAGCTGCCATGTATTCAGCTTCAGCTGACGACATAGCCACTGATTGTTGCTTCTTAGTACTCCAACAAACAAGTTTTCCTCCAAGGAATTGACAGGACCTGAAGTACTTTTCCTATCCATGTTGCAACCAGCATAGTCAGAATTAGAGTAACCTTTGAGGTCAAATCCTTTTAGGTCAAATCCTGAACATTTAGGGTAGTAAAGTCCAAGATTTGGAGTACCTTTCAAGTATCCGAGGATTCTTTTCGCTGCAGTGAGATGGGATTCCTTAGGGTCGATCGAAATCTTGCAATCACGCATAACGCCTTGGTTTTAAATTACGTCTTTGCGATCCGTTCGCCGAGGTCCAAAAGACCGATGCGTGATGCGATTATGAAGATCACTGACGCTATTGCGCTAGGTAATAAATAAAAAATATATAATATTTCTACATAAATTACTCGACAAGTAAATGATTAAATATGGAATAAGTCACGTGTATAATGATACTACTTAATGTTATAACATCCAATATGTCAACTTAATGGTTTGACCAGAAACAAAAAGTCAACTTAAACTATTAAAGTCTATACTACTCAAAATTAAAACTGTTGCGAAGTGATGCGGCCATTGCGTCCGATGCGAGCAATACACTATTACGACGCGATGCGTTCGCATCAGGCCATATCAGGTTTGCATCAGGTTTTGCGTTGCGTTTTTTCAAACGCATCACTTTGATGCGCGATGCGAGCGCAACGATGCGCGCAATTTTAAACCAGGCATACTGCAAATTGTATGTCTAGTCTAGAAGCAGTGAGATACATCAGTGACCCTACTATTCCTTTGAAGTGTGTTTGGTTGACTGATTTGCGAGTGAGATCTGGTCCACGGTTATTTGGTGGTACGATTGGAGTCTTCACTGAGGCACAATCAGAGATCTCATATTTCTTCAAGAGATTTATGGTGTATTTCTCTTGACTGATAGAGATTTCTTTGTCAGTTTACCTGATTTGTAGTCTAAGAAAGTATGTGAGTTCACCCATCATGCTCATTTCAAATTTCTTTGTTATCAATTTTTCGAACTGTTTTCAAAGTGTGTAATTTGTTGAACCAAAGATGATGTCATCAACATATACTTGGACTAATATCACATCTTGTTTTGTCCTATAGATAAACAAGGTGTTATCTATCTTTCCTCTGACAATTTTTTTTTGGATCAGGAAGGCTGAGAGAGTTTCATACCATGCTCTGGGAGCTTGCTCAGTCCATATTGGGCTTTGTCAAGCTTGCAGACATAGTCAGGGTACTCACTACTCTTAAAGCCTGGGGGTTGTTGAACATAAACATCTTCTTTAAATTTACCATTTAGGAAGGCACTTTTGACATTCATTTGGTAAACTTTGAAGTTCATGTATGTTGCATATGCAAGGAAGATCCTGATGGCTTCCATTCTAGCAACAGGAGCAAATGTCTCATCATAGTCAATGCCTTCTTGTTGATTGTATCCCTTAGCTACAAGCCTGGCTTTGTTTTTGATGACAGTGCCGTTTTCATCAGTTTTGTTTCTAAAAACCCATTTCATTCCTATGACTATGACATCTTGGGGTTATTCGTCCAAAGCAAGGTGAAGATAATCCCACTGAATAGGTAAAACCGTTACAAGCGAAGATTTCATCAAGACATTCATAGTGCCTTGATGGTTACATCGCTTGATGGAAACGAACATCACTGAGACTTAACTTGGTGGAAACACCACTGCTGGAAACATCGATTCGATGTATGCTTCGGTGGAAACATCGATGCTCGCAGTTAACCACAACAAGATTTTCACCAAGCACTATCAATCCAAACCACTACAAGAGTTCGTGGTGTTCATGGACCTTATGGGTGTACACTCCGCACCTCTAACCCATTACAAGGTGTGAACCATCCCACAAGTGCACTAAATTTTCCAACAATCCTCCCCAAATTTAGTTCACTCCCTTTGCATGTAAAATAAACATCAAGCAAAACATGTGCATAAATGAAAATGTCCCGAGGATTGAATTTCCATCTTAGTAATTACATCGCTCAAATATTCGAGAATCGTGGTGTTCTAAGAATTGAACCCTTCAACCCATTTGAATACCAAGATAACTACACACAAGTTTTCAAACACTTAAAAGCTCCCGACACTACACAAGCCATGTGTCCATATCCAAATTCATAAATGTTGTAAAAGCTAAAATCCAAAAGCTTCTCAAGCGGCAAAACTTCAACATTTACATAGGTGGTTCCTCTTTAGTCATGCTCCACGCCAAGCACTTTTTCAAAGAAAATATAACCATTAAGTAAAGACTTCATCCTCCTTTCAAGCAGAGTTCGAGCACAACCTTGGGATGTAAATAAAACATGTGCTCCACCATCGAATGTTGACTTTCCACATTGAACTCGGCTCCTAAGTTTCCTCGTGAGGAGTCAGTATCCTAGCATTCAAATGACTAAGTTGGACTTAAACCCATCCCTTTAGCGACTTTATAACCAAGTCTCTAGCCGCACCCTTCGCCAAGTGATCGCTAAGTTCGCTGAGATCTCACAAACTCTATAGATACCACCCATTCATGATAAGCTCACGAATCATGCTATGCCCGACACCTAAGTGTCTAGACTTACCATTGTACATCCGCTATAAGCCTTAGCCAATGTAGCCGCACTATCACACCGGATAGAAATAGGTGCTATAGGTTTAGCCACAATGGAATCTCAAGAAGCAAGTTTTTCAACCATTCGCCTTCTTTACAAAGAAATGCTAGAGCCACAAATTCGATTCCATTGTTGAACCGGTGATGCAAGTTTGCTTCTTGGATGCCCAAGAAATTGCACCTCCACCAAGTAGGAATACCCACCACCGGTAGGCTAATTGTCTTCAGTTATCGATCCAACTTGCATCGGTGTAACCTTCCAACATCGATGGGTAACCAAGATATGAGAGACTATAATCCATAGTTCTCTTCAAATACTTCAAGACCCTTTGAAGCGCTTGCGTTGATGAGCACTAGGATTACTAGTATACCGTCAATTTTCCCATCGCAAAACCAATATCGTGTCTTGTACAAGTCATGGCATACATCAGCGACCAATTACCCTAGAATACTCAAGTTGAGATACTGACCTTGCCATGATTAGGCATCGACTTCTCACAAGTATCCATAGGTGTACCATCGAGTACAATCAAAGTAATTGAATTTCCTCAAGCTTTCTCAATATAATGAGGCGAGAGATAGAAATTTATTACTTTCATGTTTAATCCTTATACCAAGGATAACATGACCTCCCCATGTCTTTCATGGAGAACCTTGATGACAAAAATTCCTTTGTCGAGTCAACCGATTTTGGTCGGTGCAAAGATCAACATGTCATCAACATATAGACAAATGATGACTCCTTTACCGCATTCATCAAATTTGTTATATACACATTTGTCGACGGTTAAGAACATAACCACTAGACAAAACCACTTCATCAAACTTTTGATGCCATTGCTTAGTGCCTGCTTAAGTCCATAAAGAGACTTAATCGGTTTACACCTTGTTTTCATTGCGTGCATGATGAAGCCCCGAGGTTGGTTCATATAGACCTCCTCTTCCAATTCACCATTCAAGAAAGTTGTTTTACATCCATCGATGAATAACCAGTTGTGAATACATGCCATAGCAATCGCCAGCCTTATGGTAATCGATACGAGCCATGTGGGCATAAGTATCAAAATAGTCTATTCCCGACTTTTGTTTAAAGCCCCGAATGACTAGTCTAGCCTTGAACTTTCAATAGTTCCATCTACCTTCATTTTCCTTTTGAAAATCCATTTGCAACCCGTAGGTTTGCAACCAGAGGTAGATCAACCAACACCCAAGTGTTGTTGCCCACGATGGAATCCATCTCATCATTGATTGCTTCTTTCCGTAAAGCAATGTCCGGGACTTCATTGCTTCTTCAAATGTTTGGGGTCATCCTCAACAATGAAGCAATAGGAGTATTGGTCCGAGACCTCATCCCTAGTACCTTCAACTAAATATAGTTGAAACTCAGTCCAAATGACTTTGAGTCCCGATCCTTTGCTCTTCCCGAGCACGTGTTGAGTTGTGAACCACAACCTCATCGTGGACCACCGATGGTTCACCATCTGGGACCTCTCGATACACCAAAGGTCATGAGTTCCATTAGGAATCCTCCGACTTGGTCTAGTGGACCCATGAGAATCTATACTCATCAAAATCGCATCCTTGATTCAATTATCGAGTTAATCGAACATGTTCATTAGGTTCAATAACATAGAACCTAAAAGCCTTGGAATGCTCAAGATATCCAACAAAGATGCGATCAACGCCTCTTTCACCCAAAGTCTTTTGCTTTGGATCGTGAGTCTTAACAATTTCTACAACCCCAAACCTTGAGATAGTTCAGTTGGTTTCCTTTTAGTCCGTAGTTCATAAGGGTAACCTTGTTCCTTTGTTTGGAACCCTATTTAATAAATAGCAAGTCGTTAACATAGCTTCACCCCGTAACCTCGACTCGATCTGAATAGGACAACATGGAATTAACCATCTCCTTCAAAGACCGTTTTTCCTTTCGTAAATACCATTTTGCCGAGGAGTATAAGGGCGATCGTTTCATGGATAATTCCAACAGATGAAAGTCTTGAGTATCCATGTACTCACCTCCCCTATCGGCCCTTAATCTTTTGATCAAAGACCCAAGTTGTAATTCAACTTCGCTTTAAACACTTTGAATTTATCTAATGCTTCATCCTTGGTATGTAATAAATAGACATAACAAAATCTAGAAGCATCATCAATAAATGTCACAGTACTTTTACTCCCCAAAGAAGGAGTGGCATGCAAATCACACAGTCACTGTGAATAAGCTCCAAGACCTTAGTCTCACGACTAACACCCGAAAAGGTTTCTTGGTTATCTTGGTCAACATGCAAGTTTTACACTTTTCAGGTGTCCATGTCAAAAGTGTGGATTAAACCATCCCTAGACATATCTTGCATCCTTTTATAGTGAAAATGACCAAGTCTAGCATGCCAAAGGTTAGAATCACTCGATCATATGTGGTCACAAAAGTCGAAATAACACTCATCGCTGGTAATATTAAGCCCGAACATTTGATTACATAAATAACCAAAACCAATAAAACACCACATTTAGAAAGAACAAATTTATCGATTCAATAACTTGTTTATATCCATGATTATTCAAAACACTACTTGAAACCAAGTTTTTCCTTATATCGTGAACATGAATAACATTAAACAAAGTTACAATCTTTCCGTAACTAAACCTAAGATCTACACAACCACGACCATGCACCAAGGTCGCTGACTCATTTCCCGTGTGAAGAATAGAACCATCATTCGATGACTCATAAGTCTTGAACCGCCTTCTATCTTTACACATGAACTGTTGCACCGTAGTCAACCCACCACGCAACATCATCATCCTCGACATAAAAGATTCGATACATATGTAACATAATAAACCGAAAAGACTTATTAAACATATTCGACCTTTCGAGTGAGTTGGTGAACCACCACCCCCAACCATTAGTGCTCGATCCATTGGCTTTACCACCAACTTTAACACCCTTGCGGTCCCTTTTAATGTGACCGCCTTGCCACATTTCCAACAAGTAGGTGTTGCCTTCTTGTTAGGATCCCTTGTGTTGTCATGATACATGCGTTTGCCTTTGTTGTCATTGTACCGGTGGAGTTGTTATTCTCCACCATATTGACAGCAGATGGTCCAAAGAAGATTGCCACTCTTTGGCTTGTCATTATCCCGCACTTTGAGAGATTCTCAATGTGCAGATGACCGCCTAACTCAACAAGAGTTAACTCCTCCTTCATATGTTTCAAGGTATGCTTGAAATCTTTCCATGAAGGAGGAGTTTGTCAATGACACAAGAGACTTTGATAGCCTCATCCATGTTCATTTGATGTTGTGTAAACCTTCCAAGTATTCCAAGAAGTTCATTGTATTGTTCCATAACCGGTCTTGAATCACCATTTTGTAATTTGTGAAATTACTAACAAGGAACTTACTTGATGCATCCTCACCATATATTTGGCATCCAAGGAATCCCACGTTCTTTGAAGATTCAAAGTTCGATAAATATCAAACAGAATCGACATACCATTGAGAATAAGACCTCGTGCATATGTAGTCATCATTCTCCCACTTGCTCCTCCTCCCGATCCGATCCACAAGAGCATCATCACCATCATCGTGAATTGGAGTAGTCGACACATACACCACACTCATGCTCGATGCCAAGAAGTGCATCTTCTTCCGCCACCTCCTAAAGTCCACCCTTCAAACTTGTCCGATTTTAGCAAAGTTTGAAGCCATGTGTTTCATTGCAAAGTTGCCATTGATTATCACTAAATAGTTTACTTTGATTGTTGGTGGTTATTCGTCCCAAAGCGGTGAAGATAATCAATAACTGCTCGCCAGAAACAACAAACTGTCGCCAGTAATGATACCACCGGTGGTTACCGGATATCACTTGGAATCGTGTGATCACTTTCCAAAGTAAACTATTCGACCCTAATGCACGGGTATCACGAATATCTACTGGGATAAGACCAAATGCGACATTTCATCAAGACATTCATAGTTATGACTTTG
The DNA here is from genome assembly GCA_022545495.1 of Chrysanthemum lavandulifolium. Taxonomy (NCBI): domain Eukaryota; kingdom Viridiplantae; phylum Streptophyta; class Magnoliopsida; order Asterales; family Asteraceae; genus Chrysanthemum; species Chrysanthemum lavandulifolium. The sequence continues at coordinate 128,808,944 of CM040242.1, read as the reverse complement.
TTTCGCATATGAGGTGGATGAAGTTCTTGCATAGCCTGAACCCAGCTAGGATGTTTTAGAGCCTATGTGACACTTTTGAGTTCAACTGTCATGAAGAAAGTCTGAACCCGATACTAGTGACAAGTCGAAGAAAGTCGATAACTTAGCAGCCATGCTCCTTGTGAGTATGCCTTCAGTGGGCTCTCCAATGAATATTCACAACTTCAATGTCTTGAGGTCTAGTCCACTTATTTTGTGGTCTTGGATCCGAGCTTGATGAGGTCACTGGGAATTGAGGAATGGGTTCAGGGGATGGAGCAACAGAAACATGAGGTTCATTGGATGAGGTAATTTGTTGTTGAGATTCTTGAATTTCTGGTTCATGAACATTTGGTTCAGTATGACCTATCCCAGCACGAACTGATGGAGTATCAATAAATTCACTGATGGTTAGTTGAGGGAGGTTGTGTGGTATAATTTAGTAGGAGATGTCAGCATCTGCTTGATATTGACACGAGGAATTGTTTTCAGAGTTGAACTCATCAGGAGGATATCTAGATGAGCCATCAATTCCTATTTCTTCTACTGAGGTATTAGAAAACCCGATGCTTTCAGAGCTCTCATCAAAGGTGGCATGGAAGGTTTCCTCAACTTATTGTCTTCTGGTCTTAAACACCCTGAAAGCCTTAAGTATCAGTGAGTAACCTAAGAAGTATCAATAATTAGCTTTTTCATCAAATTTGCCTAAGTGATCCTTGTGATTGTGAATGAACTCAGGACACCCAAACATATGAAAGTAGCTCATATGTTTTGAGTATAACAGGTTGTCTTCCAGAAGTGCTTTGAGAGTACTGAGCCATTTAGCATGGTTCTAGCAGCCTCAATGAGAGTTATGTTTTTCCTTTCAGCTACCCCATTTTGTTCAGGGGTATAAGGAGATGAGAAATTTTGGGAAATTTCTTTTTCATCACAGAAACCCTCAAGCTCTTGATTCTTGAATTTAGTATCATTGTCAGTTCTGATTTGTTTTACCTTAATGTCATTTGGGTTTTTAATCTTCGTGATGAACGACATTATTGTATTAGCTGACTGACTCTTTTTGGAAAGAAAATATACCCAAGTGTATCTTGAGAACTCATCAACAATGACAAGGGTATATTTCTTATGCTGGATTGATCTAGGACTTACTTTTCGAAACAGATCCATATGCAAAAGGTGAAGGCAACTTTTGATTCTGGGTTTTAAAAAGAGCGATGCGCGTCGATGCGATAAGGGTCAAAAATCCGAGGCGCGAGGCGCCGAGGCGAATGCGCGCGCATCACGTACCTGAGGCGACAATTTATAAAAGAATATTTAAATTATATATAGTGCACAAAACACATTAATAACACACTTATACCACATTTAATGTCAAAAGATACCATGCATGTTCATAGTTCACGATTCTATATCGCTAAAATACATAAATAGTCGAAAACTAAGATTATAAGTCCTTATCGTTTATAAGGAATTGGTCAAATTGGACTCATATCTTAAAATTAAAGCCCATGAGAAGAAGCCCAATACACATTATTAAGTCCAATTAAAAAAAAAGGCCAAAAGTACATGATGCGCAAAAGCGGCCGATGCATGCACGATCGCGCGCATCACCGCATCTCGTGAACGCAACGCATCGTGGTGTCGATGCAACAGAGCCGCGCATCGCAATGCATCACGCATCAGCGCGATTGATGCGGCGCTTTTTAAACACGCTTTGATTGAGAAATTTTGTTTTGTTTTGTTTTGAAAGATGCTCGTGATGCTTTCCTTTTCACAAGCGTAACATGGTTTATCCTTTGCAAATAAGTGATGGTAAACCTAGGACTTTGTTTTGTTTAGCCAAGTTGTTGATATTTTTAAAATTTAGTGAGACAGTCTCTTGTGCCATAGCCGTTGATAGTTTCATGGCTTTGGCAAAGAGACAAGTTCCATATAGAGAGAGAGTTGACATGTCTAGTACATATACATCATCTCCTAGAGCTATGAGAACAACTTCTTTATTGGCATTAAAATAATCCCTTGTTTATCATCAAACTGCATTATGTATTTTGCATCACACAACCGACTAACATCGATGAGATTATACTTGCACCATTTACATAAGCAATTCTAGAGAACACTATACCATTACGCCATTGAACCATAACCTTGATGGGACATGATGAGTTATCACCAAATACTACCTTAAGTCCTGGTTCTTCTACATATTTGTGCAGATTTTCCTTCACACATACTTCTTGAACATCCACTATCTATATGCCAAACATGCATGTCTCTGCACAAATAGTAAACTGAGTTAGTTTCTCTTGTTAACCCACTTACTAGTGGGCTTGGGTCTGATGGTCTGTTTGAACTTTGCAATGGATTCATGGTCAGTGGTTGAGTAAACAGTGCTACCATAGGTTTTGCACTTGCTCACTGAGGAAGACTCGGTGATGCGGGTGATTTTGTGCTCCTCGCATGTATGATCATGTCATGTTGAGATGTCTCATGTTTGGTTTTCCACATATTTCACAAACAGAGTTCATGAGACAATCATCGGGATGATGATCATTGAAACCACAGATGTGGACAAGGAGGAAAAGGTTTAGCTGCGATGATGAAGCATATTGGTGACCAAGGTTGGTATAACTTGCTTCATTCACTGACTATTGTGAGTGATCAGAAGTTCTATGATCTTCTCTTTTGCAGATCATGCAAAAGAGAATTCTGTAGCAATTGTCAGTGGTATGACTTGTATAATTGCACAGTTCACACTTCTGTTTGGGCTTGGAATTGCTTTTTGACTTGGAGGAGCTTGAGGAGATTGATTTTGGTTATTTCATTATTGAGTCAGGTTCCTTTTCAGCTGAGTTCATCTTTTCACTTAGTTTCCTCACAAGTTCACCAACTGCTTGATTTGGTCTTCTTCAAGAGGGCGAAGATGTGGAAGTCTCAGAAGAACCGAATCTTCTTTGGTTGGTTTTTCGTGTCTTTTCAAGATTGTTCTACCAAGGCCGATCTTTCTCTAGAGAGTGTGGGGTGAATTTTAGTGGAGTAAGCTCAAAGTTTGGTGCGGCTCCTCAAGAGATTTCGAGGTGGAAGTTCACGTGATTGACTTCGGACTCGGTGATGGATTCAGATTATTGGGTACATCGTGAGTCCAAGCATGTTCTTGAGTGCTCGACTTCGTGTTCAAGTATTCTTCCGTAATCGGGTTAGGTAGCTTACTATCGTGGTTCACCCTTTCAACCCGATCACCGGGTTTAGGTGTTGTCTCTCGACTAGATAGCGCACCACCAAACACAAAAGGTTTGGGATTTTGACCTTCACCGAGTGGATCGATGAGTTGATCATCACCTAGTATTCTTCTTTTATTACTAGGGGCCTGAACAGTTTCATAGACTCCAGGGTTCTTAGTGGTCTAACTTTCAATGACTTGTTTTTCCTTCTTAAGTTCTTCCTTTTGTTTTACTAACTTAGAGTTTTGAATTTGCAGTGTAACAGCCTCAAGTTTGGCTTGTTTTAAAATAAGTAGCTCATCTCTACACTTATTTAACTCAAAACTTAACTTGTTATATTTGGAAAACAGATTTAATCGTTGGTCTTCTACGAAATTAAGATCAACATTTATATAATTCATGAAAGACTGTCAGTCTGAATCATCATCCATGAAAAGTAAGATGTTTACCTTCTTCATAGTGATGTTAACCCATTCACCATTCCTAGCATAATTCTTTCCAACTGCTAGCTTGTCTTCTTCTGAGAGCCATCAGTGCACTGACTTACACCATTTCATCATCCGAGGAGACTGGCTCTTCATCCCAGTCAAAGACTTCAGCTACAAGGCCCTTGTTTTTTCCCTACACATATTTAACATTTTGTGTAGTTTTAAGGGAGTGGCCTCAAGAATAGCTAGTTTGGCCTTAGCTTTCCTATATTTTGCTTCAAAATCAACAGCTTTGTTTTGGTCAGACTTATTTTGATAAGTTTGAGGAGACTCAAAGAGCTTGGGTTGAAACTTGCTAAAACCTAAGGACTGATTTGACCCTGAGGGCTTGTATGAGGGTTCTGAAACACTTTTTGAAAAACAATCTTCAGCAAAATAACCGTTTTTGTGAAATTTAAAACACTCAGTGTCGTAATTGGCTTTAGCATTTGAAAAGTTTTTGTTTCTTATAAATCTTTTTGAATTAGCAAGGAGTGCCCTCACTAGTTCTCTCATCAGCCTCATCATCAGAATTTTCTTGAAAATACTGAACAACATTGTTTGAAAAGAAAGCAGTTGAAATGGGTGTTGAGGTGGTTGTCAAGGACTTTTTAACTTCCTGAGACTTCTTTAAATCAGGGTATCATCAATTGATAAGATTATCTTCATAGACGAATTTCCCATAGATTTCAGGAAGTTCAAGAGTCTGAATATGATTTGCATTTCTAAGTCCCTAAGAGAAGTTCAACCATTTCTCAGGGAGACTGTTTACAAATCCAACATTTATTTCATGTTTAGACGACTTGACACCATCATTTGATAATGTTGGGTTCAGTAAATACCCAAACTCCTTAATCTAGGATTTGAATAGAAAATACCCTAAGTGTTTAGACCGTTAAACAATAACAGGTCATTGAGTGCATAGTCTCTCAGTGAGCCATCTTCGTGATACTCGAAGAGGCGAAGAAAAGTCTCTCCACTCGGTGCAGGTGGAACTTAAAGGGTGAAGATCGAGTCAAGAAGGAGATGGTGGATTCAATGAGTGATGACAATAACTCATCGAATCCCTAAACTCCTCACCAACTACTTTCATCAAGACAAACCAAGTAGAAGATCAAGGCAATGAAGATCAAGAATAAGCGGGATAATTTGGACAAGTTTGAATCGAGATAAGACGAAGTCCTTATCAACCAAAGTCAACTTTCCCTAAATGGCAAACTATCGTGCTCATGGTCATCACCGACTTATGGAAAGCAACCTTGTCTCTTACTTAATATAGTCTTTGTAAACAGAGACAAAGTACATTAGTATTTTGTCTTCTCAGAAATGTCGGTTGTCACTTAGGATAAAGTTAATACTCATACTTGTATAAATAACATAAGAGATGGAGGAAAGATTTAAGCTTGTGAATTGTAAAAAACACACACACACACAAGGCATCTTTCACTCCTCCAAATACAACTCAGTCCCTAAGATAGCTCGGTGGTTCCATAGTAGTTGTGCTCGGACTTAGCCCGAGCTTAATGAGGAGTTACCAACACTTTGTCATTTCAATCCCAAATCTCGTTCGCAAGTACTTGGGTAATGTATTCTTTTGATTCATTTTTAATAAAGAATATTATGTTGAAAATTTATCAGTGTGTTTTTACTTATGTCATTTCAGTCATTGATTCATTATTAGTTTGTTTTAAATACTTAACTGCTTTTACGATAGTGAATAGAGAACAACAAGTGGTATCAGAGCGGTGATTATAAAACCCTTTCAAGGTCGCTCAAAATTGTTTTAAATCAGATCCTAAATGGTCGAATTGATGTACCCCAACTAGTCAACAAAAGGGTGGAGCTTATTCAAATTGTTGCCCTAGACTTGAAGTTGGTAAATTTAACAAATGAAAAAGCGTATGCTTTGCTATTTGATCGATGAAACCTTATTATATCAAGTGTATAAATGAAGGTCCATTTATCCCAAAGAACTGCGAAGGTTTATCTAAACACAAGCTCGATGGACTCGGGATGAGAGGAGAGTGGTCAACTCGGACCAAAGACTCAAAAGTATCATCATATCATGTCTTCCGATGATATTATGGAGTCGATTATGTCGTAGTACAACTAAACAAACTTGGGATGACCTAGTCCACAATCATAAAGGCCCATCGATACCAAGGAAAACATGATAATGGACACGAAACTTGAGTATAACACCTTGTGGCTAAGGACTCGAAACTATGTCTCAAACTTACACCGATACAAAACTTTGTTAAATGAACTATCAAATGATGGTGTTAAGTTGTCCAAACATGAAATCAATGTTGGTTTTGTCAATAGTCTCCACGAGAAGTGGTGAATTTCTCTCAGGGACTTAGGAATGCTAATCATATCCAGAATCTTGAACTCCCTGAAATTTATGGGAAATTTGTCTATGAGGAAAACCTCATCAACAGAAGATACCCTGACTTAAAGAAGTCTCAGGAAGTCAAGAAGTCCCTGACCACCACTTCAACACCAGTATCAACTGCTTTTTATTCTAACAGTGTGGTTCAAGATTTTCAAGAAAATTCAGATTATGAGCCTGATGAGAGATCAAGTGAGGAGTACCTAAATGACTTGAACATTAAATTTCAGGAAAGGGCACTCCTTGCTAACTCTCGAAGGTTTATAAAAAGAAACAAAAGTTTTTCAAATGCTAAAGCAAATGAGGACACTGAATTCTTTAAGTGTCACAAAAGAGGTCATTTTGCAAAAGACTGTTTTCAAAACAATTTCGAACCCTCTTACAAAACATCGTGGTCAAATCGGTCCTCGGGCTTTAGCAAATTTCAACCAAAAATCTATCGGCCTCATCAAAATTTTCAAAAGAAATCGACCAAAACAAAAGCGTAGATTTTGAAGCTAAGCACAGAAAGTCAAAGCTAAGCTTGCATTGCTTGAGGCAGTCCCTTAGAAACAACAAATAGTGTTAAATCGTGTAGGGTAAAAACAAAGGCCTTGTTGTTGAAACCTTCGATGGGATGAAGAGCCGCCTCATCTCGATGATGAAATGGTGCATGTTATTGCATCGATGGGCCTCTCGTAAAAGGACAAGCTAGTCGTTGGGAAGAATCATGCCAAGAATGGAGAGCGGGTCAATATCACAATGAAGAAGGTAAATATTTTACTTTCTATGGATGATGACTCGATTGGCGCCTTATATGAACTATATCAATGTTGATCTTAAGTTTGTAGAAGAGCAACGATTAAATCTTTTTTCAAAATATAACAAGTTAAGCTTTGAACCGAACAAGTGTAGGATGAACCGCTTCTTTTAAAACAAAATAAGCTTGAGGCTATCACTTTACAAATTCAAAACACCGAATTAGTTAAAAGAAATCAGCTCTTCAAGATGAACTTAAGAAAGAAAAGGATATCATTGCTAGTTGGATTGCTAAGAATCCAAGGGTCTTTGATCTTTGCCTGGAGCCCCAAGAGCAAAAAGAGAGTCATAGGTGAAGATCATCTCCCGACTCTCACGACAAAGACCAGCCTCCCAAACCATTTGTGTCGGTGGCATGATTACCAATGTGTTGACTATTCCCAAGCCCACCGATTGGATCGAAAGGGTTAATCCTCGAGTAAGCTTCCAAATTTCGATTCTAGAAGGATACTAGAGCACGAAAGCCAAGATCTAAAGAGTATGTTGGACTCCTCGATGTGCCCAGTAGTCTCGAACACATATCTCGAGTCTCGAGCGTAATCTCAAGCACCGCTTCTTCTCCCGAAACCTCTTCGTGGTGCCGCCCTAGCTTTGAGCTTACTCCACTACAATTCAATCCTCACTCACCAAAAGAAATGTCCGAACTTGGTAGAACCATCCGAAAAGACCAACAAAATCAATCCAACAAGAGTCTACCCCACCGAGACTTCCACATCCTCGGCCCCCATCGAAGTCGACCAAATTCCAAGAATCGATCGAACTTGTGAGGAAGCTAACCGATAAGATGGAATCCATCGAAAAAGTCCTCGAATCAATCAAGGAAACAAAGTCACCTCCTCTAGTTCCTCAAAGTCAAAATCCACCACCAAACCCAAGCAAAGTGTGATCTATGCCACTATACCACCATACCACCGACAACCGTTATAGAATCCTTTTTGTATGATTTGCAAAAGGATGATCACAAAACTTTCGATCACTTATAATATGTAAATTATATAGAGCAAAACCCTTTCCTCCTTGTCTACACTGTGGCTTTAATGATCATCATCCCGATGATTGTCTCATGAACACATCTTCGTGATATTTTGAAATCCACTCATGAGACATCCCAAGATGACGGTGTCATCCAAGCAAGGAGAAGTTCCAAGCAACCCAAAATCACTGATTCATCCTCAGTCTCCAAATGCAAAACCTGTGGTAGCACAATGCACTCAACCACTGACCATGAGTCAATTGCCAAATTCAAACAGACCTTTAGACCCAATCCCACTAGTATGTGGGTCAACAAGAGAAACTAATCCAGTTTACTATTTGTGCAGAGACACGCCAGAGAGCCTATTTGGCATCTAGATAGTGGATGCTCAAGAAGCATGACTGGTGTTAAAGAGTATCTGCACAAATATGTAAAGGAACCAGGATCCAAGGTAGTATTTGGTGATAACTCATCATGTCCCATCAAGGTTATGGTTCAAGATCTTTGTAATGGAATAGTTTTCTAGAATAGCTTATGTCAATGGTCTAAAATACAATCTCATCAGTGTCAGTCAACTATGTGATGCTAAGTGCATTGTGCAATTCAATGACAAACAAGGCACCATTTTTAATGCCAACAAAGAAGTTGTTTTGATAGCTCTTAGAAGAGATGATGTTTATGTCTTAGACATGTCAACACTCTCTTAAGATGGAACTTGTCTCTTTGCCAAAGCAACTGAAACTGTCAACTGGCTGTGGCATAAGAGACTCTCACACTTAAATTTCAAAAACATCAACAACTTGGCAAAACAAGACAAGGTTCTTGGCTTACCATCATTGGTTTTTGCAAAAGATAAACCATGCTCAGCCTGTGAAAAAGGCAAACACCAAAGAGCATCTTTCAAAACAAAACAAAATTTCTCCATCGAAGTCGCCTTCACCTCCTCGCACATGGATCTCTTTCGACCGGTCACCCTAGATCAATCCAAAGATGAGAAGTATACACTTGTCATTGTTGATGAATTCTCAAGATACACTTGGGTATACTTTCTTTCCGAGGCAACCGATACAATAATGTCATTCATCGTGAACATTGAAAACCGTAATGATACTATGTTAAACAAATCGAATCGACAATGGTACCGAGTTCGAAATGAAGAACTTGAGAATTTCGTGATGAAAAGGAATCTCCCAAAATTTTCATCTCCTTACACCCCCGAACAAAATGGGGTAGGTGAAAGGAAAAACAGAACTCTCATTGAGGCTCCTAGAACTATGTTAAATGGCTCACCCTCTCTAAACATTTCGGATCAAGCGGTCAAAACAACTGTTACACCCAAAACAGTCAATCATTGTCAAAAGACATAACAAAACCCCATATGAGATATTCAAAGGTAGACTTCCGATATCGTTACTTTCATGTGTTTGGATGTCCTGTGTTTATTCATAACCACAAGGATCATCTAGGCAAGTTTGATGCTAAAGTTGATGATGGATACTTTCTAGGTTACTCACCGATCTCCAAAGCCTTGTGGTATTTAACACAAGGAGACAAGAAGTTGAGGAAACCTTTCATGTCACCTTTGATGAGAGTTCGAGAAAGCATCGGGTTCACCAACACCTCGATGGAGGAAATAGGAATTGATAACTCATCAAGATATCGTCCCGATAAGTATAACACCGAAATCAATTCCTCATACCAAGTCGATGTCGACATCTCATATTATGTCTTACCTCACAACCTTCCCCAACCAACTATCGGTGAATTCATTGATAACCAATCACCCCTTCGGGATAGGTATCTTGAACCATATGTTCAGAACCCGTGATTCATGAACCTCAACTGAACAAGACATCTCAACAGATGATCTTAATGATTCCGTGGCTCCTACACCGATCTCACCCCGAGTCTCAGTGACCTCTTCAAGCTCGGATCCTAGACCACAAAGTAAGTTAACAAAATCTCAAGACATTGAACTTGTAAACATCATTGGTGAACCCACCGAGGCATGCTCACTAGAAGCATGGTCGCTAAGTTAACCGCGACTTCACCAATGAATGTCTATATGTCGATTACCTATCGAAATAGAACCCAAAAGTGTCACCGAGGCTCTAAAACACCCAAGTTGGGTTCAGCCATGCAAGAAGAACTTCACAGCTTGACAAAAACAAGGTCATGACCTTGATCAAATGTCCTCATGATGTCATTGTTATAGGAATGAAGTGGGTTTCGTAAACAAAATTGATGAAAACGACGTTGTCATTAAAAACAAAGCGGACTTGTAGCCAAAGGTTACGGTCAACAAGAAGGCATTGACTATGATGAGACATTTGCTCTGTTGCAAGAATGGAAGCCATCGAATCTTCCTTGCATATGCTTCCTACATGAACTTCAAAGTTTACCAAATGGATGTAAAAGTTCATTCTCGAATGGTGAACTCAAGGAAGAGGTGTATCTTCAAAGAACCTCCGGCTTTAAGAGTAGTGAATTTCGACTATGTCTCGCAAGCTTGACAAAGCCCTTTATGGACTAAAACAAGCTCCCGTGAGCATGGTATGAAACTCTCGGCCTTCCCGATTCAAAACAAGTTTGTCGGAGGAAAGATAGACAACACCGCTTATCTAGACAAAACAAGATGTGATAATGGTCCAAGTATATGTTGATGACATCATCTTTGGCTCAACAAACTACACTCTTTGCAAACAATTTGAAAAGCGATGACAAAGAAGTTTGAAATGAGCATGATGGGTGAACTCACATACTTCCTTGGACTACAAATCGTGCAAACCGATAAAGGAATCTCCATCGGTCAAGAGAAATACACGTAAATCTCTTAAAGAAATATGAGATATCGACCGCCTCGATGAAGACACCAATTGTCCTCCTAACAACCTTGGACCCGATCTCACCGGCAAATCGGTCAATCAAACCCATTTCGTGGGGATTGTTGGCTCACCGATGTATCTAATCGCCTGCACTGACATACAATTTTAGTCCGTCTAATAGCAAGATATCACCCAATCCCAAATAATCCCATCTCATTGCGCCAAAAGAATACTCGAGACACCAAGGGAACTTCTAGCCTTGGACTCTACTATCCAAAGTGCTCGTGGTTTGATCTCAAACGATATTCGACTCGATTATCTTGGTCGCAACATGGATGAAAAAGTACCTCGTGGTCCTGTCAATTTCGAGGAAAATGGTTTGTTGGAGTGCTAAAAGCAACAATCGGTGGCTATGTCTTGGTGAAGGTCGAGTATGTGGTCGCTGCAGTTGTTTGTGCCAATGTCTTATGGATGAAAAGTCAACTCAGTGACTATGACATTCATTACAAAATGGTACCCATCTTCTGTGATAACACCAGTGCTATTGCAATCTTCAACAACCATGTCCTTCACCAAAGAACCAAACACATTGATATCATATATCATTTTATCAGGGACCACATAATGAAAGGAGACATAGAGTTTCATTTCATCCCTACTGAATATCAACTTGCTGATATCTTTACAAAACCCTTAGATGAACCTACCTTCAGGAGACTGAAAGCTGAATTGGGAATGCTAGACATTGAAAGTCAGCAGCCTGAAAACCAATCCCAATCTCAGTGAGTTTTCTCTGAAATGGTTCATCCTCCCTGAACAAAACCCCTAAACAACCCTCTCACTGAATGAGTAAGATTCATTCAGAGACCCTGACTTTAGATATTGAGTATTGAATGAGTAACTAAATGCACCAAGCATCAGTTACTTAAATGTCCTAGGTTGGTAAACACACCAATTTAATATAGGAATATATGTCTCTTTATCTTACTGTCATCAAAGTCAAGGGTCTTTCAACACCTTACCTCATCCCACTTGGCATTAAATGTCTCCTCTCACATGAAATATCTTGTGGATATTTTATTAGTGCAGAATGCACTTTTACTGTGCACTGCAACTGTTCTCTTGAAAACCGGGAAATTACTGCGGGTAGTGGAGTAGGTGGCATTAAATGAGGAGATTCAAAACGTTTTCATAAAATGACTTTACAAATCCTCATTTATACAAGATTTACCCCTTTCACCACTCTATAAATACCCCTCTCAAAACATTAAAAACACACACAAAGAATTTCTGCAACCAAACTCTGTCAAAATCACTTCTCAAAACAAGAAATCTTTTTGTTCTTCAAACCTCAAAACAAGCTTTTCACTAAAATCCTCTCTGTAAACATTTACAAAAGGTTTTCACTACAAACTTAAGAAATTCAAACTCTGATTTGTTCTTGTCAAGATATTTTTTTAAAACCCTAAAACCTTTTAAATGGAAATGGCAAGAACACAATCTCTTCAACAGCATCACGATGGGTGGGGATCTCAAAGAATGTTGAATTTAAAACAAACAACGTTATAGGCAATTTTGAATACCCCCAAATGTCCCAAATTATAAGGACATAATGAAGTTTTTATTCAATCGCCTAACGAAAAGGCCTTTACTCGGCCCCCAACAATCTCGTATCAAAATCTTCTCGGGGAGTTTTGGGCTACAAGAGCTGGCCTATGACCCTCACCTCAACCGATGAGATCGACCTCGGACCCCTGTGTGAGTATCTCATCAAATTCATCTGCTCAATGGGGAAAGATCACCACCCGACTATAAAACATTTTGTACTTCAACATGGTTAGACTATAATAATGGAGTCTATGTTGCCCATCCCGAACCCTCCATGCTAAGGATGGGTTAAAACAAATTGTTTTGGATCTAAAATTTTGGACGTAACCCCACCACCAAGAACTCATTTCCTGCGGCTTGGAAGATCCTGCTCACATTTGTGATTCGTGTTCTATGGAATCACTCATCCACCGAACAAGTTAACTCTATTCAGTTGATGGTGGCTTATCGCTTGATGAATGGGGTCATGTCGACATTGGGAGATCATTTACAGTGATCTCAGAATTGTTATCGAGCAAAACTAGGCGAAATACGCTTGCACCCTAGGTTTGTCTCATGTGCTTTACAAGTGTTACTGGGTTGCAATTACCCTCAGGAATTTAAATACATTGCTTTACCTGGTGTCCTGAGTCAATCAAATTTTCAAAAGGACACATCCGAAGTCATTGATATTGAATTGACGGCCCATATGGTTGTTGTAAACAACCAGAGGGACTCAGTGTCTCCAAACCCTGCTCCTAAAAAGAGAAAGGGGAAGTCTCAGACTGAGACTAAAACCAAACCCAAGTCTCAGGACCCTGAGGCTTTTGGTGCACAACCTAAAAGACAAAAGAAGCCCCAGACTGATCTGCCACCCACTGGTGACCAAACAACATCCACCCCGGTGACAACGAAGGACACTGATACATCACAGTCAGTACCCTTGGTCCCAAGTACTACTCCCCAAGATCCAGAGGGAAGCATACAACCCGCTGGTAGGGAGCGCTTCCACATTGCCCAAGGATGACATTCGCAAATCACGCCTTTTGTCGAGGGCCAACCGAATGATCCCAAAGACTCGTAGGAACCGAACAACCCACCGATAGGATCACATCGCCATCGCTTTGGGATAGCACGGGAAAACCCATCGATTGTCAAGGAGCAACGAGGACAAAGACTCGTAGGATATTAACCACTCACCGATATGGAACCCATCACCACCACCGGTTTATCGACAGTTGCTAAGGTCAATGAAATACTTTTCTCTCGTGAAGAACAAGTCGAAGTGAAGATGAAATTCTATCGGCAGGAGAAGAAGTGGACGTTGATTTTCAAAGCGAACAAGAGCATCATCTTGATCCACAAGAGCCTAAAGAGTCACCTTTCCAAAGATGAAGATAATGACTCAATCTTTCGCATCTTCCCGTCTCCAAGAATTCGTAAAGTTTAATAATACTCTTCCACTGACAGAGAGGCAACTAGTCATGTGGATTACTAAAGCTTCAAGGAAGCTATATTATGGGGTTACTGAAACACTATGGGATCAACACACTGAAGCTGCTGCCAGCTATGCTGATCTAAAGTATGATGTGCTCACCTTCAATGCCAACATTGATGAACACAGGGATCTCATGTACCAACATCTACATAGATTGGATGAAAACCTAGTCAAATTTCTCAAGCATCTTCAGACTTGTGGTGTTACAATAGATGAAATCAGGGATGCGGTCAAAGAAAACCCAGCACTCAACTCTAAAGTGCTGGAGGCTACTGAGGCTTACTTGAAGAATTCCTCATACCTCACTGAACTAATCAACATGCTAAAGTCTGCCAATGTTCAGGGTCTTCAGTCTTTAGTTCAGTCTTTTCAGGCAACACTAGGTTCGTTGGATGCTCAGGTGACCACTTTGACTAAGGCATCATCTTCAATGGCTTGGAATCTTGGGCCAAGAATGACTGCCTTGGAACTCTCTCAGGCTACTATGGCTGAAAAGGTCACTGATCTTCAAAAAGATACAACGGACATCAAGGCTATGGTCACTGAGATCTATCAAGCCTTCAAAGGTCGAGCAACTTCAACTCCTCCAGTGTCCGAGGCAACTCTTGCCCTTACAAATGTTGCGGCAACAGTTGAGTGGGAGAAGACCACTGAAGAGACTTCCTCTCACACTAAGGGGGAGCCTGCTCAACCAGTCTCTGCAACACCTATTTCATCACTCCCACCAGTTTCAGCAACACCTATCTCATCAGTCCCACCAACAACAACAACAACACTGACGGTTGCACCTATCATGACAACAACAACACCATTGGTAGCATCATCTTCCTCAGGTCAGGACAAAGGAAAGGCAATAATGCAAACACATGAGCTCGAGAAGATCCCTATATGATCTAAGAACACCGAGTACCGCCACCCACAACAACTAAGTGCCTATCTAGCTAAGGAAGAAAGGAGGAGGAAACTAATGAGGAAGAAAGAAAGAGCAAAGAAGCACTAGTACAAGTTGTTGCTGAGGAAGCTGAGAACATAGGAATTGATCCTAAGAAGCTTGAAAAGTGGTCGCAGGATAAGCTCAAGGATGCTCAGTCGCTAAAATGGTCGAAATGAAAAGAGATTGGAAGAAAAGAACAAGAGAGTCTGACCATGAGGCAAGAAAGAATTGACCACTACAACCGTCAATGACTAGCAAAAGGTCGCCGAGAAAATCATCGATGTCGAATCATCCCCAAGTCCAAACCACCGGCAATAAATGTCTCTGTGGGGGATGATAAAAGACACTTCGAGGTTCATGATCCCCTAAAATT
Organism: Chrysanthemum lavandulifolium; assembly: GCA_022545495.1. Taxonomy (NCBI): domain Eukaryota; kingdom Viridiplantae; phylum Streptophyta; class Magnoliopsida; order Asterales; family Asteraceae; genus Chrysanthemum; species Chrysanthemum lavandulifolium. Next base: position 128,793,858 of record CM040242.1, on the reverse strand, counting down.
CACCGACTTTGGGATCACCGAATCGATGAGCTTGGTCCTATCATTGAAAAGAAGCAAAATACGGTGGTTAAGGAGTCGATGAAAATGCTTAGCAAAAGATATGAAAGACCGAGGAAGCACCAAGAATACTAGGGATTGACCGCTTTAAGCGCAGACCTCAAAGATCTCAACCTCAATCATCAGTGGCAAACGAAGAGGGTTGAGTTCCACCGAGATCAAAGTGCCCGGACTGGAATGTAATAGGGAGCTACCAAGGTGTGAAGTTTGTTAACTGTCTTGTGATTGAAAAGCACGAAGAGGACCGTTCTTCATTGATGTCTATGGAAACCCATCATTCCAAAGGTGGAGTGACATTGATCAGCGGTGTGGCTACAAAGTCGAGCTACATACCGGTGGCCTCTCAAATTCGAGACTCTGCAAATGTCAAGTTCTGTGCTGACTTAAACGCCAAGATAAGAGAGCACCCTGACAGGGAAACATTCATCACAAAGAAAGGCAAGCTTGAAGCACTGGGGATCTATCTTGATTGACATCATTTTTGTTTTATCCTTTTGTACTAGTGATAGGAACCATGTAATGTGATCAATAAAAGATGTATGTTTTGTTAAAATACTCAGTGTTCCTTATTGTATTCATTAGTACATTCAGTGTAAGAAGAAGCCATTTGCTCACTTACACTGATCAAACACTTAGGCTATTTGTATATCCAAAATAAGGGAGACCTTTAATCTGGGTTGAAGAAAATACCCAAACTCTTTAATCTAGGATTTGAATAGAAAATACCTAAAGTGTTTAGACCGTTAAACACTAACAGTCACCGAGTGCATAGTCTCTTTTTAAATTTTTTTTAAATTGAGCCATCTTCGTGATACTCGAGTAAGCTAGAAGAGGCGAAGAAGAAGTCTCTCCACTCGAAGAGGCGGAACTTAAGGGGTGAAGATTGAGTCAAGAAGGAGATGGTGGATTCGGTGATCGATGACAATAACTCATGAATCCCTAAACTCCTCACCAACTACTTTCATCAAGACAAACCAAGTAGAAGATCAAGGCAATGAAGATCAAGAATAAGCTGGATAAGGCGGGACAAGTTTGAATCGAGATAAGACGAAGTCCTTATCAACCAAAGTCAACTTTCCCTAAATGGCAAACTATCGTGCCGATGTCATCACCGACTTATGGAAAGCAACCTTGTCTCTTACTTAATATAGTCTTTGTAAACAGAGACAAAGTACATCAAGATTTTGTCTTCTCAGAAATGTCGCTTGTCACTTAGGATAAAGTTAATACTCATACTTGTATAAATAACATAAGAGATGGAGGGAAAGATTTAAGCTTGTGAATTGTAAAACACACACACACACAAGGCATCTTTCACTCCTCCAAATACAACTCAGTCCCTAAGATAGCTCAGTGGTTCCATAGTAGTTGTGCTCAGACTTAGCCTGAGCTTAATGAGGAGTTACCAACACTTTGTCATTTCAATCCCAATCTTGTTCGCAAGTACTGGGTAATGTATTCTTTTTTATTCATTTCTAATAAAGAATATAATGTTGAAAATTTATCAGTGTGTTTTTACTTATGTCATTTCAGTTATTGATTCACTATTAGTTTGTTTTTAAATACTTAACTGTTTTTACGATAGTGAATAGGGAACAACAGATAATTTATTCAATAAGGTTTGTAAAGAACAATGATATTTAACTAATGATTTATTGAATTGATAATGAAAGACTCAAACTACAGGAGTATAAATTTAAGCCTTGCTTAGCTTGAAGGCTAAGCTAGGTTAACTAATGGGCTGGGCCTTTATTTACTAATTCTAACATCCCCCAAAAATGATAAGTAAAACTCTTCCTCGAAGCAATAATCCAAATCTTCAATAAACGAAAAGCTAATCGATCTCACTTGGGATCTTCAAAATGAAATGCGAAGCAACCTAAAGAAAGGTCTCAACAGATCTCACGTGGGATCTAATCAAAAGATGAAGCAACTCGAAGAAAATGGGTCTCAATTAACCAAAATACGAAGCAACCAGAACATACATGTTCGGGGTCTCAACTAACCAAAAAACTTAAGAAACGAAGCAACTTGTGGCAGGTCTCAACTAACCAAAAAACTTAAGAAACGAAGCAACCTGTGGCAGGTCTCAACTAACCAAAAAAGAACTAAAAAAAAACTGAATCATCAACAAAATAAAATAACAAATTACTTAAGAACAATGTTTTTCTTGGTCACCAGATACAATCCTCTTGGTCATCATATACCTTTACAGATTTTGTCCCAACAATAGCAGTAGCAGCTAGAAGAGTTCACCACAGAACCTTTAAGACAAGCATATTCCTCAGCAGAAATGGTAACCGTTTTATCAGAAGTGGCAGAAGTACGTGTAGAGGAACCCTTTTTCTTAGCTAAGAGTTTCTTGCAATTACGTATGGTATGACCTAATTCATGACAATAATAACACTCAACCTCATCAGAATTAAAACCTTGGGAATCACCAACTCGATCACTATTACCAATCCTAGAACCCCCTTGAAATCCACCACGACTAACAAGAGCACTATTAGAAGCCATTGTATGAGGAGACTGGAGAGTCTCATTACGAATAACTCGAGAAAATGTGTCTTGAAGAGATGGAATATCTATCTCATTCAAGAATTGACATCTAAGAGAATCAAATTCCGGTCAGAAAGCTCATTACAGCTATTTGTTCCCTTTGCTTTTGCATCACTTTCACATCAGCACTTATAGGGAGAAGAGAATTCAATTCCTCATACATTTTCTTGAATTCCATAACATAAGCGGTAAGTGAGTGATCTTGTTGTTATGATGAAAAGCCTTGCACACACTATATATTCGAGAGATATTCATCTGTCTTGAATATAAAAAATCCAAATAATCTATCAATTCCTTTACATACTCACAATGATCAAGTAAAGGAATCACAAATGGTTAGATAGAGTTCCTAATCATCAAGAACAACCGAGCATCATTCTGAAACCATTGATCCTTAGTCTCATCAATAGGAGGTTTATCTACAAGATGAGAAGCTTTTCCAATACTGCGTAGATAGATACAAACTGTTTTGCTCCATGCAAAGAAGTTGGAGCCATCAAGTTTGCTATTTGTGATTCGAATCACTACCGGAAGTCCATCAGTAGAACTACTACCAGATGCCCCATCATTCTTCATGTCATTAACCATAATTCCAAATTCAATATTCAAACAAAACCTTAATTACCAAAACGAATCACAACTAGAAAACCCCAAACAATACCTCTAAGAACAAATAAAACAAAGAAACAGTTGCAAACCTCAAAACATAAACATAATCAAAAATCAAAACCTGGCAACCAAGACTAGATCCCTCGAGGAACCGGTGAGAAACGTATTCTGGAAGCCCTAAAATAGATCAGTACTCACACCGGTACTGTTCTTCAAAACTAAAAAACGAAACTCTAATGAGTACAAAAACCTTGCTCTCATACCATGTAAAGAACAATGATATTTAACTAATGATTTTATTGAATTAATAATGAAAGACTAAAACTACATGAGTATAATAAGCCTTGCTTAGCTTGAAGGCTAAGCTAGGTAAACCAGCGGGCTGGGCCTTATTTACTAATTCTAACAAGGTTTTATAACGGTTGTAAGTTGAGAGAGGTTTCGTAGTCTTTGGCTCTAAAGGTATTGTACTCAAGTTTCGTGTCCATGATCTTGTTTTCCTTGGTATCCGAGGACGCTCATAGTGTGAACTTAGTCATTCCATGTTTGTTTGCTTGGCTATACTACAGCTAATGACAAACTCCATTACATCATTAGGGAGACAAGATATGATGATGCTTTTGAGTCTTTGGTCCTGATTGATCACCCTTCTCTCATCTTGGATCCACTGAGCTTCTTGTTTAGGTAAACTTTCAGCAGTCTTAGGGACAAATGGACCTTCATTAATACACTTAATGTAATAAGGTTCCATTTCAGTTAAGTAACAAATCATACGTTTTTTCCACTTGTTAAATTTACCAACTTCAAGTCGAGGGCAACAAGAAAGATAGGCTCTACCCTTTTATCGACAAGTTGGGGAACTTCACTTTCAACCATGTTAGATCTTGATTTTAAAAACGTTTGGGGAACTTCACTTTCAATCATGTTAGATCCCGATTTTAAAACGTTTGAGCGGCTTAAAAGGGTTTTATAAATAAGCTCGCTCGATACTAATTGTTGTTCCCGTATCACAAATAGCAAAACAAGTAAATTAGGCTAAGTGTGATCCATGACTAAAGCAAAGTAATTGAAAACTTAGTTTAAACAAGATAAGTAATTTAAGTACGATAGATTTTTCAACGCTTATATTCTTTATTAAAACGAATCAAAAGAATATATTACCTAAGTGTTCATGAACAATACTTGGGATTGAATAACAAGTATGGTGTGCACTCCTCACTAAGCTTAGGCTAAGTCTAAGCACAACTATCGTGAACCATCGAGCTATCTTAGGGACGGTCAGATTTAGAGGAGTGAAAGTTGCTTGTGTGTGTTTTCACAATTAATGCACACGCTAACTTTCACTCCTACCTTATGGCTATTTATACAAGTATGGAATTTAACTATATCCTAAAAGACAAACCGACATAGCTATAGAGACAAAATATCGATGCATTTTGTCTCACATAAGAAGCTATATTAGGTAAATGAAAAAGTAGCTTTCTGGTTGTCAATGATGACACTGATCTTGGTTTAGCCTTTCAGGGAAAGTTTGACTTATGGCTGATAACGACTCCTCCTTATAAGTTGAAACTTATCCCGCCTTGTCCCGCCCATTCTTCAGTCTTCTTGTCTTCAGTCTTAGTCTTCAGTCTTTGTCTTCACTGATTGTAGTTGATGAGGAATTATGAGATTCAGTGAGTTATTGTCATCACTCACTGAACCATCATCTTCTTCTTGACTCAGTCTTCACTCCTTGAGTTCCGCCTCACTGAGCGGAGAGACTTTTCTCCTAAGTCTCGCTCGAGTATCTGAAGATGACTCACCGAGTGACTATGCGCTCGATGACTTGTTAGTGTTTAAGGTCATAACCACTTGGGTATTTTCTATTCAAATCCTAGAATTAAGGGGTTGGGTATTGACTGAACCCAACAGTATCATCATTTGTGTAACGGGAGAGGACACCGACTCAAGAGTACGCACGCCAAAAAGGAAACAAACAACAAAGTCGACGCGAAGAATAAGACGAGAAGTAAAAAAGAGATGATGAATAACAATTGACAAACGCACAAAATGGATAAAAGGGTCGGTAGTTGTCGGTATTTTCCCATAATCCCACTTATTTTCATAAAACATACTTGTTTTATATTCTTAAAACATAAGTTCGTCATGACTCGTCCGTTTATAGGACGTTTCCAAGTCGAACGACTTTATTACTTTCCAAATAAATTTAGTTAATAAATGTTATAAATATTATTGTTCGTTAGACATTATTTCCATTGTTTATCCGTTACGGCTCGAATACATTAAATTCTTCATGAGTCTAATGTAATATAGTCGCATTGTGTCTCAATAGTCCCGAATGTCCAAGGTCCAATAATATTCCAAGCCAGAATATGTTTCCCAAGTTTGGTGTTGCAAAATCCCTAGTAATCCGACTACCAATCAATAACCAAATAAATAAATAATCCAACAAGTAATCCAATAATTCAAAATACGGTATCCTACGGGTAACGTGCCTCGGAACGTCTAACAACTTTCGTGTTTTCCATTTCTATATATATAAAAAAAATGTAATTAACTCGTATACTTTAAAACTTTCTTTTGTTATTAATATATTAAATAACAAATTAAGATTTGCTAGTTAATATTCCTATTATCTTTTCCTTTTTGTCCATTTCGAGTCAAAACATAAGTCAAATCTCAAGTTATTATCCGTTTTGAGTCAATTTTTATTATCAATCCCTCGGGTCAAAAATTATAATCCCGAATCCCTTAACCCACCAAATAAACCCTTGGTCACAAGGTCGGGTCAAAAGTCAATCATATCCAACATTCGCTCCAAGTCAAGTATTTCAAGCCAAATATGGGCAAGTCGAGGTCACACCTAGACCACAAAGTCTCGCTAACACTTGTATAGCCAAAACATCACGATTTCAATCCAAGTCCAATATCCGCAATAAATCATCACAATTCACTCGGCCAAAACTAAATCCTACGGCTCGAGTTCCAAGCCGCAACCAAGTCTCAATTAACCAACGAATTATCAAACGTATACCATGACCAAAACGGACCAACAACGCTTACCTCGCCGAGACCTTATCGTCTCGGCTGTGATTAGACGCTGCGAGCAAGAAACGAAACGGACCGAAACTAATGCTCAAGTCCTAAACAAACTGAAGATAAATCAAAACCCACTTGCGGGTTTGGTTGCAGCCGCGACTCAAAACAAACAAAAACCCACAACTAATGATAATAACCAATCAAATAAGCTTGTGAGCTTATTAATAAGCTCGACTTAGATACTCAAGTCGTACGAGAGCTTTATTCTCTCGGTACGCAACCAAGAAAGAACAAGTACGTGACACAAAGATGATACCGCAAGATTTAGTCGTGTTTTAAAAAGTTTTAAATCGTTTCTCGTTTGCTTCGAGCCACACCGATTCACACAAGGGTGAGAATTGGTGAGTTTATCACCCAAACCCATTGATCTACTTACCTACTTAGCAAAACAAGAAAATACAGCCAAGATTAGTGGTAGTGGTGGCTCGTTTGGGGGTTACACGACGCATGTACCTCCAAAACCTGTTTACAATGGTGATATAAGGTTGGGTGTTGTGGTGTTTCGCTGATAAAGGTGGCAGTGTCGCGATGGTGATGGTGGTCGTGTGAGGTGACTACTGCGATAGTAGAGAGTGGGAGGTGTTTTATTTTAGGTTTAGGTAAAATGAGGGTGGTGTAGGGTTTTAATAACCCCAAGGGTAGTTTGTGTCAATTTTGCAAAGAAGGGGGCGCGATGTAACTTAACGCAAGGACCATACGTGTGTTTTTGATAATCTTATAACAAAACGACTCTTGGGCTCATTTAGGCTAGATAAACTTTCCGTGGGACTGACTAACTTGCGCCATAAATTTTTAAAACCATTTTTCCCTTAAAAATGACTATTTATACGACTATTTTTGCTCAATATATCGTAAATAAGTTAAATATCGTATTATTAGGTTTAAACTCGTGCTGGAACGCGTTGCGTGCTATTTTCACGTTTTGAGGTGTAGCTAAAAAGATAAACGTAAAACGAATATGCAAACTTAGAGAAATGAAAATAATTTGAACTTAAGGTAGAGTAAGGACCTCTGGAAAATTTGCGGTTGTTATAACTTCGAGTTCTTTCATCATTTCGATGCGTGTTGTGAATCTCATGAGTGGCACTCGCCATCGTTTTCTCGCCCTCATCTCTTCAAACAAAGATTGTATGCGTTGCTAATCCTCGTCGTATCGCTTCATGAAAGCCTCGAATTGTTTTTGAAAGAGTTGCATCGAGTCACCCATATCTTGTTGCTCTGATACCAAGTTGGTATGGTCCCGATTATTGGATATGGTTATGGGTCTTTGTGGATAGAAATTAGAAGAGGGGTTAGAGTGTTTCTTTGATAAGCCTTTTTTGTTAGATTTACTCATGAACTTTGAGAGCTCATTAGAGAGAACTCTTCGATCTCTTTAAACACATGACAACTTGTATATTCCTTTTCTGATTTATTCAATATATAAACTTATTACACAACTGCTAAAATAAATTGCTACTTGGACATAATTGACTAGAGGTGGCAAAAGGCAGGCGGGCAAGGGCACGGGCCACGGGTCAAGCCAAGCATGGGCCAAACTACAGTGGGCTAAGCAGGCGCAGGCTAAGCAGGCACGGCCAAGCAGGCTCATGTTATCTAATTGCTTTTAAAAGACCCAAACGATGATATAAATTTCGAGCGTAACACCTCATTTATATTTAAAAATTAAATATAAGTTTTTCTTTAAAACAATAAAATGTTCGAGAAAACATGCCTGTTATGCCTATTTAACTTCTAAATGGGCAATACATGCCCATTTCAAAAAAAGGAGGGGGTCCAAATGTGCCCAAATCTTTTAGAAGTTTGCCCATTTAGCCCATTTTTTTGATTTTGGGCACAAATTGCCACCTCTACATAGGACACATAACTACTAATAACTACAGAAGAACACATAAACTAATAATAACGTAGTATAGTAACATAAGCTGCTTAAGACACATATTGCTGATGCTTGAACTTTCCATGTGCCTATAGACCTTTGCTGATATAACAGTATTTGTATGGGCTTCTTTTAATGGTTGTGTATGTCATATCCTGCTAATTCGAGTGGTAGATATCCAAATTCACCAAATCCACCACTGTTGCACCGACCTAAAATCCAGTTTTTATGTTCTTCATCTTATTCAGGTCCCTTGGATACAAGTGAGCAGATCAAGGTCACTACTTGTAATGGTTAAGCTTGAAGTGTTCCTTATAGCTGTCGTAGCGGGAGCGTATGTTTTATGATTTCCCTCTAATCTTGTAGCATGGAATTTGTGTTAAGTATATATATATATATATATATATATATATATATATATATATATATATATATATATATATATATATATATATATATATATATATATATATATATATATTTATTTATTTATTTATTTACGTGACCAATTCACCACATTTTAAAAACGCATCTTAATCAGTAATTTGAGTTATGCATGCAACATCAATTCATAGAAGTATCTTATGAACTGCAGGTTTCTTCACCTTGCACTGATGGGGTTCAATGCCCTCTCGATACAAATCCTATGTGCTGTATCTGGTGGCAGCAAATCAGTTTTTGCCAAAAAGGAAAACTCCACTGCCCTCTTACTTGTTGCAAGTCAGGTGACAACATTAATAGCACCCAAATACATCGTGTTCTTTAGAAAGAGCAAATTTTCTATTAAAGCTCTTAGACTTCGTGTCACAAGAATGAATAATTTAAATGGCAATTGTATGTCATTTTGATCTAATATATCGTATTCTTGCTTTCACTGAGACTTCAGTTGTCGTAATCTTTTCGTAGAAAACTTTGCCGGTGCTGGTTGCAGTTGTAGATCAACTTGGTGGTTCATTTGGTGAATCTGGTCTGCTCGTTCTTCCCTGTGTTGCAGCACATTTAAACCAGGTTTATCACCACTACTGCATTTAAGAAAATAATAATTCATTTTATAGCTTGTTCTTTTTTTTTTTTTTTTTTTTTTTTTTTTTTTTTTTTTGGAAAGCAAAACATTTTATAGCTTGTTCTAATTTGTAATGTCGATGTTTTTGTGTAGATTATCATGGACTCACTCTTTGTAAACTTTTGGAACAAGAAGAAAGAGTCATTAAGCACTGTCAAAGGAGCCTAGACTGCAATCGTTATTGATTGCAGTGATTATAACAATGGTGACATTTTCAGCGATTGCAACAACTAAGAGTATGATTCATGGGTATTTTTCTTTTTGTTCTTTCTTTCCTACTCACTGCATTTTGTTACAAATATTCATGTTTTTCAAATATTGTAAATATTTTATTAATTTTTTCAACATCCTTTAAATTTCACTGGTTTACAAATGTTTGTGGTACAATCAAGAAACAACAAGAATGAGCGTATAGCCCTAAGCATTCCACTCATGAACTCCTCAGACAATTTAGAAGTAGATACAAAACGCTTGTTGCTTTCCTTTGCTGTATTTTCACACTATAAATGGATGGATGCCGTTGATTTTATTGCTGCCGACTGACAACTTTTGCAAGTAGATAACAAAAGCAAAGGATATCCAAAGTTTACCAATCAACGATGTCAATGAGTGACTTACATCTTGAGTCGTTGAATAGAGGTAAAACTGTCTATTTCACAAAGAAAACATATAAGTCATTAAAATTAACGTGGGACACCGAATTGTGGCAGGAGTGGTAATTTTCCTTTGCGTCATGGACCAAGGATCCTAAAAGGTTTTTGACGAGACCTGTTTTAAACTCTACGAGTAACTACCTGTTTGACTCATTATTAAACGCATACGGCTATGCCATTTTGTCACCTTTACTTTTGAGAACAAATTTCACCCTTTTAATAATGTTTCAATACCTCCTGTGTGAACCCATTGACCCACTCAAATCGTTTTTAATCCAAGGCAACTGTAGAATGATTTACACTGTGTTCTCAAGTTTTATTTTGGAAAGAAAGTGAAGGGAAAAGGAGGGAACAAAAAAACAACCGTGTTCTTAAGATTTTATGTGAAAGGAAAGTGACAGAAAAGGAGTGGAAGGGGATAGAGATTCGTGACTTTTTTCTTCTCATTCTTACCGCCCATATTTGGGATGAAAACAAAGGGAAGGAAGACTACTACATAACAAAAAGAGCTTTGTGACAAAAACCCCTGAAACTAGTACATAATGATTCTTTCTTTTTTATCCCTAGCAAAATTTGGGGATTGTTTCAAGCTTTCAATAAACAAAAGATCTCTTGGTTCATTGCAAGGATAATACCATCTATCAAACTTCTTTTTATAACAAATTTATCTGTCAAACTATTCCATGAGATAATTTGTAACAATTCGCATTTTCGAGAATTTACTATTCACTTTTACTATTCACTTTCACTATTCATCCCATAAATTTTTTATTTCACATTCTCGTAAGATAAATTATTTTAGTAATGACCTGAGAGTTGGACAATCGTTAGATCATTTTCGCAAAAGTTATTAAGAAAACATCGTCTTAGAGTTTCATTTTGGTCGGAATACCATTTCAACATCCCGCGCATAACGAAAACCGCCTCTGACAATTTTCCCCACATCAGATTAATTTTTAGATCACTCATAATTAATTAGAGAATTTTTAAGATTTCTTTTAAATGTTACCAAATAAACCCTGAGCCGTATGAGACTAAACTTACGTTTTAAACAAATCTACGTAGACCCGCACTTAACCATTCCTCGCTTGTATTTCCTAAGGCGTTTAGACACTTTTACATTTTTGGAAAAGTCAAACATATTTCCTCCTCCTTTGACCATAAAGAAATTAACCTTGTACGTTCTACATTTTTGCTTAAATCACGTAACTTTTAGACTTCACGTATAACTGCTAAGTTATCCCACGTACGACGAAAACCACATGTTGACATCTCATATCACTTTTAGACTAATTTTAGTCTACTCTAAATAAATTCACGGTCATTTCCTTGAAATCTCGTTCTTTTCTGATAAATTGCGAATTTACGCGTTTTAAGCCTACGTTTTCAGTTTTAGCAGCGTTTAAGCAACCCGATAGAACGTATCACTAATCTAATATGCTTATATAGAGTATATTGATAAGTTTTAACATATTTATAAGATTCATATTATTTGGATACCCGATTTTAAGTTTCGTGACTTTACGGACACATAATGGGTCCAAAACTCACTCCGTAAACAAGATAATACCAAGCAACTCATATCTTGTCATCCTAGATAGGCATTGAACGAAATTTAAGCCACATGGGCGTTTTGTTGTGATGACTAAGTGAAGATAAGCTTACCTAGGAAGATACATGCATGTGCTAAGTTACTTAAGTCTTAGAAATATCCTAAGTCTTGCACCTCCTCATCTTGCTATAAAGGAACTCATTTTCTCCCTTTCTTCTCCATTTAAACGCCTAACAACAATTCACAACACCACGATTCTTTAATCTTCAAACTACAAGTTATATATCAAAGTTCAAGGCCTAGTTATTCCTACATGATTCAAGAGTTTGTTTGGGGATTCCATGGTTGGATTAGGAGCTATACAAGGTGAAAAGGGCTGAGTTAGAAGTGTTCTTACAAGGTTAGATCAATCCTACCAAGGGTTAGCATGATGTGTTAAGGATTTGGAAGCACGGGTTCATATTGAAAGGGTTTAGGTTTTAGTGTCCTAGTTCTTGGTTCTTGATTTGTTTCATCACAAGGATTGTAAGCAAACTCTTATGTTATCATTTGCTTACTGTATTATACTAGTATTTTAGGTATGTTACATGTTCTATATGCTTATTATACTTGATTACGCTTGGATAATCGGACTAAAACACTAGAAACATCGTAAGGACTTATATTGCAAAACAGAAACTGAACAGGGGCTGTAAACGTAAATTCTGGGTAAAATCCTTGGGCTGAGAAAGTTAAGTAATTACATAGGATTATAGATCTATGTCTTGTGGTCGTTTCTCCGGGTGGCTCGTGCCGTAACTCATCCCGATGAATAAACTAGAGCCAAAACGGCTAAACGTGTCCAAATGTGAGTAACAGATTTCAAACGGGTAAAACTCATAAAACTTGCATGTAACCAACTGTTGGTTAAAGAATAAAAGTTGTAGCTAACACCCTAACTTGAACGTGGCCGCTGGCCGTGCGTTAAACGGAGCTGTAGAACTTGACTTATGACCAAAAGCGTGAGACAGTTTGCTGCTGATTGAAATAACTAGTACATCCAAGGGTAAATTGGTAATTTCACATTAGTTAAATAATTTCTGGGGCAGTATGTCACACCCCCAAAATATCGCAGCGGAACGATAGTGTCATTGGGGTATGACGTCATAGCACAAAGTATGGATACTAAAACGACCTCTATAATGAGACGTTTGAAAAGTTTACCATTCGATAAATAAGTTAATGTTTACACCACAAGAAATCACAAGGTTTGATAATACATAAAAGTTTACAAAACATGTCGAATGGTAATTGTTAAAAGCACAAGACTCAATGTATGCCATGCGACCCAAAAGCTCCATGAAGTGCTATCACCTTAAGACACGAGATAAACATGCTAAGCAGTGTCAACACAATGGTTGGTGAGTTCATAAGTTTGTGATGAAATGTAAAGCCTTTCAAAAATTGTTTATGCGGCAAAGGCATTGTAAATCCACTCGGCCCAAGTTCCGCCCATACAAAACTTGCAACCTGTGTGTTTACAACCCATTGCCAAAATATAGAATTGTCAATCTTGTTTGTAAGTAGGACATAGGTGCATACGATATATACATGTACTTAATGCAAAGAATCACAGCCAACTGAACCTCTTGACAAGTCTACATTGTTTGTTGTGTCTCATTGAATAACGAATTATATTCACCCAAGGTCACGTCATCAAGGACCCAAGGGTGGGGGCGTCAGCCCGATAGTACTATCAATACCTCTCCGCCGGCTCCCGCAGGAGTTAACCAGTTGCTAAAGTTTGTATGTTGATGCATAATTGAAAACTAGTTTAGCACATTAAGGCACATATCGCAATAAACCACACATAATGTCCAAAGTGTATAAGAAGTATATTGTAACACAATTGTATAAATGGTTTGAGTATTCGCAAGAGTGAAACAAGTATTTAAGCATGTATCTCCCCCAAATAGTTTGTAAGAATTTAAGCGAGTAAAAGTGGGGTATGAACTCACCGGTGTGATGGATATGCTAACAAAATGAAGTGCACGAAAGTGAGACTCGGAAACTATCCGCGACCTAGAATGAATGTTATGATATGTAATGAGTTATGATGTTATGTTATGCATGCATTTCGTATGTTATTTATACCATTTGCGAGTTTTGAAAATAATACTTATCGTCGAAAAATACTCTTTTGACGTCTTGACCATTCTTAAATCACTTTATAAGTTTTTACGTCAAAATGTCATCCTACAATAGTTTTGTAATGATTTATAGTGAAATTAGCACTTTTCGTCGCAAAATAATGTCGTTGGAAATTTCTTGAAAGTGACAAAAACGGCTTCGAAAAACTAGTCGTAAAATGGTGTACGTTGAGCGTTAGGAAACGAACTCGACGGTTTTGGAAAGTTTGTATCAAAATCTAGAAGTTTCAGTACATGAGTTTTCGTCATAGAGGTCTCGATCATAAAGATAATAAGGGTTAAAGATGGTGGTTTTGTCTAATTGTTGTGTAAAAAGTGAGTTTCGGCCAAGTTTAAGCATCCGTAAATAGTTTATTAAAACTCCGCTATACAAACGGTTGGTCGTTTTGAAAAATATGCTTGATGATCTTAATTTTATTAGAAAACATCTCGTTCCAAAAAGTTCCACATCATAGTTAAAAACAGCCTCAAACATGGTCGTTTTAGTTACCGTAATACTTATCTCGTAAAAATAATATAGTTTTCTAAAAATAATAGTTACGGCAAGTTTATGAAAACGTGTATATCTTTGTCGTTTCAACTCCGTTTTCTACGTATAATACGTCCTTAGCTTCGTATCAAAGTATACTATTATATTTTTGACAAGTCGAAATAATTTGTGAAGCTTAGGACTCGTTTTTGACTCGAATAAAGTAAAAATAGTATCTGAAATTTTACGAAAATGTATATATCGTCGTCAAACTTTAAAAATTCATAACTTCTTCGTTATAACTCCGCTTTTATCCGTTCAAGCGCCACGGATTCGTTTTAAAGTATATTTTCTAAATATCAAGGCCAAAATTTCGTGCCTCTCGTCGGATTTTCCAGAAAATCAAAACAAGGACAGAACACTTTTATACGATCGAAAATAGTTTTTCTCGTACCAAACCTATTCTAATCCCTTCAAATCAACTCCAAAGCTAATCTAATCCTACCATACACCTTCTTAGGGTGTCATGGGTTCCTAAACATCATCAAGACCAAAGTATACCAAGGGGATAATTATAGGATGACTTTATATATATATAACACTAAAAATCATGTAATAATGGTATAAACAACACAAATCATGCATGTTTTTGCTCAAAAATGATGAGATGAGTATGAAATGAAGATGAAATATGTAAAATGAAAGAATATGCTTACAAGCTATTATGATGAGGTGCAAAGAACCAAGGTTAGCCTAAACACCCTAGGTTTTTATTTCAAAACCTAATCAAGAGAGTGATCTAGATTGTGATTAACTTGCTTGAGAAATAAAAATGATGATCCCTTTGTGAGCTCTTGTATGGCCGGTTTGGAGAAGAAGCAAAAAGGAGAGGAAACACTTTTCTAACACTTGAATTTTTTGAGCTTATGAATGAAGAATGAATGTTGAGTGTACATATACACTTGTAAGAAAATTTTCTCACCAAATAATCAATGCAATCCCCCCTAGGACCGGATTTTAGGGGGATATTGTCTTTCAATATATATATATATATATATTTTTTTATTACTTGTATATATTGTAAATAAAATGTAAGTAGATGTTATGTTAAGTAGAATTTGTAGTACTTGTACATAGTTGTGATATTAGAGTAGTATGAATTAAACTAAGTTTTAGGGATCAAAGTAAAGTATAATGATATTATAAAATTATAAAATACATTCCTTGTAAAATTTGAGTGATAAGATAATTATCGAGTAGTTTTTAAGAAAAACGTCGTAATAATATAAATTTTACGATTTATATACAAAATAAATTCAAAACACTAGTTAAACTCAAAATATAGTTTTTATAACTAAATGTAAGTATAAAAGTATATCGGGATCATTTTTAGAAGTAACGGATTAAATTTTCAAGATAATAACTCACGCGATAACGTTTATTTAATATAAAATTTACGCGTTTAATGTGAAATGCAAAATCATGAATGAACCGTTATGAAATGATGAATATGGAGTATGAGGAATGACCGGAATTTGAGAATTGTGACACAGTAGGGCCCACTAATCTGTTTAGCTCATTCAATTACCTTTCCGAGGACATAAAAATCGAGTCGTGATCATTTGCGGTTTAGAAGTAACGGGTAGATTTAGACGGGGAAAACTTAAATAAAAGAAACGTAAACACTTATACGACTTCACAAATGTTAAGTATCCAAGCATAATTGGTGTAATAACTATACAAGGCATGTTTATACATTCACATCGTTATTTTAGAACCTAAGACTCAACACATATTCTAGGTTGCGCGTAGAGGTTTCTCGGCTTATCCATCGATTCGTTATACATTGGATATCATTTATTAAGGTGAGTTCGTAGCCCCACTTTTACTCGTTTAAATTACATTACAAACTCTTTGGGGGAGATACATGCTCAACTACTTGCTTTTACACATACAAATACTAAAAACATTTACACTTTTATGCTACGCTATACTTTTTATACTTGATTGCATAATACTTGATAGCATTTATACTTGATTGCATTACACTTGATTGCATTATACTTGATTGCGTTATATACTTGATTGTGTTATACTTGATTATACTAAACTTGAAAGTCTCCCAACATACACGGAGGCGGTCCCTCGATTCGCATGATAAGTCTCCATGGATAACACATGCATTGGGTTTGGAGATGAAGTAAAACCAATGCTATTACTTTCCTTGTGAGCAACACAAAGTCTCCTTGGACAACACATGAATTGGGTTTCGGAGATGAAGTAGAACCAATGCTATTACACTCCTTGTGAGCATCATACCCACCTGAGGTTTCTGGAGATGGAGTGGAGACTCATGGTTAATTGCATAAGTTTTGATGCACGTGTACGTGATCAATATACTAGTTACATACTTAAAACATTTATACTTTTAACTACTATGATACATGCATACATGATTGACGTACTATTTTAGCGATGGGTTGTAAACACACGGGTTGCAAGTTTTGTATGGGCGGAACTTGGGCGAATGGATTTACAATGCCTTTCTTTGTGTGAACATTCTTTAAAGGCTTTTCAACTTATTCAAAACAAACTCTATGAACTCACCAACCATTGTGTTGACACTTTAGGATGTTTATCTCGGGTCAATAAGGCGATAGCTATTGCATGGAACTTAGAGTCGCATGACATATTTTGAAGACTTACGCTTTTATAATTTACCATTGAAACATTTTGTAAACATTTATATATTATACTTTGGGACCTCATTGTTTGTAACTCGATTTCATTAATCGAATGGTAACTTTTCAAACGTCTCATTTAGAGGTCGTTTTCTATAATTTGTACTTTGTATTATGAAGTAGCACCCCAATGACATAATCTTCCGCTGCGATATTTTGGGGGTGTTACATAATTGGTCTTCGGAGTTGAGATCCCTTGCAAAGTGAAAAAATTAAAAAGTTTAGAAAGTTTATCACTGAGTGTCATGTAGGGGTGAGCAAATGGACCGAGAACCGAACCGGAACCGAGAACCAAACCGGAACCGTCCCGACCCGAACCGCATTCTAGAACCGCGGTCCGGTTCTCGGTTCTTCAATATTGGAAATTTCGGTTTTCGGTTCGGTTCGGTTCGGAACCGCGGGTATCGGTTCTGGAACCGAAGAACCACACAATTTTCAAAATTTAAAAAAATATTGTATTAATATTGATTATATTTTGTTAGTGTTGAATATAATATATGTCATCAACATTTAGAAAAATATACTTATAGAACCTCGAATATTGTCACTAATTTTGTCATTAGTTTTTTCCAATATTATCGATGAAGGATAAAGTTTGTAGGTTTCATGAACATTTTACACACAAAAGAAATGATACCAACATAATGACCAGTTTATAAATCGACTAATCGGTGACCATTTTGTACCTTTGTATCTAAGTATGCCTAGTGATAGTTTAGGATTGGGATGATGTTCGATTATTTTCAATATGAATGAATTAAATTCCTGTGGTTTGCTAGTAACAATTTTGATTATGCAATTCACTACTGAAATAACTTATAAAAGGTTTTGTTGGTTGATGAACGTGTTAAGTATAAGACCGTTCAATATTATTTATGATTTAGACTTAGATTAGTGCAAACACGTAAAGAATACTAAATTTTGGGTGCTTTTTGAAAAATTTGCCGTTCTAATGGGGTAGAACCGAAATACCCGAACCGAACCCGAGAACCGAACCGGAACCGAAACATTTTTTCGGTCCAGTTCTCGGTTCCTAAAATATGTGTTTTTTGGTTCTCGGTTCTTTCGGTTCCGTGCGGTTCTGGAATCGTGCTCACCCCTAGTGTCATTTGTCTCCCACCCAATCCTTCCATTTTTTCTTATTAAATTCGGTTAGGGGGATTTTGGTTCGTTTAACTCATTTTTTTATTCCACCCCAAAACTTCAAACGTAAATAATTTTTAAATGACAAACTTTTATGAAAAACCGATTTCACCATATTTTTTTAAATTTAATTCTCTTTAATATAGTATGCATTATGATATATGAATCTCAACTTTTTTTTCCAACTTTTTAAGTGGGTGTTGATTCTCTTGAAATTTTCGGCATTTTAGATTCTAATTTTGACTAGTTTAAAAGCCGAATTTTACAAAACTTAAAACATAAAAATTGTAGGCTTTTGACCATTCTTTACCCAGAAATTTGAATCACTCAAATCCGATATGATATGAGAGAGATATTGCACGTTAATTATACGTCTTAGTCATATTTAGTGCATACAAAGTGTTTGATAAAATGCGTAAAAGATAATTTTCTTATAAAAAGTGCATTCAAATGCACTAATTGATATATACCAAAATACATCTTTTGTTATTTTTGGTTTATTTTTAACTAATGAACAAGCAAATGATAAACTGATGAACATTGTAACTATAACTGATGAACATTATGATTTTTTCGACAACTGATGAACATTATGATTTTTTCGACAACTGATGAACATTATGATTTTTTTTTAATACCGATAAACTGATGAACAAAATTTAAGAGAACTGATGGATAACTTTTTTTTTATTAATGAACAATACTAACTGATGAACAAGACTAAGCGATGAACTGATGAACAACTAACAGATGAACATTGCGATTTTTTTTAGACAACTGATGAACAATAGCAAAAATAACTGATGAACGTTATTTTTGAAAACTGCTGAACAGTATAAAAAAAACAACTGATGAATAATATAAAAAATAACTGATGAACTAATGAACACTACTATTTATTTATTTATTTTGGATAATGATAAAAAAAAAAAAAAAAAAGACTAAGCGATGAACAAGACTGATTGTGACCTAACTGATGACCAACGTGATTTTTTTATTTGAAAAACTGATGAACAACACTATTTGTTTAAAAAAACCGATGAGCAAGTGATGTAACTAATGAACATTATAATGTAACATCAAAGAAAACTGATGAACATTATAATGTAACATCAAAGAGAACTAATTGATGAAGTGATGAACATTGTGACTCTAACAAATGAACATTGCGATTTCTTTAAAATAAATGATGAACAAATTTTTTATTGATGACCAATACTTTTATTGATGAACAAATGAACAACTATTTTTATTGATGAACAACACCTTTTATTGATGAACGATACTTTTTTGTAACAAAATTGATGAACATTACTATTTCTTCTAAAAATCACTCTAATTACCAATTCATGACTACTTAATTGATGCACACCAACCAAACACTCACAACCAAAAATCAAATCCCAAGAACTCAACAAAATAATTAAAAACCAATTGCTCATCAATTAATCAGTTAATATGTCTTGTTCATCAGTTCATCAGTTTTGAACAAGATTAACTGATGAACAAAACGTACATTTAAAAAAAATTAAAGATTAAAAAAACATCAATTTTTTAATCTTACATTAATAAAATAATTAATGATGCGTTCTGGTATAAAAATTAGAGCATTTAAAGCAATTTTAACACTAAAAATCTAAGCTAGACATTTTATCAAACACCTTGTGTGCAACAAATATGACTAAAACGTCATCCTTGACGTGTGATATCTCACTCATATGTTATCGGCTTTGAGCAATTCAAATTTCTGGGTAAAGAATGACCGAAAAGCTACAACTTTCGTATTCTAAGTTTTGCATGATTCGGTCTCTAAGCTATAGAAAATTAAGGCCGAAGATGCCAAAAAATACAAGAAAATCATAACCAATTTTATAATCTGAAAATAAAAGTTGCGATTCATATGACAAAATTCATACCATTTTAAAGAGAATTAAATTCTGAAAATTTTGGTGAAATCGAATTTTTGTAAATTCGTTTGTGAACCACTGTATGGCTTTTTACACTTTTCAATTTGATTCACTTTTTAGTGGATTCGCTACCTTGGTCTTCGATTGGCTGATTGTGTAGTTGGGTTTTGTTTTGATATGTCATGGTTTAGGTGACTTTGGTACAACAATTGTTCTGTTCCAATTTTTTGTGTTGTGTTGTGATGTTTTGGTTTTGGATTTTTGATTCGTTATAGATGAGCAGTTTTAATTTAGTTAAGTTTTCCCGTCAAATGTAATAATCACTTGAGGACAATGATAATTATTTTTCCGGAGTCGTATTCTACGGCGAGATATGAATTGAAATTTACGTTTATGTCTTTTGTTTGATGCTTGATAATCGAATATTTTTGGTTTGGATTGCTTTAGAGATTAATTTTTGAAACTGATTTTAACTGTTTAAAAGCAACTATTTTAAGCTATATTAAAATTAAACTAATGACGAAAGCTAAAAATATTATATAAAAAGCTATGCTTGTCAAGTGAGGTGAAAAGGTAATTAAGTATGAATAATCAATTAAGCCCGTTTAATTAATACCCGTCAAAATAAAATTATTTTCTCACAACGTTGGATTATATTGAAAATAATTATTTTTCTTCTTGGTAATAATCACTAGATCTAAATAATTAATTATACAAGACTTTTGCCCGTTAAAACAATCAATCAAATATATCTAAAAACAATCCGGAAATCATTAATCAATAATCTTCGATACCCGTTTAAAAAACTATTTTCTCACAACGTTGGTTTATTTTGAAAACAGTTCTTTATCTTGGAAATCACTTGATTTAGAAGATTAATTTTCCAAACGGCTTTTGCCGGTTTGATATAACCAAAAATCAACCTAAGTAACCGAAGATTATCAATCAACAATTTCTAAGCTTTTCACACTCAACTGCAAATCACTACTCACTTAACAAGCATATAAAAAATATACTCACTATGCATAACTACTAAACCAACAATAATAATCTCAATAATAATGACCATTTTTCCACTAGAAATATAAGCTAAAGAGAAAGTAAAGAAAATAGAACCCGATCTAACATATGATACGACTAAAACCACCCGATTTTATAAACTTATCAAATTCTAAAGTTTACTTCTTTATAAGTTTTAATATAACCAAATAATTAATAAAGTTTGTGACTTTATTAACTAGTTAGCTTATTAGGACTAAAAGCTATAAACTTTAGTAATAAGCTAGTTTATAAAACCCTTAAGCTCCTCGCCTTAGGATGAGATGAATCAAATAAGATATGGAAAGCTTATTGATTTAAAAAGGGGCAAATGGCACAAAAAGGTACCAAACTTAGGGTCCATTTCAATTAAGGTACTATTCTTTTTTCCTTGCATAAAAATGTACCCAACAATTTTTTTTGGCGGATTTGTGTTTTTTTATTAATGTTCGTTAACTCACTTTGTTAGTAAATTACATGTTTGGTCCTCGAATTCGTATAATCATTTCATGCAACATCCAAAAACATTTTTGAATTTTTTTTTACATGTTTGGTCCTCGAAAAAAAATTTCAGAAATAAAAATTACAACTTTGGTCCTCGATTTTGTTTTAAATTCGAAAAATATTTGAAATTTTTAGAAAAACTTCAAAAAAATTTGAATTTTTTCGAAAATCCTTTTCGAATTCGTATAATAATTTTTAAAATTTGAAAAACTTTGAAAAATTTTCGAAAATTCTTTTCGAATTCTTATAATCATTTCTTAAAACTATTTTTGAAAATTTTGAAAAATTTTGAAATTTTTTTAACAAAGTTTGAAAAAAAAATTTCAAATTTTTTTTTCCAAACATTGTTAAAAAAAACTTTCAAAATTTTTCAAAAATTTCAAATATGATCATACAAATTTGAGAAGAATTTTCGAAAAATTTTCAATTTTTTTCGAATTTTCAAAAGTGATTATACGAATTTAAAATGAATTTTCGAAAAATTTTCAAAATTTATCAAATTTTTTGAATTTTCAAAAATAACTATACAAATTCGAAAAGGATTTTCGAAAAATTTTCAAAAATTTTTGAAATTTATTTTAAAGTTTTTCGAAATTTTTCAAATTTTTCAATTAAAAAATTTCGAGGATTAAACATGTAATTTTATTTTGAATTTTTTTCGAGGACCAAACATGTAAAAAAAATTCAAAAATGTTTTTGGATGTTGCATGAAAGGATTATACGAATTCGAGGACCAGACATGTAATTTACTAACAAAGTGAGTTAACGAACGTTAATAAAAAACACAAATTCGCCAAAAAAATTTGTTGGGTGCCTTTTTATGCAAGAAAAAAGAATAGTGCCTTAATTGAAAATGGACCATAGTCACTAATATATAATTTTCTTCGTCCCCAAGATGGCGATCATTACTTCTGTCATATCCGATCATCATCCCCATCAACCCCAATCATTTTCGATTATCTAATTCATCACCAACCATACCCAACGATTTATGATCATTAGATCTCCCTTCAATCCAAATCCTTTGTTCTCTAATTGATTTTATTTTATTGTTATTTGTATTATCAATTACATTCACCATGGTTGTTCAACGCTCTAAAGAAGATTATCTCGCTCAGATTGCTAAATCAATTTATGTCACCAATTTTCACGATAACGTTGGGTCGAGTAAATTGTGGAAGGCATGTGAGGGATATGGGAAGGTGATTGATGTGTTTATCCCTTATCGTAGATCTAAAGCCGGTAAACGTTTTGCTTTTGTCCGGTTCATTCATGTGATGGACTTAGATCGGTTGGTTGGATATCTCTGTACAATTTGGATAGGTAGTTACCATCTCCATGCTAATGCTGCCCGATTCGAACGTGCTAATAAACCTGTCAAACCCTCGGGGCCTTGTCAATCTAACGGGCATGGTTCCTTTGCTTCGGTTGTTAGAGGTTCTCCAAAACCTAACGATATTGCTGGCCCATTATCTTCCTCACCGGCGTTGGTTTTGGACGATTCTTGTGTCGTTGTTCGTGACCTTTCATGTCATGTTATGGGACGTGTGAAAGATATTTGTTCTATCTCTAATTTGCGGATTCTCCTTGCTAAGGAAGGCTTTGAACACGTGAAACTGTCTTTCTTAGGGGGTCTTTGGGCGATGTTAGAATTGGAAAATGTATCTGCTAAACAAAAGTTACTAGAACATGTTGGGGTCAATTCTTGGTTCCAGACTCTTCATAATGCGACTAATGATTTTGTTAGCAGTGAACGGGTAGTTTGGGTGGATATTGAAGGCATCCCTCTTAATGTATGGTCTCATGAAACGTTTTCCAAGATTGGTAAAAATTGGGAAAGGCGTTGGATATTGAGGATAACTCCGGTCCTCATTTGCCCGTAAACGTTTGTGTGTTTTAACAAAGCAACCGGGAACTATATTGGAGAAATTTAAGGTGATTTCCAAAGGTAAGGTGTTTATGGTTCGGGCGAAAGAGCTTTTCACTTGGAATACGTGTTTCCTTGAACCTACGGTGTCTGATTATAGTTCAGATGATGAATCAAACCACGGTGCTAAAATTTTTAATGACGGGGTGCAGCTTAGTGATGAGGAGTCTGATGGTGACCGAGAAGTGGATGGTGTTCCCGAGACATATTTCAGGGATAACTCCTTTCCTCAACAGGTTCATGGTAACGAGTCGGGCAAACAACAATCTACGGACCCGTTTGGGTTCTATGACTTGCTGAATAAAATTCCCCCTAAAGGTGTTCGCGATGCGAGTCCCTCTTTGTCACATCCTCCCGGTTTTATTCCTGCTACCTCTGAGGCTCATGCTAATGAAGGCGAGGTTCAAGACGTCGCGCCTGGTTTTAGACATGACGCGGTGACTTCTCCCAGGGTAGATGCTAGGGTTATGGACCATTTACAGGAGGTTTATGATTCTTTTAATGAAGAAGCTTCATCCTCTATCCCACGTGCAAATCACAATGGAGGATCTATTCTTGGTGTCTTGGAAGACATGGTTCGGATAGGACAGTCTATGGGTTATCAGATGGTGGGGTGTGTGAAAGACATGGAACGTACTATCGGCTCACAAGGAGAGGAAGAGGTTCTTTAATGAATATTATTTCTCTTAATATTCAAGGTCTTGGGCATAAGACCAAAAAGGCGTGGGTTAACGAGTTAAATATTAAACACAGGATCAATTTCTTAGCGTTACAAGAGAAAAAGATGGATAGTGTTTCTCATATGGATGTTAAGTCCCTATGGGGAAATTCGAATTATGATTTTGTTGTAAGTGAGTCGCTAGGGAATTCCGGTGGTATTCTTTGTATTTGGGAGGCTTCTATTTTCAAGAAAGAATGAGCTACTATTTCTGATAATTTTATAGCCATTTATGGTACATGGCTGCCTTGTAATACTAAGGTTCTTATGGTGGCGGTTTACGCTCCTCAGCAGCCTGCGTGTAAAAGGGCCCATTGGGAGTATTTATCTTCTCTGTTACGACAATGGAACGGCGAAGCTATTGTTATGGGTGACTTTAATGAGGTTCGGTCTATGGATGAAAGACTTGGTTCGGCTTTTGATGTTTATAGTGCGCGGCGTTTTGACCGGTTCATCTTCTCTTCTGGTCTTGTGGATGTTAAATTGGAGGGATACTCGTTCACTTGGTCACATCCCTTAGCCTAAAAAATGAGTAAATTAGACCGTTTTCTTGTCACGGAAGGTATTTTCTCGTTTTATCCGTCTACTTCAGCCTTGTGTCTTGACCGTCACATGTCTGATCATAGACCTATCGTTTTGAAAGATTCGCCTTCTGACTTTGGTCCAATTCCGTTCCGTTTTTACCACTCCTGGTTAAAGATGGAGGGATTCGATTCGATGGTGGAGCAAGCATGGTTGTCCTTCTCTCATACTGATTCCAATAGTTTGGTCAGATTCAAAAAGAAGTTGCAGGATCTTAAGTCTATTATCCGAGTTTGGGTCAAGGAAAAAAAATCCATCTCCACAGCATGAAGACTGATTTAAGGAACGATTTAAAGGCTATTGAAAGGGGAAACGTTTCTGATGATATCCTTCTCAAACGGATGGAGCTTAAGCGTCGACTTCATGATATTAATCTTATGGAGGCTAATGAATTGGCCCAAAAATCTAAATTAAATGGGCCATTGAAGGCGACGAGAATACAAAAATTTTTCATGGCATTATTAATAAGAAAAGGTCTCAGTTGTCGATCCGTGGTATCTTTGTCGATGGCTCTTGGTGTACTGATCCGAGTACTGTGAAGGAGGAGTTTAAGTATCACTTTCAAGCTAGATTCCAGCAACCGTGCCATGGCCGTTTCAATCTTAATGTTCCCGTCCAAAAATGTTTGTCTTCTGATCAGGTGGAGGAGCTGGACAGAGATGTTTCGAGATGTGAAATCCGTAGGGCTGTTTGGAGTTGTGGTGCAAATAAGTCTCCTGGTCCTGACGGATACACGTTCGAATTCTTTAGAAAATATTTGAGTTTTATTGGGCCGGATCTGTGTGACGCGGTCGTTCAATTTTTTAAGTCGGGGTATGTTTCCAAGGGGGTGCAACTCATCTTTCATTGCCTTAATTCCTAAAGTCACTGACGCCAAGTTTTTTTTGGGTAAAGGGTTAATTCACCCGTAAAATTCATTACTCAAAAAGCGTTAAGGTACATAGGATGAGGGTGATATCCTCACCTCGATCCTTAGGACACTTACAAGCGCTAATATAAGAATGAAACACCATTCCTATAACTTACAAAAATGAACCTACCAATAATGACAAAAGAACATAAAACATTACAATACTACTCAAAAGCACTTTAGCCTTCTAAATCATTATGGAGGTCCACCTTAGCTTCCAGAAAGTCGCCACCAATCTCCACGAAAGAATGAGTGGACCGCATAGCACTTCACGATCCAACTCATGCAATCACTACTCGATCAGAACTACTACCAAGGACCCCGACATCCCAACCGGACCCCATCACAAGGGAACCCGAGTTAGAAATGAGGCGATCCCCACACCTCTTCCAACTCCTCACGATCCTCCCCACAAACACCAAAGACTGATCAAATACCAACTTTCTCACTGGATTCCTTATCCTCTCGCTTAAAAATCAAAGGTCAAGAAGACAATGAAAAAATATTGTCTTACTTAAAACAAACATCCGTCAACATACCACCCTTGATGTATTCTATCATATCCCTAAATATAGTAGATACTTCAAGAGGTCGATATCTAATCGAAAAGCTTGAGGGATTGATATTATTAGGGGAAGAATGTTCAAACTATCATCCAAAAGAGCATGCCCAAGAAGGAAGATCCGCGCTTTTACTATTCCTTGTTTATAGGGGCTTTCTATGAAAAACGCCTTAGCATCTCTGGGGCAAGATTAACCCGATGCCTCACCGCTTTCTTAAGCTCTGATATTCGTGGCTTAAACCAACTAGGATGAGTATCCAATTAGTGATCGATCAATCAAATATCCCATTGAGTTGTGAGAACGTCTTGTAAGGGTGGGGAATTCAAATTTCCAATGATTGTAATTTTAGAGATGGAGGAAGATAATTCGTCCCAATAATCCTTGAAGACCCTTCTTGGCTACAAACGTGCCATTATTGATGTTCATGATGGAAAGCTCACTTTACGAGTAGGATCCGAGAGCGACCTTCGACATTAAGGATTCTATGAGACATTCTTCTTCCCGGGTCATCCCGTGATATTTAGTTGAAGAAGTTGATGAATTTGTTGATGACATAGACGGTCGCATTGACGAGTATCTATTAAACGAATTCATGAATAATGATAACAACGTAATATACGACAATCATGAAATTGAGATGGTTGAGCGGTGTCCTTTATCCTCGTCAGATGAAATTGAACCTATTGAGCTTCGTGGCGGAAACCAAAGCTAAAACCATCAATCAAAGAGCCTCCTACCTTAGAACCGAAAGATCTCCCGAGTCACTTGAATACGCCTTTCTTCAAGGGGAGGACCAACTCCTCATAATAAGCTCCTCGCTAACCCCTATTCGTAAAGAGAAGCTCTTAGAAGTTTTAAAAGAATATAAAGGGTGATTGCATGGAGTGTTGCCGACATTAAGGAATCGATTCTACATTCTCGCACTCATAAAATCCTCATGGAAGAAGATTACAAACCAACTGCTCAACCAAAGGCGGGTTAACCCTAACATCAAAGAGGTAGTAAAAAGGAGGTCATTAAGCTTCGGATGCGGTGTCTCATCTACCCCATATCGGATAGCCCATGGGTCACCCCCACCAGTGGTTCCAAAAAGGGAGGGATGACGGTTGTAAAAATGAGAAGGTGAGTTGGTGCCACAAAGAACGGTTATCGGGTGGCGGTATGTATTGACTACGAAAATTGAATGATGCCACCCGAAAGATCATTTTCCTCACCGCTTATTGACCAAATGCTTGAAAGATTAGCCGGGCACGAATACTCATGCTTCCTTGATGGCTTTTCGTGTTACTTTAAATCCATTGCTCCTCAAGATCGTGAGAAAACTACATTTACATGTCCTTACGGAACGCTCACAGACAAGCGAATGCTTTTCGGGTTATGTAACGCACCCGCAACTTTTCAACGATGTATGATGGCCATATTCCACGAGTTAATCGAGGATAGCATGGAAGTTTTCATGGATGATTTCTTGTTTGGAAATTCTTTTCACCTTTGTCTTTCCAACCTTAGAAGATGTTGAAGCGATGCGAGGAAACTAATTTGGTTTTAAATTGGGAAAATGCCATAGAGTCTCGTGAAATGGAATTGAGGTCGATAGAGCGAAAATCATCTTGGTCATGCCGGTTTTATCAAGGTTTATTAAAGATTTTTCGAAATGGGCTTATATGTGTTGTGGACCGTTTTGAATTAATGCCGCATGACCCCTAACTTATAAATTAATTGGCTAAAAGCACATTTGCTTGAGGACAAGCAAATAACAAGTGTAGGGATATTTGATAAGGTTTTAAAAGGTACCATTTGAGGGTCGTTTAAGTCCTTATTTGATCACTTTGTATCCGTTATTGCTTAATATCGTTCCTTTTCACTTTTAGGTCTCGTGAAGGCAAAATCTTGGAATGGCACTTATTTGGACAGAAGCGCGAATATATGAAGAAAATGGCCAAAGTCGAAATCATGACACTCACGGTCGTGAATGTAGAAGGCGACGGCGTCAGAGATATTTGCGGACGCCGTCGGAGAAAGTTGCGACGGTCGAACTCAAAACTCATGTTTTCAAGAGACGGCGTCCAGTGTGAAAGAGTAGGCCGTCGCTACTCGGACGGCCTAGATGCGATCAGACGACGTCGAAGTGAAGAGGACGGCGTCACGGACATAAGGTGACGCCGTCGCAAGGTTAACGTGGCCAAGGCGAAACCCTAATGGCGGCGACACACGGCGTCACTAAACATAAGGTGGCGCCGCCGCAATTGTAATCTTATATATAGAATCCAATTTTTAGGTCTTTTGTGTGGAGAGTCTTTGGAGTAAAACCTAAACCGAACCTAAGGTGTCTTATCTGATATTTTAGGGTTTTAACCTATCTTACACCAAGATAAGTCTTTGCTTCATTAATTCAATTATGTCTTTGATTATTTGTGTATGCTTGCATGTTCTCCATGTCCGGCTAATTTATTTGTGTGTTTGCTTAGGTAGTATGAAACTTAATTATTGAATATTGATTGGTTGTTTCTTATCTTAGTTGATTAATGATCTAGTAATGCGATAGGTCATTCGTTGTACTTAATGCTTGATTCATCTTTGTGAACCCTAGAGTATGATTACACGAGTGATTGTAGTCTAAAACATCCGAAGAGTGCCTTAGGTAGGAGTCTATAATCTCTATGTGGATTTGTAGACAAGACCCTTTGGTAAGTTCAAAGAGTTGGGAGAAACGCACACCCTACAACTTAGAAACACAACGCAACTAGGAATAAGGCGTGACACTCAACCATCAATAGGAGATAATTAGGAGTAATACAAACTAAGTAAACACATCTTTAAACTATCATACGAGCACATTAATTAGACATAGACTCCCACAACCTTAGTTTAGATAATTAGATAATAGTAGAGTAATCGGTGAAATACCAACCCCCAAATCAATACCGAGATTACTACCAATAATGACAAAAGAACATAAAACATTACAATACTACTCAAGAAACGCACTTTAGCCTTCTAAATCATTATGGAGGTCCACCTTAGCTTCCATGAAGAATCCACATATAATATGTCATGAATGAGCACACAAAGTCCACAAATCCATATCATAGGAATCCTCCAACTTACCACAAGTCCAAGTATCCAGCCATCAAGCATGTACATACAAAGACTTGTACCGACACAATGCATACCAATACACACTTACACGAGCATAGAATCATCAAATGCAGAAAAAAAAGTCCCTCCAAACATTGGAATCAAGATGACCAAAATGCTCACGAACTTCAAAGAACCACGACCATAGTGAGCAGCTCTATTCTTCAAAAAACTACATCTCATAGCTCTTGAGCGCACCACCAACATACACGAACACAAATCTTAATAACCAAACATAGATTCTATTCAGTCGTACCAAATAACCCACTCAACATACAATCCAAATAGGGTTTACATAAAACCTTATCGTCCATAATCATCAAATACAAGCGGATCGAGGCATAAAGTTCCACCAAAAACCCTAACTCACAATTAGACTAACACCAAAGAAGATACCAATGATGATACATCAATCAGTGAACCAATAATAGGCTATAATAGCCCTAACTTACAGATCCTCGTATCACGGACCAAAGATTGAATCCCAACGCACGGGTTTGCTAAGATACGAATCAAATAAGGTTTAATGAGACCCAAACGTCCGGAAAAACCTTCGTGACGAGAAAATAAAACATAAACATGCTGTGTCATTACAATCACATTAGGGTTTTGAATAAGATTACCCAAAACTTAACTTACATATCTCCAAACCCATGTACATAACCACCAACATCAGATCATGAACATACAAGCAACAATAAACCTTAACATGGGTTAACGTGCAGCGTACAAGCTTAGACCTCCACACCAAACAACAAAACCCTAACACGGGTTTACTTTCAAGATGAATATGTGTTGGAATACGATCTACTAGAAAACCAATGGCAGCGATTATATAAAGGAGTCGATTTAGAAAACCAAACCGACATGAGTGATTCACAATCGCCCTAAAACAGATTAACGAAACCCTAATCAGAAGCAAACCACCATTAAAGGCAGTCGATTGAACAAAAAGTGAATTTAGGGTTTCGGAAAATCAAACAACCCACCAGCCGCCACTTCTAAGATATTAAACACAATCCACAAATCGTATTGCATACCCAGGAAGGGTAGAGAGGACGATTGTGTTTGGATTATGGCCGGATTTGAGAAAAAGTGGCGGCTGGAACCTAGAGAGAGAGAGAGAAACGAATTAGGGTTTTTTACTGTTGTTTATGATGTGTGTACTGACGCCAATTTTGTTAATGACTTTAGACCTATTAGTTTGATTGGTAGCGTTTATAAGGTGATCACGAAAATTCTAGCTAATCGTTTGGCTATGGTAATTTCCGACCTAGTCTCGGAGACTCAATCGGCATTTGTTGCCAATAGACAAATATTGGATGGCCCTTTTATGTTAAACGAGGTTCTAAATTGGTGTAAATGCAAAAGGAAGCAAGCTTTGTTTTTCAAAGTTGATTTTGCTAAGGCGTACGGCTCGGTTCGATGGGATTACCTTTTAGATATTCTTCAAGCTTTTGGATTCGGTCTGAATTGGTGTAGGTGGATCCGAGGTACTTTTACTTCCGCCATGGCTTCTATTTTGGTTAATGGTAGTCCGACGTCAGAGTTTCCTCTTTGCTGCGGCTTGAAGCAAGGTGATCCGTTTGCCCCTTATCTCTTCATTCTTATCATGGAGTCGCTTCACTTATCTTTCTCCCGTGTTGTAAATGATGGGATGTTTAAAGGTATTCAATTGCATGGTTTGGTTAACATTTCTCATCTATTTTACGCCGATGACGCCATGTTCATAGGTGAATGGTCTGATCTGAACTTACATACTATTATTAATGTTCTCAACTGTTTCCATCTCGCGTCGGGGCTTAAGATCAATATTGTTAAAAGTTAAGTTTTGGGTGTCGGGGTTCCTCAGAATATTGTTTTGCAGGCGGCAAACAGAATCGGGTGTGATGTCTTGCACACTCCTTTTCGGTATCTTGGAGTGACGGTTGGGGATACTATGTCTCGGAAGTCAGCTTGGGTTGGCTTGGTGAACAAGCTCCAATCTCGACTTTCAAAATGGAAGGTTAAAACCCTCTCCATCGGTGGTAGATTGACTCTCCTCAAATCCGTTCTTGGTGCGTCCCCTATTTATTTTATGTCTATCTTTAAGGTTCCCAAAGGCGTGTTAAAGACTTTGGAATCTCTCACATCCCCAAATTACTGTTTTGCGTGAATGGAATTCTCGGGAGATGACCGTCATAGCATCAAAGTTATAGTTATATTGAACGACCTAAAGTGTCGTTTGGAAAACACATCGTTTAATTTATTAAAACAATCAGAGTTTACAAAGTATAGGTCCCAAATGAAAATCAATTTGTGCGGAAATAAGTTTGATACTAGCCTAACGATGTTTTTAAAGTGTATAAATCCCATGTGAGACGCGTCGTCACCACGACTCTATGATAAGTCCAAATGCATGCCATGAAGTGAATGCCTTAGATACCTGAGATAAAACATGCTAAAAGTGTCAACACAATGGTTGAGTGAGTTCCTAGAGTTTGGTTAACAAGTAAAGCTTTTAAAGAATGTTCATGCAGCAAAGGAAAAGTATTTGGTCATATAGAATAATTCACAAAAGCAAAGGCATTGTAAATCCACTCAGTTCCAAGTTCCGCCCATACAAAACTTGCAACCTGTGTGTTCACAATCCACTGCCAAAATATGTATAGTTTATGTTCATGCACACGTTGCCAAACGAGTTCACAAAATAGTACGACAATCATGAATATGCGCATTAAGGTAGTTAAAAGTATAAATATTACCACAAGGGTCTTCCAACAACTCATGTTGGGATGTATCCATATAAATGGCCTTCCAACATATAAATATTGGGATGTTCCTCCAACGACTCACGTTATTGTATCCAAATGAATGGCCTTCCAACATATAAATATTGGGATGTTCCTCCAACGACTCACGTTAATGTATCCAAATAAATGGCCTTCCAACATATAAATATTGGGATGTTTGTTTAAGTCTAGTCACTACACGCACCAAGTCTAAAGTATAAGTAATGTTGTTTGGCAAAAGAGTTTAAATGTTTTGATAAATAAGCATGTATTTTTCCCAAATAGTTTATAAGAATTTAAACGAGTAAAAGCGGGTATGAACTCACAAGGAAAGTAATAGCATTGGTTCTACTTCATCTCCGAAACCCAATGCGTGTGTTATCCAAGGAGACTTTCAAGTTTAGTATAACACAATCAAGTATAATGCAATCAAGTATAAAAAATATAGCGTAGCATAAAAGTGTAAATGTTTTGAGTATTTGTATTTGTAAAAGCAAGTAGTTGAGCATGTATCTCCCCCAAAAGTTTGTAAACAATTAATAGAAAGTGGGGCTATGAAAACTCACGGTAATATGTAGAAGATAAAATAAAGCAAGTAGTTGAGCATGTATCTCCCCCAAAAGTAGTATAAAAACAATTGAAAGTGGGGCTATGGAACTCACGGTAATATGTAGAAGATAAAATAAAGCAAGTAGTTGAGCATGTATCTCCCCCAAAAGTAGTATAAAAACAATTGAAAGTGGGGCTATGGAACTCACGGTAATATGTAGAAGATAAAATAAAGCAAGTAGTTGAGCATGTATCTCCCCCAAAAGTAGTATAAAAACAATTGAAAGTGGGGCTATGGAACTCACCTGGTATGATTGATATGCTAACAAAATGAAGTGCACGAAAATGAGGCTCGGAAACTATCCGCGACCTAAAATGAATGATGTGCTCTAATATAAGTCATGAAACAATGTCGTGCATGCAAATCCATATGTAATCTATACCACTTGTACGTTTTTGAAAATAGAATTTATCATCGAAATATATGTTTATGACATCTCGTCATGTTTATAAAATACTTTACAAGTAGTTACGTTGAAACAACCTCCTATGATAGTCGCAAAATGGTGCACATCGAGTGTTACGAAACAAACTCAACGGTTTTGGGTAGCTTGTATCATTATCTCAAAGTTTTATCATTTAAGTTTACATCCTAGAGGTCTCAATCATGGAGATAAATATAGGTTTAGTATGGTACTTGTATCCAAAATATTGTTTGAGGGTGATTTCGGCAAAGTTTGAGTGACTATATTTTATTCGTTACAACTCCGCTTGACAAACGGTTGGACATTTTGGAAAATATGTTGGCGAACTTACTTTTACTAGAAGACATCACTTTATAAAAGTCCTACATCATTGTTAAAAATGACCTTCAACATGGTCTCTAGTTTTGCCGTAATATTTGCCTATTAGAAATGATATAGTTTTTCTTATAATATGAAGTTACGGAAACTTTGTGAAAACGTATAATTTAATCGTTACAAATCCGTTTTCTACGCTTTTAAAGGTCCTTAGCTTTGTATCAAAGTATACTAACATATTTTTGACAAGTCGACATAATTTATAACACCTAAGTTTCATTTTTAACTCGTACAAAATAAACAATACATGCTGAAATTTCAGAAAATTATAGTTTTCACGCCAACTTGAAAAATTCATAACTTCTTCGTTATAACTCCGCTTTAATCCGTTCAAGCGGCCACGTTTTGCTTTTAAAGTGTATTTTCCAAATATCTAGCCCAAAATATTTACCTACTTTCGGATTTTCCAGATTTCAAAATAAGGACAGACCCTTTTAAAACTTGTCGAAATGAGTTTTTCTCGCCAAACCTATTCTAACCCATTCAAAACAACTCCGGGTTATTCTAATCCTACCATACACCTTCTTAGGGTGTCATGGGTTCCTAGACATCACCAAGAGTGATATATTCCAAGGAGTATTTATAGGATGACATAAATATATATAACTCTTAAAATCAATGAAAAAGTGGTATAAACCTCATGAGACTTGCATGTTTTCTCAAATAAAATGAAGTGACCATAACAATGAATATGAAATATGATTATGAATATGAAAAGCTTACAAGTAACATGATGAGGTTAATGAACAAAGGTTTATCCTAATACCCTAGGTTTTTATTTCAAAACCTTAATTAAGAGTATACTAGAGTTATTAATTAAGCTTGATCTTGAAAAATAAATGTTTCCTTCTTCTTTTCTTGCCATGGCCGGTTTCTAGGGGAGAAGAGGAAGAGATTTTGCTTTTACACTTTGATATTTAGATGTGTATGTTTTTATTTGTAATAGTAATGTATAGTTATTTAAGGATAGATGGTAACTTGTATACATATTTAAGCATATAGGGTAGCGTTAGCTAAAATAAATTTTAACGGGACAAAATAAAATGTTTAGAAGATTTCTCTTGTATTTAAGAAAAGGAAAATTCCATGGGTGGTATCAAATTTTTTTGGGATTCGGATCTCTTGCTTCCAAAGAGAAAGGCGACTTAGGCGACTCTCGAGCTTGGCTTTTGCGCTTGAAGGCGGCTTAGGTGCTCTTTTAGTTAAGTGCTCTTTTAGGTGTGGCATTTCATTTATGGTGATAATTCATTGTGGCGTAAGGTTATTCAAGTGATTTATGGCCCTAATCTTGATTCACATGTTTCTGATCATTCTTCGATGTGGTGTTCTATTCTACGTGAAGTTAACTCTTTGAAGGACATTGGTTTCGATTTTAATTTGCATTGTAAAATGCGGATTGGAGACGGGTCTGGTATGAGGTTCTGGTTTGATCCTTGGTTATCGGATGTTCCCCTATATGTCCGGTTTCCCCGTTTGTTTCCTCTTGAATTGGATAGGGAGAGATAAGCTGGGAGCTTCTTCGGTTTCTGGTTCTTTTCGTAGGGATGTGCGTGACCGGTCAGAGAGACAGTAGTGGGACGATCTCTCCTCTTTAATCAGGTTGGTTATTCTTTCGGCCTCTAAAGATAGGTGGACTTGTGATTTGTCGGGAGACGGTGAGTTCAAGGTGAAAGACGTCAGAAATTGTATTGATGACTTGATTCTTCCTTCTTCGAATGTTGCAACGAGATGGATTAAGTCCATTCCTATCAAGGTTAATGTTTTCACTTGGCGTGCTCGTCGTGATAGGTTACCAACCAAGACCAATCTCTTTCGAAGATGTGTTTTGTTGGACTCTTCCTTGTGTCCTATGTGTAACGTTGAATTCGAAGACATTCAGCATGTCTTGTTCCAATGTGATGTGGCTCGGGCTGTCTTTCGTAGAATCTGTCGTTGGTGGGATTTAGATTGGCAGGAGATTCGGTCTTTTTTAGAGTTTTAGCCATTCGGCTTCCTTCCCGTCTCAAGGAAGTTTTAGAAGGAGTTTTTTGCGCAGCTTGGTGGAGGATTTGGAGTCTTCGGAATATGTTGATTTTTGACCCGTCGCCTCCTAGTCGTTCGGGTTTGTTTGATGATATCGTTTCTTGGTCTTTTCTATGGTGTTCTAGTAGATGTAATAGGGCGTTTTCTTGGAAATTTTGGTTAAAAAAACCCCTCTTTAAATTCCTTGTAATGTTTTTCTAGCTCCTTGCTAGTTTTTTTAAAGTTGCTGTTAAAAAAAAATGGAAATGGACCATAAGTTTGGTACATTTTTGTGCCATTTGCCCATTTAAAAAGTACTAAAATTTAATTGAAATAAGCTAAGAAAAACCTTATAGGTTAGATCCAATATCTACCTAAAATTAAGTTGTTCAAATCTGAAGATTAAACGCGAGTTGGGTATATTTAAGGACTGGATCTAAATAAATAAGCTAAAGATGAAAATAAGCTAAAGAAAAACTAAAAAGTTTAAAACTTTAAAAGCTAAAAGATTATATCCAAATCCACTAAAAAATAAGTTGTTTAAATCCGAAGATTAAACGCGAGTTGGGTATGTTTAAGGATTAGATCTAAGAGAATAAGCTATTGAATAGCTTATTATTAAAGAAAAACTAAGAAACATTAAAACTTTTCTAGAAAAAAGCACTAAACATTAAAGCTTTTTTTATTTTCTTATAAAAGAAGTTAAAAGTAAATAGATCTAAATAAATAAAAGAGTTTTGAAAAGAAACTAAGAATAAAAAGTGCTTATTGAATAAGTTATATGAAAAGCTTACTCAAAAAGCTAGCCTTTTAAATATAAAAATAAGCTATTATGGTTAAGCTTATTAAAGATAAAAAGATATGAAAAAGGCTTAAAGTGAATAAACTATAAAAGAGCTTATCACAAATAAGCAAATATAATAAACCACAAAGAGCTAATAAGCTAATATGACTTATTAGATAAGAAAAGAAAAAAAGAAAAAAAAATAAAGAGATGAAGAAGAAGAATAAGAAATAAGAACTTAAGTAACAAATACCATCTTCATTAAGCAATAAAAAAGTTGATTACAAACAAGCTTAAAAATAAGCACTTAATAAGCTACCAAATAAACCCTTAAAAAAAACTACTACAATTTTACTACTCTCAAAAATAAAAAAAACTAAGCTAAATGTGTGTTTTTTTGTGTGTGTGGAACCGGACAAACAATGAGCAAATTCTTGCATTTATAAAGCCATCAATCATTCTCGATCCTTCCAATTTCAGGAAGTGAATGACCACGTGCTCCATTTTGTGAATTCTCGCTGGACATTTATGAAATTGCATTTCAATTTCATTTAATATTAATACTCCTAGAAGATTGCATTTGATAGGCCTGAGCATCGGGCCGATCCCGACCCGGCTCGACCCGAATCCCGACAAGCCCGAATCCCGACAAGCGGCAAACACAAACCGACTCCGACCCAAGACAAGCCCGACTAACATGATTCGGGACTCGGGATCGGACGGATTCGATTTGATCGGTTTTGTTTGTTGTTTTTGGTTTTCGCCCGCCCCGACCCGATCCCGACAAGCCCGAAACCCGACTAACCGAAAAACATAAACCGACTCCCGACCCCGACAAGCCCGACTAACATGATTCGGGACTCGGGATCGGGACGGGATTCGGGATTCGGTCGGTTTTGCTCACCCCTAGCATTTGATTGGCTTGGATCTGGTGGGCTTCTTTGCACTTTTGGGCCTCGAATGCAATTGCTTTTTGGGCTTGTTGTAACACTCCCCAAGATCATAATGACAGCGGAAGACTAATCGGGGTGTTACTCGAATGGAGATTATAGTCAACAATTACAGAAAATGACTCTAAAGAGGCGTTTTATTAAAAGTAGTTATCATTCATCGAAAACTCATAGTTGTTACAAAATATTGTAAATTGTTCAAGTGTTTTCCCAAAATAAAGAGCATGAGTTTGAAAGAAATGACAACTTTATGTTTACACCACAAGAAGGTCTTGGTATACCCCACTTCATGCCTTGGACATAATCTTCACTGATTACCTGAGATAACATGCTTAAAAAGGTCAACAAAAATGTTGAGTGAAGTTCATAGGTTTAAATAACAGTTGAACAAAAGAATATGAGCATGATCATTGTAAACTAACAATATCATAGATCAAATCATAGATTATTATGCGCTAAGCTCATGCAACCAAGACTCAACTGCATACACCGAATTACTAATGTACGTAAGTTTGCCCCAAAGGAGGTAATATCCAATTACCTAATGCAATTCAAATATGGTGCGCCCCGGTTATTTATCTATAACCAAGACATGGTCGTTAATCCCCATAGTACTATTCACGATATCTGCGTTCACTCGTGGTGACTAATGGTTCATGATACAGGGGAGTTATGGCTAAATACTTAGGCAGTACCAATAATCAAGAAGCGAACATTTATGAAAAACCTTGTGTTCTAGTTTAGAGCATGTATCTCCCTCGCGGGGTTTGCAAAATAAAGTAAAAGCGAGGCTATGAACTCACCTTGATGACAACGAACAAGCACAATGTAGCGGAGGTTCCAAGCCAAAATCTAAAAATGATGAGATTGCGAGTCTCATATATGATAGACATTTTGGTTCGTGACCAAAATAATAGAGCATTGAATATTCTTATTCAATAGATCATTGAATTGTCCAATTCAATAGGGTGTGTGCGTGCTTAACGTTTTAGGTTAATTTACTTGCTACATTGCCTTAGTTGGTGTAACACCCCCAATTTCGTGATACGCAGCGGAATTCAAATTGGGTGTTACTCGACGGCACAAGAGTCATAATAATAGAAAACGATCTCTAAAGGAGTCGTTTTAAAAAGGATTTATCATTCAAATTATTTAAATATATCAGAGTTTACAAAATAGGTCCCAGTTGGTTCCATTGGTTCCATTGTTTAATTATAGCCTTCTTGATCTAGTCCTTGCTCTTCCGTGCCAGCTTCCGACATTATGGACCTATACATGCTTAAAACTGTCAACACAAAGGTTGAGTGAATCCATAGGTTTATTGTTAAATGTTGAACACATAATGTTTGTGTGGGTTACGTTGTTATACACCCATAATGTTGAAAACAAAACAGTTATTATTGCTTGGTACGGCTGCCTCAAGTATATGATAATTGAGCCCGCTTTTGTTTGATACGGCTGCCTCAAGTATATGATACTTGAGCCCGCTTTTGTTTGATACGTCTGCCTCAAGTATATAAAATCTGTAACACCCCCAATTCATGATACGCAGCGAAATTCAAACTGGGTGTTACTTCATGGCACAACAGTTTAATAATAGAAAACGAACTCTAATGGAGCCGTTTTAAAACATTTATCATTCAATTTATATAAATATCAGAGTTTACAAAGATGAGGTCCCAAATGGTTCCAAGTTTACAAAATACATTAAATTGGTTTTTGAATGATAATAAAATTTATAGCCTTCTTGAGTATCCGTGCTCCTCCGTGCCAGCCTCGTACAATATGGACTGAAATACATGCTTAAAATCATCAACACAAAGGTTAAGTGAAATTCATAGAGTTTAGGAAATCGATTGAACACAATATTCAGTAACGTGAGGTAATTAGTCTCACATTCATAGTTTTTTTTGGGTAAAGGGGAGTAATCATGCACCCAGGTAAAATATATTAACCAAAAAAATATTGAAGTACAACGGATGAGAGTGAGTCCCTCACCTCAGTCCCTTAGGACACTTACAGACTCGAATATAATAATGACACACCATTTCTATAACTTACAATAAAATGAACCTACCAATAATGACACAAGTACAATACTACGCAAGAAAACACTGAGCCTTCTTTATCACTACGGCGGTCCACCTTAACTTCCATGAAGCATCCACAAAGAAAAATCCAAGCGATCTTCAACATAAAATTTGTTTGTAGTAGCAAACACCACAAACAACTCCTCCACAATCGCCATAACAACAGTAAGATTGAATCATATGTACCCAAAGTGCATGGCATCGTGTGAATGGAGTTTTGAACAAGAGTCCCCAAAACTTAACTTCCATCTATGCTAATAACATCAAATTAAAACATAACTTAACTTCCAACTTTCCCAAACAGAACTTTCATCAAAACCAGCGAATTGAATGATCATAAATGCTAATAACATCAAATTAAAACAACTATATGACCATATAACAAAACCCTAGCATCGCCAACACGCCACAAATATTATGCACTAAGCTCATGACACCTAAACGTTAGCAGCTTGTCAATTGAAATTGATATAATAGTAACAGTTGCCCTAATAGGTAATTTGCCAATAAACCTATGGACCTTCAAATATAGTGCGTTTGTTTGCCTACCCGGTCCACACAAACAGGATTCGTCAATCCCGATAGATCTATCCATATTATTCGCGTTCACTCGCAAGTGATTAATGGTTCATGATAATAGGGACTTAAGATTGGCAATAGTGGTACTTAGTGCAAATAATACATTCAGATAAGCATACAGTTTCAAAGCAATTTGTTCGGTTTAAAAATAGCATGTATTCCCCCCAAGGGTTTGTAAAACAATTAAGTAATAAAAAGTGGGGCTATGAACTCACTGTAGTGATCAGGAGCGGAGTGTAACGATATATTGTATGGCAACAATAGAGTATGGCAAGACCACGATCTTTAACGATTACCTAAGAAAGCATAGTATTCGTGTTTTAGTATATTGTACGATATAAGTGTACAAGTATATGTAGTTTGTTGGCTTATGATGTTGTACATAAATCCTTAAGTTAAAGTATCCCTTAAGTGTTGTTTG
Organism: Chrysanthemum lavandulifolium; assembly: GCA_022545495.1. Lineage (NCBI taxonomy): Eukaryota > Viridiplantae > Streptophyta > Magnoliopsida > Asterales > Asteraceae > Chrysanthemum > Chrysanthemum lavandulifolium. The sequence goes on along the minus strand of CM040242.1, from coordinate 128,753,550 downwards.
GCCTATAGCCCTTTTATAAATAACCTCGTACCATCGTTCGGGCTATCAAAATGTGTACTGAAGTAGTTTAACATGCCATATGGTCATTTACTTAGTTTGTGAAAGTCTAGTAAAGTATAATCCAATGAACCAAGTTTAAAAACAATCTTGGTCATTAAACTTATATTAGCCGTATGGCTAAGTCAAACAATAATCAAGGAATTCTTGAGGATATATCTAAGTTAAAATATTTTGAAACAACACCTTGGCTTAACTTTGGCTTTTATTAGCCTCAAATGATCAATATATCAAATAAAGTTCTCACTAAGGTTGTTTTCTAGTCAACAACATGTCACTTAGTTTTGCCGTTTTTAGGTTTTGTCGTTTACTTTATGCATATGTGTCCCTGAGTTTTTGTAGAAAAGTCATTCTGAGAAACTTTCGTGTTTTACACTTTTACTGATTCGGACCAGAAAAGGGTCAAAATCGTGATTTAAAGTCGTATCAGCAAGCTTTTGTTCCAACACTATATTTTCATCTAGTAAAACTTAACTAGGAATAACTTTTTAACCACAAGTCCTTTTTAAGTGATTCAAAAGCTCAAGTTCATATTTTTATATTCTATAACAGCTTCTTAAGCTTATTCAAGTTCAAGGTTTAAATTTTACTTATATTTATAGTCTAATTACAAGTATATACTTATATTTTATTGCAGAAAGTTTGGCTGCACATTCAGTCCTGCCAAAACGACCATAAGTTGAGGTCTACAACTTTTTATGACACGCGGATTTCGCCAAACTTCAAGTTTAGGTCTTAGCTACATTTCATAAAACTGAGTCGACTTCCAGAAATGACCAGAACCATGGGCTTTTCTCAAATGAAATCTGGTGTGCAGATTTTGACATGTTTTGCCATTTTGGTTCTCATTTACTCACCGGGAAGAGTTATGAGATGCGCCACCCGGCGAAACGACCGTAAGACATAGTTCTAAAAGCCTATCTTACTGAATTAACCTCAATATTTATTGAGATGGTCAGTTTAATCAAACTTTGGGACTGTTGCGAATTCAAGTTCATAGAACTTACCTAGGACTTGTTTTAGCTTGTTTTCATGGTCATAACCTCATGTACAACATCAATTAAGCCATATTACATATACTACTTATATCAAATTACATCAAATAATAATAGAGATTATTAAAACCATATTGAATGACAAGAAAATAAACTCAAATCTTACAAGGATTAGGATGACAAGTTACTAGTACAACAAGAACAATTCAATCCTTAACCCTTCTAATCTCTAATCCTTGTCTTTAATCTTAAACCCAATCTTCAAATACTTGTTCTAATCTTCTAAAAACATCTTAATAACCTTAGATCAAACCGTTTCAAGAACTCCAAATAACTCAAGAATTTGATGAGATTTGATGATGTTTTGAGTGGAATAAACCATGAATTAACCAAGGTAACTAATTACCTTCAATTTAAGATCAATGTACTTGGTAAAATTTAAAATGAAATGGTGATTATGGAGTTTTTGGTCGTTGGTGTCAAGAGAGAAAAGATGGATATGTCTTGATCTACAAGTTTGCATGTGATGGTTGAGATAAGTCTTAAAGTCTAAGACTTATAACTTAAGAAAGTGTGAAATGAAGACACATGGTCTTGTGGTGTAACATATGCATGCCACCTCACATAATGAGGTGGTAGTGTGAGCATTTTTGCATTAGTTTTTGGTTTAAGAGGTGTAGTTTGGTCCCGGTAATTACTAATGTTAAGCCCTTAAGTCACGAAACTTAAAACTGGGTAACGTAAAAATATAATACTTATAAAAATGTTAAAACTTATCAATATACTCCAACTAGGTATATTAAATGTGTGATAAGTCGCATAGGGTGTGTCTATGTTGTTAAAACCTAATAACGTAGGTTTGAGCGCACGTATTACGTAAAAAGTAACATATCTACTTAAAAATGATAAAGTAGTAATAGTTCATATAAAATATGATTATTGGTGAAAATAAAGTATTTTGAACATATAGACTTATCATAGTCCTGTGTTGGTCACAAGAAAAACTACTAGTTACTACCGTTTATGGTATTTGCTTTTACGTTACGGTAAAAGTCAAATAGTCAAAACTCAAAGTTAAAAGTCAACTTTAAAAAGTCAAAGGGTAAAATAGTCATTTTACCTTATGAAAAATTACGGGTTGCTACATTCTCTACCCCTTAAGGGAATTTCGTCCCGGAATTCAGCGTGTGTTATCCGATGTGGAAGTGTTCTAGGAAAATGTGGGTGTATGCGCTGAATTTTAATCTTTGCGTTCTCAAGTTTCCGGTCATAGAATGTGTTATGTACCATTCTAAGTTTTTGGTGGTGGCTTAAGCTGATAATCTAAAAGGTTTTGTTAAAATCTTATAGAGTCCAATATACCTCAAGGCTTTCAACAAAATCTTAATTTCTAACATGGAGTTTTTGGTAAATTTTAACGCCTTACATCTATGTAATTTTTTTTTCTGGCGATAGTGTGCCGCATGCAGCCTAATTTGTGTTTGTATGCTTCATTAGTTGTTTCGTGTGTGATCTCTGAACACCTTAGTCCAACAAATGGTTGACATACACTTTCGTCTATATAGTGCCTTAAATGGAATAGTTTTGTTGTTGTTAGGGTAACTGTTGTTAATCAGAGGTGTAAGATATTGTTGATGTGAAATGGTTTGTAATGATGTGATAATTGTCGTTGTAGGAAAATCTTGCTAGTGGCAAGTGGTTAATCAAACCATTTCCAAAGTTGATCATGTCTTAGGTGGTTTCGGGATGAAGGCTATATCGTACAATGTTTATGTCTACTAGTGTTTGAAAGAAATGTGATACTGTGAAATTTTACATACTGACTTATAATGGGTTCAGATAATGATGTGATATGTTGATGATTTGAAGAGTGTAGTGTATGTTTACCATTATTCTTAGGTAGAGATGTCAAGTTTGCTTCAAAATCATAAGTGAATTTTAAAGGATTATGGCGGAATGATATCCTTGAAACCAAATCAGGCTAGTACTTCTAAGAAATAACAAGAAGATTTGATGACTATTTCAAGATAGTAGTTAGGATTATTTTATAAATGAAAACTTTCAAGAATGACATTAGGTAGTATAAATAAGTGTTAAGATCTCGCTGAGTGGTAAGGCACTATCATGTCTCTAGATCTTTTTAATGAATTTTGGTGGTTTATCGAGTTTAAGTCGGAAATTAACCTGAATATAACCCTTGTATAACTATTCTCAGTATTTGAAAAATTTAAGTCGAACATAGTTAGTCAGACTTTGTTCCACTGTCCTTAGGTTAAATATAGGTGACTAGACTATATTTAGTCGAGGTTCGATAAATTTTCCAAATACCTAAATTAGGTATACTCGTGATATGTCCATAGCTTTTGAGAAAATATCCACAAAGCAAAGGCGATATCAAACTATTCAGTTGAAAGTCCCGGCCATACAAGACTTGTAACATATGTTTTCACATTCCATTGCATAGAAGATAGTATAGGTAGATACGTGTGGAAAGGAAATTTTAAGTAATTCTAAAATAGTCCATACTTGGCTAGCATCACGGACATTTAACAATGAAGGTTTCAGAAGAGAATTTTGATGAATGTAGAGAAAGTTGCTGAACTTCAGCTTTTGTAGATGATGAGTGAGTTTATGTTTTAGAAATCCCGTTTCTTGTATTTTCATTAGGGAAACTGAGAGATTGTGACGGGTTTTATGTAAAACAATATCATATAAGGTTTTATAAGATAATTTCTAGAGACTTTGTATAACTTACAATGTCTATGAAGTAAATTAGACCATTGTGTAACTCACAAGGTCTGAGAAATGATGGAGAGAAAATTGTGTAACTCACAATGTCTTAAGAAATGACGGAGAGATCATTGTGTAACTCACAATGTCTTGCGAAATGATAGAAAGATCATTGTGTAACTCACAATGTCTTGAGAAATGATAGAGAGATCATTGTGTACTCACAATGTTTTGAGAAATAAATTAGACCATTGTGTAACTCACAATGTCTTGAGAAAACAAATGAGACCACTGTTTCATTTACGGTTTTGTGGGGATGTAATTAAGACCACTGTGTTCTCACAGTATCTAGGAATGTAATAGAGACCACTATAGCACTCACAATATCTGAGAACGTAATAGAGACCACTGTATCTCACAGTGTCTTGAAAAATGAATGAGACCATTGTATCTCACAATGTCTGGGAAGTAGGAAAGACCATTGTAATCAGTTACAATGTCTTGGATAATGTTTCGTAATCCTAAAAAGCACGAGTAGATACATGATTGGGAAAAATATGATTGTGCCATAATGCCTTAGAATAGGCATATGGAGATATGTTTAGTACATCGTTTATGATTGAAAGTATAAAGTGTATATATATATATATATATATATATATATATATATATATATATATATATATATATATATATATATATATATATCAATATACTAATATGTGTGTGTGCAGCTTAAAATGCCTAAAAGCCACATAATCGTTTGGAGGATGGAAGGCACAGAGAACGGAAGGCTATAAAATTATTTTGTTTGTAAAAGTAGTTATAGTTCAGGTCACAATTTGACCCGTTTCTCTATAATTAAGGCTCTGATACCAATCTGTAACACCCCCAATTTCGTGGTACGCAGCGGAATTCAAACTGGGTGTTACTCGACGGCACAACAGTCATAATAATAGAAAACGATCTCTAAAGGAGTCATTTTAAAAAGGATTTATCATTCAAATTATTTAAATATATGAGATTCTAACAAATAGGTACCAATATAAAGTCTTTGATTGGTTCCATTGTTTACAAAATACATCAATATAAAGTATTTGATGTGTTTGTGAATGATAAACAATGATATGTTGCGATTTAGGTTGGGAATAATGTTTAGGAAAAACATACACCATCCTATATATGTCTCTATGTTTATCATGATGTAGTCATTTATAGTTTGATGTTTATAGTGATGATTTAATATGTGAAAACGATTTAGTTTATAGATATCGTACTACCGTTCGGGCCATCATAATTCGGAGGTCATGTAGTAAGCGTTCGAGAGCTAGGACACTTTAAATCGTAAATCTAGCCATCGAGTTTACAAAATAGGTCCCAGCTTGGTTTCACGGTTTACAAAATAGATCAATATAAAGTCTTTGATGTTTTATGAATGATAAAATAATTATAGCCTTCTTGATCTAGTCCTTGCCCTTCCGTACAGTTTCGACACTATGGACACGAAATACATACTTAAAACTGTCAACACAAAGGTTGAGTGAGATTCATAGAGTTTGTTTGATGGTTGAACACATTATGTTTGTAGTGTGAGCTATAGACTCACACCAATGGTTTGAAAACAAAACAATTATTATTATACTAAGCATCATGCAACCAAGGCGTTAACGTGTTCCAAAATTAATTGGTGAAATTGTTGGTACCAGCCCTAATAGGTAAAATTGCTATTTTTACCTAATGTTACTCAAATATAGTGCGTTTGTTTGCCTACTCGGTCAACACAAACGGGATTCGTCAATCCCAATAGATCTATTCACATTATTCGCGCCCACTCTCTTTAGTGATTAATGATTCATGATTTAAGGACTTAAGTTTGGCAAATGTGGTAACTTAGTGCTAATAAAACAATCTGATAAGCATACATTTTTAAAGCAATGTGTTCGGTTTAAAATAAAGCATGTATCTCCCCCAAGGGTTTGTAAAACAATTAAGTAATAGAAAGTGGGGCTATGAACTCACTGTAGTGATCAGCAGCGGAGTGTAACGATATATTGTAGGTCAACAATAGAGTATGGCAAGACCACGATCTTTAACGATTACCTACGAAAGTATAGTATTCGTGTTTTAGTATAGTGTACGATATAAGTGTACAAGTATATGTAGTTTGTTGGCTTTCAATATGATGTTGTACATGAATCCTTAAGTTAAAGTATTCCTTAAATGTTGTTTGGCTTATAGCCCTTTTATAAATAACCTCGTACCATCGTTCAGGCTATCAAAATCAAGAGGTCGTGAAGTAGTTTAACATGTCATATGGTCATTTACTTAGTTTTTCAAAGTCTAGTGAACAAGTTTCGGTCATTAGACTTAAACTAGCCATGCGGCTAAGTTATGGTTAAGCAATAATAATCAAGACCATATTAAGGATGTGTCTAAGTTAGACAATCTCAAGACAACAATCTTGACTCAATCTTGGCTTTATATTAGCCTCAAATGATCATTGATTCGTCAATCCCAATAGATCTATTCACAATATTCGTGGTCACTCTCTCATGTGATTAATGGTTCATGATTTAGGGGCTTATGTTTGGCAATGATGGTTACTTAGTGAAAATAAGACAATCAAATAAGCATATAGTTTGAAAGCAATGTGTTCAGTTTAAAATAAATCATGTATCTCCCCCAAGGGTTTGTAAAACAATTAACTAATAGAAAGTAGGGCTCTGAACTCACTGTGAGTTTGATGATGATTAGTGCTTTTATGAATATGATGGATAAGCCGGGGAACCTCTACGTGTAACCTAAAATGGAATGTTGTGACTTAGGTTTGGAATAATGTTTAGGAAAACATAAACCAGGCTATATACGTCTCTATGTTGATCATGATGTAGTCATTTATAGTTCGATGTTTATAATAACAATTTAATATGTGAAAACGTATGTAGTTTATAGATATCGTACTACCGTTCGGGCCATCATAATTCGAGGTCATGTAGTAAGCGTTAGGAGCTAGGACACTTTAAATCGTAAATCCGACAACTCGTCGATCGTTTACCCAAATAAAACCCCTCACACGAAGCTCCCTAGTATTGTAGCACTTAGTAGATAAAATATATATTTTGAGTGAAGATTGTTATATCATAAAGTTTTATTATGTTTTTAGCAAATATCTAGTTTTTACAAGTTCTCATAGTTTGCTAGTGATTACAACTTATTAATATGGTCAAGAATGAAGTTTTTGTAAAAATTCAATATGTAACTAGTTATGAAAATAACATGGTTTCTATATTTTTAACTTGTGAAAATCCAATTTTTGCCGATAAAAACTGTTTTACAAATATTAAGCAGTAAATGATATCATTTTGTCTTTTTAGGCCGAGTTCCCTAGTGGTAGCCGTAAAACATCGTTCCGGACAACTTTCGCGTTTTAACTTTTTGTGCTTCGGAACAGAAAAGGGTCAAAATTGTGATTTAAAATCATATCAGCAACCTTTTATTCCAACACTATGTAAAACTTAACTAGGCATAACCTTTTAACCACAAGTCCTTTTTAAGTGATTCAAAATGTCAAGTTCATATTTTTATATTCTTTAATAGCTTATAAAGCTTAATCAAGTTCAAGTTCTAAAGTTTACTTATATCAATAGTCTAATTACAAGTATATACTTATATTTCATTGCAGAAAGTTTGGCTGCACATTCAGTCCTGCCAAAACGACCATAAGTTATGTTCTACAACTTGTTTTGACACGCGGCTTTCGCCAAACTTAAAGTTTAGGTCTTGGATACATTTCATAAAACGTCAACTTCCAGAAATGGTCAGAACCATGGGCTTTTTCCAAATGAAATCTGGTGTGCAGATTTTGACATGTTTTGCCATTTTGGCTCTCATTTACTCATCGGGGTGAGTTATGAGGTGCGCCACCCTGCGAAACGACCGTAAGACATAGCTTTACAAGACTATCTTATTGAATTAACCTCAAGGTTTACTGAGATGATTAGTTTAATCAAACTTTGGGATCATAGAATTCAAGTTCATAGAACTTACCTAGGACTTGTTTTAGCTTGTTTTCATGGTCACAACCTCATGTACAACATAAATTAAGCCATATTACATATACTACTTATATAAAATTACATCAAGTAATTATAGAGATTATTAAAACCATATTAAATGACAAGAAAATAAACTCAAATCTTACAAGGATTAGGATGACAAGTTACTAGTACAACAAGAACAATTCAACCCTTAACCCTTCTAATCTCTAATTCTTGTCTTGAATCTTCAACCCACTTGATTCTAACCCTTGTTAATCACCAAATAATCCCCTTTATCTCAGCCCCTAACGCCTTGAATAACTCCAAATCTAACCATGGAATCACTAAAATAACACTTGGACTATGTAGAGCTCACTTAGGCCGTCAACTTTCTTGTGTAACTTATTGTGTGAATCAAAATGGATGATGGTGAGTTGGGTTGAGAAGTGAACGGCCATGGGAGGTGAGGGAGAGGGTTTTGGTCACTTTTGCATGTGAGATGATGATAATGAAGAGTTACCTCTTCTAGTGGGGGACAAGGGAAGTAAAGGTGGTGACTTGTGGGGCTAGATGCACCAAACAAAGGCACATGGCCTTGTGGTATCTCTTTGCACGCCACCTCTATTTTGAGGTGGTATTGTGTGTAACTTTGCTATAGTTTTTGGTTTATGAGGTATAGTTTGGTCTCAAGAATTACTAAAGTTAAGCCCTTAAGTCACGAAACTTAAAACCGGTATCATAAGAATATAATACTTATAAAATGTCTAAACTTATCAATATACTCCAACTAGGTATATTAAAGGTGTGATAAGTCTATTTGGGTGCGTCTATGTTGTTAAAACCTAATAAAGTAGGTTTAAGTACGCGTCTTACGTAAAAAGTAACATGTCTACGTAAAAGCGATAAAGCGGAAATAGTTCATATAAAATATGACTATTGGTGAAAATAGAGTATTTTGAACATATAGACTTATCGTAGTCTTGTGTTGGTCACAAGGAAAATTACCGATTACTACCGGTTATCGATTTGCTTT